>CANSZD010002913.1:600000-1115000 GCA_947648045.1 Beta corolliflora
GAACTCTTTTTTTTACCATTTTGAGCTTGATTGCACTTATTGTGACTATTCCAAATAAGGAAAGTCTTGCACTTATTGAGAAATGGATGTAGTATTAGCTTTATCTTCTCTGCCTCTTCCTTCTTGAAGAAAGCATCTCTTAAATTTCATTCTCTTAGTTGATAGATTTTGTCTCCAATTTACCATTGCTATTGCTATTTGCCCCCCAATGTCTCAAAACATCGAAACTTCTCCGTAAAATATAGTAGACGGAACAAAATCCAGTGTCTCATATTTTGATTGACGGTCGTGTTGCATCTTCTCCAATTTCGTTTCTCCGTCGCCACCTTCCTCCGCTGCAACACTACTGACCGCACTCTCTCTTTCCTCACTTTCTTCACTATCACCAAAAATGTTTGGTGTTAAAAGGGTTGTTTGAGCAGGATTGTGGTTCCTCTGAATATGGGTTTTCATCTTCCAAAAATGTTACCAAAGATGAAAATTTTAGGTCTATGTACGCTCAATTTAAGATGATAGAAGAGCTAAATTACAAATTTTTGTGGGTTGCTTGAGCAAGATTCTTTTGTTAAAAGGGTTTTGATATTGTTTGGCATTAGAGGTTGAATGAACACTTATTCTTAGTTGTATTGTTCAAGCAGTAGAGATTAAAAGCAATGGGTAAAGCAATTATCATAAGAATTATGAGAAGGAGCAGGAACATTAGTGGTGGTAGTAGAAATAGACATCATAAAAGAAAATAAATGGAAATTGTAGTGGATTTAAGGAGAAATTTATGAAATTTGGAGATTTAGCTTTTAGATAATCAAGAAGATTCAAAAGTTCAATGCAAAAGAGGGTAGAGTAGAGGAATTTCCCAAGAAGCTAGGGAAATAAGAGTTCTATGTGCGAGTCATGTGAACTTCACGTGATCTATTGTACCTACTATAGCAGGTAAGTTACCTGCAAGGACCACCCTTATAAAATATGACATAAAGTATGACCTGCTGTGAGATATTCAAAAGTTGGGACCTTTTATGGAAGGAGGGTCATAGTTGGGACAACCCTTGTCAAATTTTCCTTGTTATTATTCCTTACTCCAAGAAAGTAGGATATAAATCTGAACACTTTAAGGAGCCAATTACGCTAGTTCTCCACTCTCTATGCGTCAAAGTTCTAATTCCCAAGGTCCAAGGCCGAGGCTCTGTTAGGATCATGGATATGGTCCTCATTTACCTTAAGATTAAGAAAGTTAAGATTGATCTCCCTGCTCTTATCATTGAGGACATGATGAATTTGTTCCTCCTCTTCCCATTAATCCCTCGCCTATTTTTCTCTCATTACCAAGTTGCTTCCTAAGGAGGTACAACTAAATGGTGAAGTTCTCATCTAGGTGTTCACTAATATAATTCTCTCTAAAAAAAAGGGTTAGATGTATCTTCTCATATGTTGAGGTTTCAGGGTGATGAGGAGAAACAGGTGAAGAAGAAAGGGAAATAACTCAACTGTTCTAACTTCGATGTTAAAGAAAATGTAAGCTCAGTAGAAGACTAGATTTTTCCTCCTCATTCATTTCCAAGCATGAGAAGTTAGAAAAGAAGTTAGCTGAGACTGAGTTGTTGGTTCTTTAATTGCCCGAGATTTGTCATATGGCTCAACCATCTCTTGGTGGTTCTGGATTGTGCACGCCTAGTGCTGGTTCTATGCTCTCTGCTTAGGAGAGTACTGACATTGATCTAGAAGCTGAACCAATTGAAGCTGATTCTGAGGAGTCCTCTTATTTAGATGCTAATGATAATGATGATGCCACCTCTAGTGGAGAAGAAAAAGAAGGTGATGAAGACGAGTGATTTCACACTCAGCTGTCCCCCCCCTTCCACACTCTGATAGATGTTTATGTTTTTCTGCTTTCTCCCAAATTACTTGCAACTCCCCGTCTTCTAAGCATCATTATTAGGTTATTAATTCAGCAATTAGCAGTGGAAGACCTAACTTAGTCGGTGCATAATTATCGTACCTCCCATCAAGAAGCCACAAGGCAACATAATTTCGTGAGACTAAACATATCAAAATGATAAAACTTGGAATATATATTATTAACTTAAGCTTAGATAGAGTTTCATAATTTAGTGTAAGTGATCTTATAATACATAACCGTCATAGTTTACATAATTTAAAAGTTCATTTTTTCGTCACATCTACACCATCCCATCTTCATATGCATACCTAAAACAGAATAACAAAACGTCAAGAGTCGAGGCTCGGTAACATACTACTCTATCAACGTAAATTCACTTCAATTCATTTTAATTGCAAACTGATAGAGGAGAAAATAGTCAAAAAAATTCATAAACATATAACTCAAATCAAGAACTTAAGAGTCATTCACGTTTTCATTGATCATTATCATCATTCATTAATGTAATCATTATCACAAAACTTTCATTGGTTACTAGCGGTACAACAGGAGACAAAGCCAACGATGACAAAAGTAACCTATCAAAAGGTGGCATATAATGCCATAGATCAGGTAGTTGATGCTACTGTTTTATAATCTTTGTAATAACCTATTGCAATAACCTATTACACTATCATTTTGCTTGTGGCTTGGGATTGTGAGTTGCTAGACAACTATGTTTCTTGCAACATGGTACACTGTTCAGGTAATTGATGCTACTATTTTTTAATCTTTGCAATAACCTATTGCATTTGTGATGTTTTTAAGTCCTTATTAATGATGGCAAAAGGGGAAAGATGCTTGTTAGTCAAAGCCTAGTCTAGTTAGATAGTTGACTTTTCTGGTTTTCTCATCTTTTCTCTTTTTAGGGCATGTTTCAATAGTTAACTTATTATGCTTTTTAAGTCTTGTATCCTATGCTTTTTATAAATGGTCCATTTGTAATAAGTGATGAAAATCTCATTTCTTCTTCTAAGTTTTTCATTCAAGTTATCTCGCGCATGTGCTAACTTGTTAGTTGCAGGAAATTTTGAATGTTTGTTATCATAAAAAATAAAGGGGAATTTATTGTGTTCCTTTATTTGAATGATGACAAACAGTTGAATTATTTACCAACAAACAACTAGGTTTATTGTTGTGTTCTCTACTGTTCCAATGTAGAGCAAAAAGGTCCTTTCCAAGACTAGAAGTTTACTCAAGGGAAGTCTTGAAGTGCAGGAAGATAATAAAGTTTGTAAATCTTATTAGACTTTATGTTATAACATTTTGTGCATTGATAAGTAAGCGAAAATACTAGACTATTCTTAATGGGTACCAGTACTGTTATGAATATGAGAACCAGTTGGGTCACTCTTCATAACACTACCAGCTCAAGGAAAACAAATCATCAAATCTATTAACTTGGTTGATTTAGAGTTGGCGGTTTTAAATAAATTTCTAAACTACTAAAGATGCTTTCTTAAACTATTTTTGGTAAACATATGTGCCAACTCAAGGGAAATCTAATCAGGTTATTTGAATGAGAGATTTCATAATAATATTTTGGAATTATCTTGTTTCATTTATGGAAACAAAACAAGATACTTTTTATATACATGTGTATCTTTGGAAAGTATCTTGTGTCCAAGATATGGCCTATTCTTGATTATGAAATCACTCACTCAAACCATATAAATACTTATTATGTCCTCCATATTTGTTGTTGCTCTTCCTTAAAAAGATTGACCTGAAAGAACAATTAAACCGTTTCCTTAAATAGAGTGCACACTATATTAGGTTTTCAAATATCTCTTACTTAGCTTTGTGTAAATGATTTATTGAGAGAATTCTTGTATTTGTAGTTGAACGACTAATAGGTTAGTGGTTGGGAGCATTTGTGAGATAATGTGTGAGTACTTGTGAGTTCAAGTGCGAACTTAGCACATCTAGAGTTAAGTGTGGGGTGAGATGTTTATCTGGAGTAAGGGGAATTAGATTGAGCTTTGTTACATTTGTTCTTCGTAGTTGATTAATAAAAGTGACTAAGTTGTGGAGGACATACACTTTGAGTTGAGTTGAACCTCGTTAAATCTGTGTTCTTGCTTTACTTATTGCATTTTCATTACTCAAGTGTTCCGCTGCAAAGAACCAGCCCACCTGGTTCCCGAGATTGAAAATGTTTTAAACAACATTGTTTCTTAACGTACTCAATTCAACCTCCACCCCCCGTTCTTGAGTACCAGATGAACCTTCATTCCCACTATTCAATTATTAGTCAAAATTATCCCTACCAAAACCATGAACATTTTAAAGTTTGAGGCAACTTTTAAAAATATTAAATATGTAATATTACATATGATAGTATTTTGACAAAAATTCTATTTAAATTTCAACATCTTTTAACTCAAATGACATGAGCCAAAAATAATATCTTTTAATGTAAATAATCATATTACTTCTTCAATAAGAATCAAAACTAGCAAATATTTTGATCAAATGCAATTGTCATTTGGCAAAACCACAACATTGTGTTATGAGATACTCATCTAATAATTATGCATACCCTCTTTCACATTGTTGTTTGATATAATCTTCCAAGAGGGGTCTCTCGAACTATTGTAGTTTTGAAATAGTTTTAAATCTAATACTATTGATTATTGTAGATGAAGAATTGATATTCGCCCAACACAAATCTTCATCAACGGATCATCTTTTCTTGTGAAATTAAGAATATTGTCCCAAACTCTCACATGGAGAAAGACAAAATCCAATATATGGGTATAACAAAATAATTAATTGGGTAGCAAAACTCTCCATTAGAGAAATAATGGAGATTTATTGTGAAACCGAACAAAGCTAGAAAAAAAATAGCAACTTACGATCCACCAAAAGATTCTTAATGACCCCAAAACTGATAAAGTGAGTGTTCTATTCACCTTAAAAAACTTAAGGTCTAATAAGTTTGGATAAGCTTAGTTAAGTTTGGGTAAGGTAAGTTCACATAAATTCAGTTGAGTTCAGATAAGTTTTAACACCTTACATAATTAACTTCAATAAGCTTCAATAAGTTCAAATAGGTTCAAATAAGTTAAATTAATTTATGAAAAGAACGGATAAATGAAGTTCAAAAGATTCCATAAAAATTCAGGTGAATAGAACACACCCAAAGAAAACAAGAATTTTCAGGGAGAAAGGGAGAAAAGAGTTGGAGTCAAAAGTAATTTTATATACTCCCTCTACTTTTCTTTATTTGCTACATTGATGTTGCGCGGTTTTCAAGACGTTTTTTAACCGTTAATATCTCTTATTTCGTTTAAGTAAAAATTATAAAAATTTGATATTATGAATCTACACTTCGAGACAAATCTAACAAGACCACACATGACTATATTTTTACTTATAAAAAAATCAAAATAATCGATTAAAGTTAGTGGTTTATTTCCCAAAACAATAATGTAGCAAATAAAAAAAAAAGCGGAGGGAGTATTTACCAAGATTATTAACCACCGTTCCAGAACTAAAATGCTAGTGTATCTGTGTATATATGGCATCACAAAACTCAGGCTAAGCTCAGTAGTTCACCGACTAATCATTGACCACGCACATCTTCTTTAACCCTGTTTTCCTTTCTTTATTAGTTTGATATTGTGTTCACATTGCGGTGAGCATGTAGATCTCTCAATAAAGGTGATACTTGAAAGCAAAAAAGAAAAAAAAAATCCCAGTTAACTTTAGATGGTAGGTGGTCACATGGTAAAAATACGCTTATATAACGGGAATGAGGCATAGAGCTTATGACATAACAAACTATCCTAAATCAATCATAAACATGGGTAAGTTAGGAGGAATGCCTTCTCTTGTGGCCACTCTACTAGTGGCATTTGTCTCATTGAGTATGCCTTCACAAACCATAGCTGACTACACTTATGCCTCCCCACCACCACCAGCCTACCATTACTCCTCCCCACCACCTCCTATTCACCATGAGAAGCCACCCAAGGGGCACTATTCACCTCCACCAACCACACCTTACAAGTCACCACCATCCACCCCAGTGTATAAGTCCCCACCAGTCCACACATATCCACCACCCACCCCGGTTTACAAGTCACCACCAGTCCACACATATCCACCACCCACCCCAATTTACAAGTCCCCGCCTGTTCACGAGTACCCACCACCCACACCAGTGTACAAATCTCCTCCTGTGCACAAGTACCCACCACCCACACCAGTGTACAAATCTCCACCTGTGCACAAGTACCCACCACCTACCCCAGTGTATAAGTCCCCACCAGTTCACAAGTATCCACCACCCACTCCGGTTTACAAGTCCCCTCCTGTTCATGTATACCCACCACCTACACCTGTGCACAAGTCTCCACCAGTTCATGAGTACCCACCACCAACCCCAGTGTACAAGTCCCCACCAGTTCACAAGTATCCACCACCCACTCCAGTTTACAAGTCCCCACCTGTTCACGAGTACCCGCCACCCACCCCGGTGTACAAGTCTCCACCTGTGCACAAGTACCCACCACCCACCCCAGTGTACAAGTCCCCACCAGTTCGCAAGTATCCACCACCCACTCCAGTCTACAAGTCCCCACCAGTTCATGAGTACCCACCATCCACTCCCGTGCACAAATCTCCACCTGTTCATGAATATCCACCACCCACCCCGGTGTACAAGTCTCCTCCCGTTCATAAATACCCACCACCTACTCCAGTGTACAAGTCCCCACCTGTTCATGAATATCCACCACCAACCCCAGTGTACAAGTCGCCACCAGTTCACAAGTATCCGCCACCCACTCCGGTTTATAAGTCTCCGCCTGTTCACGAGTACTCACCACCCACCCCTGTTTACAAGTCTCCACCAATTCACAAGTACCCACCACGAACTCCTGTTTACAAGTCTCCACCAGTTCACAAGTACCCACCTCCCACCCCAATTTACAAATCTCCACCTGTTCATGAGTATCCACCTTCTACCCCAATTTACAAGTCTCCACCAATTCACAAGTCCCCACCATCCACCCCAGTCTACAAAAGCCCACCTGTCTCCCATCCCACTCCTCCTTATGTTTACGCTTCTCCTCCTCCCCCTCATCACTACTAAAAATGTTTCACTTATGATCAGAAGTCAAGGTCAGCTTCTTTCCAATTCACTACTTACACTAGTTTTTAGTCTTTTTACATGCATCTTAATATTAATGATCCTAGGTGCCGTTTGACAAAGACATTTTCTTGGCTCCTTAATATTTAATATTATTGTCTAATTATATATGAAAATATATTGACATTCACTATTTATAACATCAAGGTACTCCGATTAACAATCATTAATTATTCTATTACTAGATGAAACAGAAAATGTATGTCACTAAACTTCTTTACTGCCTCTTAATTATCAACTCAAAATCATTACAAAATTTACAAAGATCATTTGTTCATTAATTAGGAATATTAATTAACTGTTTCTGTCTACATGTTTTACAGGTATAAAGTTGTTTGACAACGAACAAGAGAAGTAAATCAAAAAAGGAGGACGTATCTTTGTAGAAAGAGCTAAAAAATTATGAAAAGCTTGTCGCTTGAGTTATTTGGAAATTTATT
This sequence comes from Beta corolliflora, assembly GCA_947648045.1. Taxonomy (NCBI): domain Eukaryota; kingdom Viridiplantae; phylum Streptophyta; class Magnoliopsida; order Caryophyllales; family Amaranthaceae; genus Beta; species Beta corolliflora. The sequence continues at coordinate 607,532 of CANSZD010002913.1, forward strand.
AAGAAACAATAATGGCGTTAGCAAAAAAGTTTGTATAATTATTTCATGTACTCCAAGCTGGTTGTTGTTATTCAAGTGCCTTACTGCCTGGCCTGCATGGTGCATGAATCAAATGGCCTATGCAGGATTTTGTACTATTTACTATCTAGATTGGCTTTGATAATGAAGTTACAAAGTTTGATAATACTCGAGTGTTTGCGTTAAAAGTCATACGAAATGGAGTATAGAATAAGAGTTACTATTGACACAAATTCCTTTTCGACAATACATTTACCGTTTCCGACAAAAGTTTCTTTCTTTGACAATTTTTTTCCTCAATCTACCCATTGCCTCTCTCTATCTTTTGTGAAAGCTGCTTTTCTCTTTGTTGAAATCTCTTGTTCTAAGTTAAATCTCTTGTTCTAAGTTATTCAGCTGTAAGTGTCGAAGATAATATATTGATAAAATCCACTACAATTAAGTAATTAACTTTGAGAACGGAACAATTTGCTTTTTATTCTATTTTTTAGTACAATATACTAAAATAGATTCACAATTTATCTAGAAAGACTGCCTAACTTTAACATTAAAGTTCGGCAGCTCAGGCCCAATTCTAATAGAGAAGCCCAACGTCATTTAACCACCAAGCGACCTGTTATCCCCATTCCCCAACCCCAACCCCAACCCAGCGACATTGGCATTCTCGCTGAGGAACCTTGAGAGCTGCGGGATATGGCGGACATGGCTAGGTGATTCACTTCATACAAATTCTCAAACGACGGTTTCTGCTTTCAATTCAGTGATTCGATCGAAAAAATCAAAAACAAAGTGAAGATCATAAAACCTAATTCTTCGTTAATCGGAAAAATTCCTGCTTAATTTCACTCTTTCGACGAACGATTTTCGCACTGAATATCTGATTCGATTGTTTTCTGAGGTAATTTTTCATCAACATTCTTTTAATCTTTGTTAATTAGGTTTTTTTTGATGTTATGCTGATGATGTTTATTTCACCCTCGAGGATGGTGTTCCTCAGCGAGATTCCAAGGTTACAATTTATTTTTTTATTAATTTAGGATTAAATTGTGTTTAATTGCTGATAATTCCAGTTAATTTGTGTGTGAATAAGGTTTTTTAGTAATGGTTGATTGGAATGGTGATAAATTGAATTGTGTATATGGCTAGGGTTTTTGGTAATGTGAGTGAATTGATGTGTGGTATATGAGATATGATGAGGGGATTTTTGTTGGAAATTTATGAATGTGGTTGCTAATTTTACTTTGAGGGAAAAAGTTACCTCTTCGCTGTGCTCTGTTCTTGCAAATTACTACAACACATGCTCAAAGTTCTTACAATTTCTTGCTCTTCTAGGGTTTATAGTATTTGTAAGCATGCCATATTGCAATTTTGAGTGATTTGGGAATTGATTTCAATGTATGGATGTTATCAATTGGTGCTCTTATTATCTTCAGTGTTACTGCGGTTGTTGTGTTGCAGTGCTGCTGCCGCTCTCCTCATCCCGCTGCTGTGCCAGAGCTCAAAGCTCCACGCCTTCCCCTCGCCGGAGTCATCTGGTGTCCATGAGACATCACGTGAGGTGCCACACCTTCCTCTTCTTTTCCCTTCGTTTTCTTCAGATTAGTGGTTATTGAAATTCTGAATTTTGGATGTTAAATATTGATGCTTTCATTTCTTGAATTATGACTATCATGGTTGATTAATTTTAGTATTAAGAATTATGACTATCTAAATGTCATATATAAATTGAATTGTTGCTTCTTCTGTCTCCGCAGATGTGAAAGCTCAGTGTTTCATCCATTGGGAATAGAGAAAGATAAGTCATGGGATATAGCTGGTGCCTGGGATGGTGCTCTGAGGTTTGTTTCACATGCTTTTGAGAGTACTTAAGGTACAAGAAAAGATAGACCATCATCGGGTCGTGGAGTTGCAGGTGTATTTTTAAGGCATATATTATTCTGACAATTTGTCTAATTAAATCTTATCAATGGTTGTTGTCTGAGTCCTTTTAATTTTGTTAGTGTTCCATTCACAGCTGTGAATTGATTTTATTGGATGAGGATACTTGTGGTAGCGATAGCTCTTATTTCTTTCCAGAAACCATGTTTATGATGAACTGTGTACCAGATAGTGCAGTTCCACCAAGAACATCAACAAGTGATGATAAGCAGAAAGTAGAGTTCTTTGGAGTTCTTGATACATTGCCACAAGTGGTAACTAAAAGTTCCATTATGCTTGAAAGACTTGGTATTAGGCCTGAGTATCTTGAACAGGGGCCTGGTCAATCTCGCACAAAAGTTGGCTTGGATGGCAACAGAAAACAGCTGTGTCAAGAACAAGCTATGCAAATGTCTAAGAGGGTAGTTTCCCGTGTTTCAACGAAGGTGGGCTTTGAAGGTGCCTCTGAAGAAGTGTGAGGCCAAAGTCAGGGACTGAGAAAAGCAAAAATCGAGGCGACGAATCTGTTGTTTTTTGTTTCTAATGCAGCAAAGGAGTTTGGTGTTTACACTCCTCCTGCTAGATTGTTGTAGCTTCTTGAATGATTATAGTGGTCACATGATGATTTATGTTGGTGACACAATGGCTATTGTTGGTCACTTATTATTTTTTTAAATATTTAGGAACCCACACATGTAATTGGAGTGACATTTTGTTAGTGATTATGGTAATAAATACATTTGGTTCTTTCCATTTTACAATTGAAGTTTCTCATTTATTATTATATATTTTGTCATTTAATTTCTTAAATATTTAGTAAATGGATTAAAGTGGGCACCAATTAGCTTAAATTAGGTACCAAATGAATTCAAATAGTCACTTATTGAAATATATTAGATGTTCAACTTTGTGTTTTTTAAATTATTTATAGTAGTCCCATAATGATTTTATATAGTTTCGAAATGAATTAAACTAGTAACTAATTACGATTTTATTAGTTGTTCACCAATATTTTTCACTAACTTGAATTGTTCTATTGTAAAATTGATTTGGAGTCAAATTTAAATTAGGCCCTAAATGAATTTAAATTAGTCTCTTAATGAATTAAAGTAGTTATTTATTGAAGTATGTAAGGTTTCTATTTTTTCAATATTTTGTTAATTTTGTCAGTAGTGAGATTCAATATGAGTCTAAATTAAAGTAATCAGCAAATGAATAGGTGACTAATTTGAACAAGCATCAAATGGATTAAAGTAGTCTCTAATTTGAAGAAATCTAAAGTCATCATGGAATAGTGACTAATTGGCATATCATGGTCTCTAATTGACATATAACAGTCACTTAAGAACATAAAACTTACTGATCAACATAACTTGTAATTAGAACCTAAAGTTGAGTACCACTCAGCATAAATAACAAACCAGTGGTAATTGTTTTGTTTGTACTTCTACTAATTACATAAAGTTCTACTTTTGTTCAAAACTAACTAATCATCACTGTTAGTAAGCAAATCAGTTTTTGATGTTGTTGTTTTTGTGGTTGTGGTATGTCGTGGAGCCCAGGTATACCCAAGTCAAATGAGGGCATGTCTGCAACTGTTTTCTTAGTTGTTTGTAGGAGCTTCTCGATCTCATCAATCTGCTTCAACACTTCTGGATTTTCTAACAGTTGAATCATTGCTTTTTGAGCTCCTCCAACCTTCTTGTGTGCATGTTGTAGCAAACATCTAGGTCACGCCCCAACTTCAATCGAGCTTGATCAAAGGGTTATGCAAAAAATAAAAGTCAAATAACAAAAAAAATAAGTGAAATCAGATTATACAGCAAATTCATTTAAAGTGAAAACCAAATGATTCAAAATGCTTACAAAAAAATAAAGTGGCTACCAAAGAACTTAAACTGGTCACATAAGGAAGTAAACTAGTTACTTGATGAAATACACTGCCAGAAAATTAAGCATCTTTCAAATAACAAGAACTCAAATGACAATTCCCTCAAAATCATAATCCCAATTGAAGACTTGAAAAATATTTCAGTCATTCATATTCAGTAAATGTATTAAAGTAGTCCCAAAATGGACTAAAGTGGTCCCTAAATGTACTAATGCAGTCCCTAAAACATATATGTATTACATACTTCTAATTTATACTTGCTTATCAAAAAGATACCAATATGTCAAATGAGCATCTGAAAATAACATAGCACAGAGTTACAAAAATTTAAATACTTACATCTCCCGATTCTCTTCATGTTCCTCTGCATTCTCATGGTTTTCCTCCTCGTTTTCTTCTTTGTTTCTAGTTTTCTTTCCTTTCCTTGGTTGTTGTTTCCTATTTGCTGTTGTTTTTTTTCCTTTCCAATGTTGCCATTTTCTTAATTTCTTTCACCTTATCTACTATAGTTTGGTCAGCTTCTTGGTTTATTTGACCTATCATAAATGTCGAGATTTGATATACCAAAGATGATCATAATCCAAAACCTTTTGTCAGCAGTAGTGTCTATTATGCTTAAATTAAAGTGGTGTCTTATTGATTTATACTGGTTACTAATTGATAATTACTGGTTACTAAATGAGACATATGCTTACTATATTTATTTCTAATCAGAAACTCATTTGTTGATTAACTAAGATATACAGAAACAACTAAAATCAAACTAAAATTTCAAATAAAAATTCTTCCACATTGTTCCTACAAATATACTAATCACGAATCCATATATACCTAAATCAGATCTCATTTTTTACCACACACCTTCAACAACAGTTCACAAATTCAAATCGAAACCTCAAAAAACCAACAAATCATTTACAGAAAATCAAGCAAAATAGAAAAGAACCTTGAGAACTTTGAGCTTCATGTTGCCATAAACCACTCCAGAAGTGAACGCTGAGACACGAACTACCTATTAACCAAAATTACGCGAAAAATGTCAAAATTTCTCTTAAAATCTCATCAAAATCGAGCTGATAATAGATCAAGATAGTTTACAAATTTCTCTTAAAATTACTGAAAACCTAAAATTCAACGGTAGAATCAAAGACGTAAACACACAAAAATTCACGAGAAAAAGTCAAAATTCAAAATTAACCTCCGAAATTTGAAATTCGCCATGGCTAGGGCGGGAAGTGATCGGAAAATCGCCATAACAAGCGTCATTGTGTTAGGTAGAACATCGGAGTAGAACTTGGAGATAGCATCTTCTAATGGAAGATTTTGAAGCTGTAGAGAAACGGCAATGGCGGACGATTCGGTGCCAGCAGCGAAGAAGTTTTTTTTTTTTTAGAGGAAAACGAGCAAGCAGGGAAGAAGTTCTAATTAGGCGGATTTCAATATGGGCTGATTAGGCGGTTAGCTCATATTGTTTGGGCTTGGGCCTGCCTAATTATAATGTTATAATTAGGCGGTCTCTTGGAAGACGAGCTGAAATAGATTTCAAAGTTGACACATGTCACTCCCTCCTCATGATTTTTCCACCTAAATAATTTGCTTAATATTCTAGGAAATACAGTCTTTTATTAGTAAAATGTAGCTATCTTCTTTTAACGAGAGATCTAATTTTGTGAAGATTTTGAAATAATTAATTAATAAAATGTTAAATATTCAAATTTAATCCATAAAACATTATTTTATTATATAGAATATATGTTGAGTTCCGAACGACCCAATCATAATATAATTTGATTAAAAAATGGTTTGCGCTTCGCTCCCCGAACCCCTTACGGCCTTTGATCAGAAAAAGCTGCCCGCTCGGGAATTATGGAAAGCTCGAGCTTCCTTTCCCACAAAATTCCCCGTCGGGTCAAGGCCCGTCATGATTTAGGTAATCTCAACCTTGACCTCGAATAGGGCTTCGGCTTGAATCCGAGTGAAATGGTATTCTTTCAATACTAGGTTGCAAAGACAATTACGTAATAAGTAAACTTAAAATTGTCAATCTATCATTATAGACACTTGTTGTGACAAAAATAATTGACAAGCAAAGAAAAACAAAAAAAGAAGTATGCACATATTTACGTGGTTTACTAACAATGTACTAGCTACATCACAGGCAGGGAAAAATAATTTTATTATCTTTTAGAAGAGAGAACTTATAATTTATATATTTATTTATTTATATGTATAAAAAGGCAGAAAAAGAATTATAGGGTAGAAGGTTTATATGGTACCTTTCTAATAACCTATACAAGACAACAATATATAGGGCCACATAAAAAGGGTATGTAAACGTCATATATTGAGGAACTTTTTTTGTAGTTGAATCATTTTCTAACTAGTCCCAATATGATGAAACAAATTCCAAAGTTTCACTATTGGAGGACCACGGTTTATAATGTTTTAGAATGTATGACAACTTTTTTGTAAAATTCTAAAATAGAAGTATATGAAACCTCTTTCAAGACGAATGCAGTAGAGGGTAATAGAAAAAATTCACGAGTATTTGTTGCCACTCCAATCATAGTATTATTCAAAACTTAATCCTATATGAAATGAATTAAACCTTACATGAGTAATAAGGGGATTAAATCTTACAAGAATAATAAGGGGATTATTTTAGACAACTACCACATTAGGTTTTAGTTCTTCAATCACTTTGGATGGTATTAGACTAGTATTACGTACATCCTTACCTTTCTAGTCAAAACTACATTTAGTTTCTAAGGACACATTCGGTTCAACTTATCCATGCATTTAAGTGCTTATATTAGAAAATACAGACTATCAAATTAGAGTAGAAATCAAAATATGGAGCAAATCAGAAAGCTTCTGAATCCTTCATCCCAGATTAGTTCAAACACCTTATTTATTTTTAATTGCTGCGAATGAGTTTGAACACTTTGATTTCGAAAATTGTCATAATTAATAATATTTTTGATACTTCTCTCCTACATTTTTACTCTCACTTCCATGAATAAATACTTCATTTTCTCTCTCTTTCAATTAAAAATCACTCACTAACTCATTACTTCGCATTCTTTTATAATATGCTTTGATTTTTCACGTTTCTCAATACATAATTTTGACCATTAAATATCTTTAATATTTAACTAGTTGTTTTCCGGCGATACTCCGGGCCATTGCATATAATTCGTTTGTTATTTTTTATGAACTTAATTGAATTACATACCCTCATATCAGTGTATACTTTTAGATGACACGTGACGACCTCCAAAGTTTCATAACTTTCGATTAGTATTGTTTATCAGGTGCGTAATAAATTCAATGTGATATCATTCATTTTTCGCAAAATGAGTAACTTTTAAAGGCAAAAGGATTCACTTTTTTAAGTCAAAATGAGTCATTTTTAAACAAAAAAAAAAGTTTTTTACGTTAAATGAATCATTTGTATATAAGTAAAAACGACACATCTAGGACAAAAGGTTACCGATGTCTGAAGGGTAACTTTTTATCTTAAACTGATCACTTGTATATAAGTGTCTATTTAACACAAATAGTTACCCGCGTCTCACAAACTCAAATTATACCATAGCTAGGTCCTTTAAATTGGTTGATTCGACATGACAATAGCTACAATATCATTTTAGGGACATATAGACGCATTATATTCCCGTTCTTACCTATACATTGATTAAAATTAACTACGGTATATATTATTCTCAAACTTCTCCTTCAGATTTGTAATATTTTATTTTCTATCTTGTAATAAGCTAAGCATAAATTATGATTTGGTGGGCCCATTAGAGATTTTTATCATGCAGCAAAGTTGATTTCGTGTTTTATTATCACTTTTATGGTAAACGAAAACTCGATAAGTAATATAATTGTAATGGTATATAATATAGTACTCATTTACTTGATAGGTTAATTAATGCGAGGCCTCAAATTCATGTGTCAACTTAAGAAGCATAATTACTTATATTTACAATCAAAAATCAATCCGAGATTGTAGATTAGTTGGTTAGTATATTTGTATATCAAAGGAGATGTTATGGGTTCGAGTCTTAACACATACATTTTTATTGTTTAATTTGTGTCAATTGCTTGGGAGGGGGGAGAACATGTGGGAACATGGCAATTGTTTGCTTTGGATTATAGATATATATATATACATGTGGTAATAATGATACTAATTCAATAAAAAAAAAATTTAGGTAATTAAGAAGAAATCATCTAGGTTAACCTTGCACAGGGTCCCCACCTAGAGGCTCATTACAAGCCAAACACCCCCAACCCTCCCTTAAATTCCAAGCCATTGTCTGGGGTAGGAATTGAACCATAGCCTTTGCTAGGGAATTAAGATGGGAAAACTCACCACTTAAGCTAACCCCAATTCCTATTTAATAAAATATTACATGATAACATTTTTTTATACATATTAAATTTGGTGAAAATTATGATATGAATAGTGTAAAAGTTAAAAAGTTGCAATTATAAAAGAGTGGAGAAAAAATTACATTACACTTCTTTTAATAGAATACCAATTTATAACCACATAACATCATTTTCCAAAACTACGGGCCTTAAAATAGTTTGAACTAATATAGGACGAAGGGAGTAGATCAGATTTGAACTGAAAATTTGGAATAAATACCAAACCTACGTATGCATGCAATCATTACATGTACTTGTCAGTACATGATGCAGAAAGTGAGGGATAGCTTAGTGGTTAGAGCATCTCTCTCGGTTCCAAGAGGTCATGGGATCGATTCTCACCCTTGGCAAGTTGGGATCCCCTTTACTCCCCGCAACTTGACAAGTTTGTTTTTTCCTTATCCAGAAAAAACACTTGTCAGTACGTGCGTGCATACATGCATACATCGCACTCATGCCACTCAAACCATCTCACCTTCTACTTTCTGGAATTAACATCGCATAGATTGAATTTTATGCAGTAAATTCAACCAATCATCACTCAATGAAATTTTAGTTGAATCCTATGTTGTTTGAATTAAAACACTATAAGAGGGGGGTGAATTATAGTAGAAGAAATGAGCGTAACTATTCGCAAAATAAAAAGCTAGCAAGGGAACACGCTAAGGGAACACAAGAGATTTTTACGATGAAACTCCCTATCTCAATATATATAAGGTTAAAACCTCAACCACTTGGTATTTTAACTCTCTATACTATAATAGGTAACCACTCAGTTGCACCCTATTATATTCTCTAGAGTTCACTCCTTAAGTTCCACTAAGAACTCGAGTTTCCAACTATAGTTCTCACAACTATTGTTCTCACGACTTAAACAATAAGTCCTCTCTCGCATCTCTCAAGCTCACAATACTAGGATTTCACTCAAAACCCTTAACCCCAAAAGAAATACAATTTCTGAATAACTTTAGAATAATAAAAAAAAAGGCATTAAGAATGAACTCTCTTAGGAATAAAGACACTGACTAGACACTTCGAAAGTTTTTAGCTTTTTTCAGACACACTTAGAAAATGAAATATGTCGATCTATTTATAGGCAACCAAGCCAAATACTCCTTCAATAACTTCCTACAATTTGGACCACGACTCCATGTTTCATTAACTTGGGAGCCAAGGACCACTAACTCCACTAACTATCCAAACGTGCTCTTAGAAGGTGGCTTTGAAATTTTGGAAAATAAGTAAACGTGATAAAATAATATACGTAAACTTCTTTATTTTAATTAAATACCAATTAACAAAACTAACCAAAGAATAAGTAAAATAAACTTCTTTCCTAAAAACACTCATATAAAGATATGTAATAAACTCTTTTTATTTATTTATTTAAAATAAAACCTGATTTAAAATCTATCTACTAATTGTTTTCCTAAAATTAAGGAAACATATTTTAAAACACTTAGAAAATATCTACTGACTTATTTACTAATCTAAAATACACGTTATAACTCATGGTTACTTATTAGTTCCTTAGACGCGTTTTCTAGTTACTTAGACTTAGTGTTTTCCTAAATCGGGTTCCTTAGACCAAGTGTCAAGGGACAATTCCCAACCAAGGAACATCACCCAATTCCTTTAAGAAATTCACAATGTTATGCCTTTACCTTTCTCAACCAATACATGGAGATATATTATACATCCTAATGCATAATAATCTTCATTGCTTGCTTGATTCATCATTGAAGGAGCATCTTCACTTCAATCTTGGTTAATTCTGTTCACTTTAATCTTGACTTGAGTATTACCATTGTTCTTCGATGATCAACCTTGCAATATATAAACTTGAACACACAATAAATAATAACTTGTATGTATATTGTTACTTTAGTCCTCTTTAAAACTAAGGGTCAAATATTTCCCCCTTTTTGAAGGTGGCAACAAAAGACATACTATTAAAAATATATTAACAATAAATTAAACAATCATATACAATAAATTTAAGCAAGTTAAATAAATTTTATTAGTTCATTCTTTTAACTTAACTTAGATATTGAGCTGGAAAAAAAACCTGGGAACTTGAAACTTTGGCAAAAAAAATCTAATTAACTCTAAATTTCCTTTTTCTTTCCCCTTTGGTATTTTCAAAAACACAGTTTTATTATTTATGAAAAGAAGCTCTAATCTACAAAAAACTCATCACAACACCAGATTATGTTAAAAACATTTTGGTTAGTATAACAAAGAATTCATTCAACTCTCAAAACCGCAATCTAGTAATATTAGCCATTCAAAGACAAGTTGATGCACACAAGACTTAGACAATAGTTTTAAATCAATGTTTGTTCCATTAAGCACCAAAATATCCACCAGAAAATACAAAAAAAAAGGCCAAAAGTACTAGTCACATAGATAAGCAAAGCAAGAAAAATTAAAGTCTTAGGAGACAGCAGATTCTACCACTTCTTCCACTACATCTTCTAGTCTTTCATCACTTCCTTGTGGTTTCCTCCTATAGCTCCCGCAAGATGCATATCCTTCATCCTATCTTCAATCCCCGAAGCTTGTTTTCCAAAATCAATGGAAGCATTTGTACTGTCCATTGTGAGACCAAAGAAATGGTCTAATTGATCAACATGCTCCTAAGTATAGAAAGCACCAACCAATGAGAGAGACGAGGAGGGAACATCAGCAGGAGATATGGGAATAGTGTAGGCATATATTTATTCCCCACGCGGTCTGAGAGCGTATTTGACAACCTCATTGAACGGTTTTATTGAAAAACATTTTGAAGTCTCTAACAAGTCTTTAAAGGAAGACTCATCATCCTAATTGGATATTATTTACGGGCAACTTAGGGACTTATCCAATGTAGATTTCCTCGTCATAACTTCAGCGTTGGTCATTGAACCAAAAATTGAATTCGAGGGGTGAAGGTACGAACATGATCAAGTATCACATTTGCCCATTCTTGGCCTCTACTTAATACGATTCATAGACATTTTTTATGAAACTAAACAATCAAGCATTAAATTTCAACACCCTAAAAAGAATAGTCTAGGTCGATTCATTAAACACACAAAAGACTAATTTCTAGTGACATGTTATTAAGCAATCATGTTAATGGGATCCCAAACCAATTGTCTACATTATCTTATTAGACGTTAAAAAATTTATTTTGGTCCTGTAATCAGCAATAATAAGCATGTTAGGTGATGAAAGTAATAAACATGTGAACATGGAAATATGTAGAAAAAGTATAGAGAAAATAGTACGTAGAGATCAAGAATATAAAATATACATTATGACAAGAAAGTTACTATGTTTAAAGATTTAAATAGAAATCGAATAAATTAAAGGACCCAGAGGAATATATCTTAATCGCCTTGGTCTTATGAACAACCTACAAAAGAGAAATTTTCAAAGCTTGAAATATGAAATCAATGGAGCTTCAGAAGTATGAAGTGTTTAAAGTGTTTAAGGGTGTTTTTGTAGTTGGAAGTCATAGGAAAATTTCGTAGGAAAGTGTGTCTAAAATCATGTAGAAAACGAGGCTATTTATAGAGAAAACGGAAGAAACCACATAAGATTTGGAGATGCGCATCGCGCAGGCCTGTTGCAGGGCACGCATCAGTAATGTGCGGTGCACATCCGTGTTATGCGGCAACGCATCTGCTTCTGCGCTTTTAAATTTTGCTGACAGCCTCGATGTCGCGCGTGCACAACGTCGGCGCACCAAACACATTTGGGCGTGCAAAGGGCATCCACAGATCTGGTCATATTTTATTATTTATCCTATCTTTAAAAGATTATTTTTATCTTCATTAAATATTATCGTTTATAATCGTTTATAATATCTTTTGATTTAGAAAATATTTATTTAAAAATACAATTAATTATTCGGACTAATTAATTAGGCTTTCTGAAACTGGGCTGTAAAAATATAATTAAGTATCATGAATTATTAATTCGGCTTTTAAAACTAGGCTTGGAATAAATAAATAGACTTTGAGTTCTTAGAAATGTTTTTGGAATTTAACTCTTTGGATTGCTCCACTTTGGGAAGGACCGATTAGGACTATGGTATATATCAGCATTGGATACTAAAGTGGGGAGACTTGATCATGTGTTTACAAAAGCCCCCACTTTGACTAAGGTTTGGAAAACCGAATTCAAAGTATACGATGTCGGGACGGAGAACGTTCTTAGACGATGTTCTGCAATCTAAGACCGCTCTTTATAACATGTGTACCTACAAAATGAGCATAAGTTTGCAGAGACAAATATATAATGATGAATAGTGTGTAATAGGATATATCGAGCGTTGACCGGCTCAAGGCTCCAGAGTCAATGTTGTTATGATGCACAATTGGAGAAATATAACCCATATAAAGTGGTCAAAGGCTGGATTTGGTGTTGTCGATGTTCACGGGATGTGCAAATGGTTCCTCTGATGGTCTCTTCATATACAATCTGCTGGATTTGTCATAATATAACCCATATAGAGTTGAATGCTGGATTTAACGTTGTCAATATCTTCATACCTATATAACGCAAAGAATACAAACATGCAGATAAAAAGATTACTGGGACAAGCATATGCCCCATGAGGTGAGTGCTTCAGAAAGCAGGAACTGATGAATAGTTCATTCGCTCAACAGCGAGAAAGGAAAGAATAACTCACTAAACGATTATTCACAAGAAGGGCATGTAAAGATGATTTGTTTTGAAGGAGTAACTTACGAAAAATTCATTCGCCTAAAAGCTAGATAGAAAAGAATAACTTACGAAAATTTTGTTCGCTTGAAAGGAATAATTCAAGGTAGATTGATTTGGTTAAAAGTGATTGGAATAGGAATAACTTACTGAAAGTTCAGTCGCTCAAAGCGAGAGAGAAAGAAATTACTTACAAAAAGTTCATTCGTTTGAAGGCGAGAAAGACATAACTTACGAAAACTTCATTCACTCCAAAGCAAGAAGGAAAAAACTGAATAAAAGTTCATTCGCTAAAAAGCGAGAAAAGAGTATAACTTACGGAAAGTTCATTTTCTTAAAAGCTAGAAGGAATAACTAATGAAAAGTTCATGCACTCGAAAGCGAGAAGAAATAGGACATGTTGATGACCTAAAACTGTGAGGGTATAGTATAAGTGTATGTACAAGTGTGATACTGACTTAAAAATCTCTGTGTGTGTATGTTTATACGAGACTAGACTCGATCACTAATGCAAGAAGTCTATGACTAATGAGATGATATGCAAGCTAGATGTAATGATGATACATGTTCCTCTAGAAGCTCAAGTTTTTTTTTTCTAGAAAACAGTTTTGTGAAAGAGAAATGGGAAGCCCCCAACGATGATCCATTCAGGTGATAGATTTAAAATGTGTTACAGAATGAGTCTTTATAATGCATGAGTTGTATATGCTTCGAGTTTTGTATGCTAAGTGCCTAAGTGAGCCCATAAATAGTTGTGATCTTGTATTCGTGTGGTCCTAGAACCCAAGATATCATGTATGGACTCGTAATGAAGTCCTTATCAAGGTAGGCTTGAAGCCTACTGTGTGGACTCATGATGAAACCCCCAACAAGATAAAGTTGATGAAGTATTTGACTTGATTTCTTGATTCCAAAGTTATCTCATCACGTTAAGTGGGTGTTCGAGATTCCTTATATGGTTCCTAAGGTGAAAAGGAGAAGAGATTAAAGCCAAAGAAAGGCACACTCAAAGGATGAGGCGCGGTTATAGCGCCGAACGTTGAAAGGTTATGATATGGTTGGCTTAGAAGGTTATAATGTGTTAAATAGAATGGAAGGGAAGAAAAAGAAAAGGATGGAGCCATAATGAATTGACTCACGCAGTAAGATAGGCCAGTGATGCAGGATCCAACCCTAGTCTAATTCTAAGGGTAGGGATGAGTATTGGAAACTCTTGGTTCTACGATCGCCTCATGGATCTAAACGAACCCTAGAAATAAGTTTTTGAATTGAAATGGTCATACCTCAAAAGAGGTTGCCTACGTATCCATAATGGAATCAGGCGTCGTAGCTCTCGGCATTTTAGTTAGTGGCTGGGCATTTTGCTTGGAACCATTTGCAATGATTTTTGGCGCAATTGTTATTGATTAGAAATAGGTATTTCAAAGGGATGGATACTGATGTAGGTTTGCTTTAAATTAAAGCGGTCAGACCTCAAGGTGAAGTTTCCTACGTATCATTGGTAGAATCAGACCATTCGTAGTTCATGCTAATGAATGAGAAAATGCCATGACTTTTACCTAAGTCGCCCTTAGGGGTTTTCGACCTAGCGGGCTTGGTTAAAGTGGACGTTTAGGGTTGAAAGTTTATGGATAAAGGATCTAAAAGAAGTGCATGTGACAAAAATATTGACGGGCTTATTTGCAACACTTCTCTTTTTTCTCTTTCTTTTTTTTTTGTTTTTTTTTCTGCTTGCCCTTTCCATTGAATTGATGTCAATTTTACTTCCCATGAGATAGGCTAAAGGGAGAGAAAGGTTATGTGTTTAGGCTAAAATGGATGATAAGGATTAGCGAAATGGTCATGTATGGTGAAGGGATGAATGCCTCTTTTATGCTAATTATGTTCATTACTTTCGAGAACAATCATTTGAATGAGAATTATCAATTCATTTCTTTTTCAAGTCGACAATCATGATTTCTATTATATATGCTCATTAATGTAAGAGTAAATGAAAATAAATACTCATTTATTAATTAGAAATGATGACTACATGCAATAAAGGGAAACCTATGCGTGATTGGGTAGATAAAATAAAAAGACATAATATAAAATCCTAAATCTAGACAACCACGTTGCATGTGACAAGTGACCTTAAATCTGGGGTATTTTGATAGTAGGAGAAATCGAAAGTCTCCAATCTTCGATCATGTTGTGGTACCCGATTTTTTACTGTCTTAATTAGCGGTCTAAATCTCACATACATCTTTTATTAGACTATGATTTTTATAGAAAACTTGAAGTCGCCACCATATTAATTTCCGAACAGGGGACATATTTGTTCAATAAATCATTTTAAAATCAATTTTAATAAAAAAATCATTTAAAATGATGATGATTACATATATATAAGGCTTGTCTGGTCTTTCGTAACATGAGATAGGATTCGGGGTTTAGGTTAAGAGGTGCGAACGTCTGGACTCGTCCCTCTTCCATTCTAAAGAACGGGTTCTTAGTAATGCGTTATTTTCTATTTTAAGTAATCAAAGGCTATTCATAAGAAAGAAAAACACATAATTTACACATATACACATTCAATCATTTTTTATTTAAGAAGGCCAAAATATCATTTGTATATGATAAGTTTAAGCATTAAAGTTAACTACGTACCAATCATTGCGGGATTGGGATCCACTCGTAGATCAAAACCTTTGTAGTTCGATCCGTGTCTCATCCTAAATGGCTAATTCAACTCGGGGATGAAAAGGAAAGGAAAGGAAAATATAACTTTCTTATAGAGTTAGACAAATCTATTTTAATTGCGGTAATCACTCCAATTAGTGATACCAAATAGGTTTGAGGTAATCCCTGCAATTAGTGATACCAAATGAGGTTGAGGTAATCACTCCAATTAATGACACCAATTAGGTTGAGGTAACCACTCCAATCATTGATACGAATTAAGGTTTAGGTAACCACTTCAATTAGTGCTACCAATTAGGATTGAGTAGCTTTTTGATTGATATAATTTCTAAGAAGTATTCTTAATGGAAAGATTAATAATCTTCTTTCAAGATTATTAATTCATATTTGAAGGGAATGGTCAATTTGAAAAGGATTTTAGAGGTTATATATTTGGCTTAGTGGAATATGGTAATTTAAAATGATACACGTCAAAATGACCTAAAATCAATTAGTATGTACACATTTACTTATCTAGTTATGTCAAATTATATAATGTATCCATTTGAAGACTAGGGAGAACAATAATATTTTTATAAATGTAAGATGGATCATCGTACAATTTAACTTAGCTAGATTTGCAACTATCGATTCAGTCATATTATTCATATACTATGATATATTAGGCCCATATAAAACACGAAATATTCTAACATTGGTTTCTGATTTTATTCAAAAGAAATGACTTGTAAAATTATTTATGAAAATCATGCATAAATATCTGCATATATTTTTTTTTATTAATTGAGTGATATAATAACTATCTACAGAAAACTATTACAACATTTACAAAATATATTATCTATGCTAATCTTCAATCTTGATCTTCACCATGATGCTCCTTGATCTTCATTTTCTTGGAAGGGCATCAAAATTAAAGTTTGTTTATATGAACTTAAAAAAAAAGTAGAGACTAATTAAACTTTTTGATTTAATATTTCATGATAATTTTTATCTTTTAATTAGATAGTGATAAGAACTTATGTAAACTCATTGATTTATAATTATCTTTTTTTTTTTTTATGTGAGTCAATTATTTTTCTTAATGAAGTTAAACTAGTCACTGTACTTTGGATTTCCCATATCATGTTTTTGTACTGCCACTGATTGTAAATTCAATAACATTTTCTAATAATGCACGAAACTTTACGGGATATATACCTATGGATATATCCACAAGTCCTCGGTAACGTGTTAAACATTTTACCAAAAACATTACTTAATTAACTCATCTAACGTTTTAATTTTGCATGTGCATTTTAAATACAATGGATTACTAGACAGAAAAATTTAATGTCAATTAGATAATATTAAGGTCCTTTTTCACTTAATACATTAGCAAAAGAGAAATTCAGTGTTAAGAAATTTACTGTTTCTCATTAACGTTGTTGTAAACATGATAACAAATAGTACAAAATGCATATGATAGTAATGTTTATATATATGGTTGGAAAACTACTGATGTTTACTTCACCTTATCTTCCTTAAGTTTTAGCTAAATGATTTTAATTTGAGCTATGTAAGATGAACAAGCTAAAGAGGTACTTGACGGAAACAATTTATACCAATGATTTTGTATAAATTTTCATTAATTTTAGAAAAATAAAATTTTAAATAATTTCAAGTCTCTGCTTCTACTAACATCTTGAATTTGGAATGAAAGATATTACTTCTTATAAATTAGCTACATAACATAATCGAATAATAAAACTTATTCCAAAAACAAAATTGTTTACATAACTACAACACCACTTCTTATTTTTACGGAGATATTCATGAACAATTTAAGTTGAAATTTTATGAAATGATTGTTGGTGATTTACAACAATTTCAACATGCAAATTAAAAAACCCACATTTTCCTACTTTTAATCACATAATTCCTAAAAGTCTCCCCAATAGAGTTCGCTATCTAGGTGGGATGATTTCTATGTTCGAAATCCATTGGATTTCCTCATACCCAGAACAGTCCAAAATATAAAAAATGATAAGAGAAAACAAGGAAGAAATTTAGTAGCTGATTAAAAAGATAATTAAGTACAAAGGGATAAGAAAAATTACCTTGCAAAATGATCAATTGTGTAAACCATTTGCAAATGTTTCTACTTCCTCCGTTCCAAATTAAATGCACTAGTTTCTAAAAACGGCAATTTCAAATTAAATACAACATTTTACTGCTTTCTATTCTTGGAAAAGATTTTGAGTGTGAAATTACGAATATACCCTTACTAAAAATAATTAAGCCTTATTAACTTAGTCACATGCCCTTACTTTTTCTTAATCTCACCCTAAGAAATTTTGCCTAGGAGAATGTGTCATCCAAATTGTTGCATTTAGTTTGGAACGGAGGAAGTACATTTTTTGGTTTTTCCTAATCTTATTATGTGGTTTTCTAAGTATATGGTCTATAGAAATACTAGAATTTTAATTTACCTAACTATTAAATTTTTGAGATTTTGTTCTTCTAAGATTACTACTTAGAACTTTTTTTTATGAACTTCACTCTTTTCTAAGATTTTGTTCTTCTAAGATTACTAAGGTTTAGAATTAGGTACAAAATCTGAATTTTGAGACAAAAATCTGATTTTTATCTAGTCATACATGATTTATTCTCATACAAAATCTAAAATTTAGCTACTAAATCACCAACATTCTTTTATTCTCTAACTTGGATAATAAAGATGTTTTACCCTAATTTCTTTTTAAAGGAAGTTTTACCCTAATTTCTAATGAACAAAAAATATAATCTAGGTGATCACCTAATGTATGCTCATTTTTGGTAATTATTCTATGGGGAATGTAATTATTCTTAGGGGAAAACTAAATATTCTCTTAGCCCTTTAATTTTCTTTACTTTGTCATCGAAAAAAAATCTGATTTTTGATATTTGATACCTATTGCATTGTACTTCTAAATATTCCCGTTCTGGAGAATTGATTCGTAAAACTACTCAGCTGATGACTTGACAAAGTTGCGCGGCGAGCAACATGATGCTCGGCACGCATCACGGATGCACTGGGTGCACTACAGCCGCTCACCCAAAAATCCAAAACTTGATGCTTGTTTAATCATCCATGATTTCTCTCTTAAGAAAATCATATTTTAATTCTGATTCTTATTCTTATTCTTAATCTTATTCTTATTCTTATTCTTTATTTCATTCCTATTCTTTATTTTTTGGATAAAAGGAAAGTGATTGGCGGGTAATTATTCCCATGGGGAAGATAATTACTCTTACGGGGAAGATGATTATTCTTTTTACCATTTAGGCATGACATGATTTTTTTCAGCTTGTCATAGAACTTCTTATTTTTAGACCCCTTAATGAGAGATTAGACTTAGGCATAATAGCATTTAACACATACTTAACATATTAAACATAATGCGAATGATGTACAACAAAAGGCATGTTATTTAATAAGTCGACTATCGTATATATCAACTATGACTGTGTATAAACAAAAATTTATGGCTTAAAGGTTAGAATTTTATGATTAAGGCAAAAACGAGTCAAGGAGTGTCCATTCTAGGCCCGAGCGTTCGCTCCCAAATCTTCATAACAAACTGAAAAATTACCTGCCAAAACGGAGCTTGTGCTCCAAGGCGGAGCGTCCACTCTAACCGGAAGCATTCGCTCTATGGCGGAGTTTGTGCTCTGTCATGCACGGATCACACCATGGTTGCGCCCCATGCAGCAAGGATGCACTTGACGCACCATGGGTGCGCCGCACGCACCATCTACGGAGTATTCATTGCTTGATCCTTGAAAGGTTCGTGTGAGAAATCATCGAAGGTCTCGTCCTTGCTCCTATTTGTATTTTGAAACGGCATTAACAACCATCATATTTCTCGTATTCGAAAATTTCCTATTAATCGTTCATCATAAAAGGGGTTCAAAGTTTCGTGTCTACACCTCTATGGTACTTGCAGTAGGCATTTTTGTCCTATTTGGCCCCCTTTTGTTTTCGTCGGGATCTAGAGTAGGCCCAATAGGAGAAAGTCACCTCTAGTGTGAAGACGGTCAAAAGTAGTTCCATAACTTATATCCAGTGAGGTATATTCTCTCCTGTGTTTTCTTCGAGGCCTAGTAGGAGCTTCTATGACATTAATGTCATTGTCTTTGTTGTTGTGGTCGTTTTTCAGCAAATCGTTCTCAATTTGGAACACATTATACACTCTTGTAAAGTTATCAAGGCTCAAATATTTGTGGTGGTTTTTGTATTTATGGAGGAGGTTAGAATATTTGTACTAAGTTTTTTTTTGCAGGCCTTGATATCATATGGGTTGATTTCTCTCTCCACCTATTAATTAGATAAGTGGTAAACCCCTCCTTTTATTTTGCTTCAGGACCTCAAATCTATAAGAGAGATTTGTAATTGGGTGTTTCCCATATGAGTGCATGATTTTATTTTGAGTTTTTGGATGCACCCAGATCTAGTGCTTATATGCATGACTCGATCTATGCGTTCGAACCTGTAAATGCTGCCTACATATCCCAAAAAAGAGAATCATATCGCTTGTACTTCAAGAATACTAAATGTGGAATGCATGGAATGGAATGAGGAGTTTGTATTCAATGAGACTCCAAAATGCTTATGGACTCTAGTTATGTATGGAGTGTATGAATGATGGATTATGAAATGGCGAGGGACTTTATTATGAATGCAATTCTAGTGGACACGAAGTCCAATGGACTTTAGGATCCTAGATGTTATAGACTTCTAATGACTTTAGAATTCATTGATAAACTTCTAAGGATGTTGGAATCCTAATATGCATTAGACTCTAGTGGATCTAGACTTCTAAGAAGGAAAAAATTTCTTATTGACTTAGACTCCTATTGTGCATAAACTTGTATGGATTTATAGACTCCTATGATGAGAGGAACTCTAGTGACTCTAGATTCCTTCGTTGCATGGACTAAGACTCCTAATAAGGGTGAAGTTAGATGAGAAGATGAATTGTAACTCATTGAACCTAGACATTAGGGCTAGACGAGCTCCTAATAGAGTTACAATTCCTAAGTGAATGAGATTTTTATAATAAGATGGTCACTAAAAGAAAATCCTAAAAGATGAGATGGAAAGCTAGGAACGGATGGGAGATAGAGATATAAGATGGTGACAGTATTGTTGAAAGACAAAATGGAAAGAGTTATGACATGAGAGGAGATAGGAAAAAGATGGAGATTCTTTTTAGTGAGATAGGAAATAAGAAAAAGATTATGATAAGTACTTGAAAAATATAAGGAATAAGTTTTTGAAAAAAGATTGAGATTTTTGGGGAAAAAAAAGTGTAATTGGCGATCATAACGTCCAGATTGACAATAGTATGAGAAACATTGGATGCGCGCTGCGCAACACTATTATGCGTGGCATGCGCCCTATGTATCTGGTACAAAGCGGTGCGCCGTGCGCCAGGCGCATCGAATTTGTTTAGTGCATTGCTCCCCGGTATGTAGTTTTTCAATTTGTTGAAGTTTTGGTCAATTTGGCAGTTTTTTTAGACCAGATTTTAGGTGCAATACATACCAATATTTACAAATTAGTAATAACACAAATAAGCACAAACAAGCAAATTAGCATGTAATATTTATGCGTAGGTCTCATCCTAAAGTTAAGATCTACATTTTAAACTATGGTTCGTTTTAGTTTTAGGCCGAAAAAGGTCCAGGACTAAAATATTGATCCTACGCTTCGTATCTTTGCTTAAAAAGATGGCCACGTGTAAGACACAATCCAGTCTCAAGTGGGGAACAAGAGAGCAATCTCATGGTTTGGTGTGTTTGCTTATAACTAAGATCCAACACTATCGCTCTTGAAGCTTTTTGAAGGGACAAAGTGCAAACCCCCAGGGTAGCCTCATGCATAAAACATGCGCTAATGCGGCAAGGACAATAACCTTGTAGTGAATCTGAAGAATAGCCATGCATATGCAAAATAACAATATGTTATTTAAAAGTATAAAAAGAGAGTGAATTGTATTTTTTCAAGTTTCACCCACTTATCAAATATAAATTTGAATCTTCCCCAGTGAAGTCACCAAATTATATGCATATTTTGATTTCCTATGTCGTGTGAGCGTGTATTTGACTACTTCATTGAAGGATTTTAATGAAAAAAGTTTTAAAGTTGTCAACAAGTCTTTAAAGGAAGATTCATAAATCAAATTGGATATTTAAAAATCTTAGGGACAACTCAAGGACTTATCCAATGTATATCTCCCCTAACATCATAATTGGTCATTGAATCAAAAACTGAGTTCGGAGGTGAGGATACAAACATGATCAAGAATCACGTTAGCCCATTGCTGGCCTCTACATAACACGATTTATACAAGTTTTATGAAATTAAACAATCAAGCATGCGATTCCAACACCCTAAGAAAGATTAGTTTAAGTTGGTTCATTAAACATAAAAAAGACTAATTTTGTAGCGACATGTAATTTTAGCAATCTTATTCCTAGGATCCTAAACCAATTGTCCAAATTATCTTATCAGACGTTAGAATATTTTTTAGGTCTTGTAATTAGCAATAATAACCATGTGAGTTGATGAAACCAATAAACATGAGAACCAAAAAAATGTACAAAAGCAAGAGAAGAGTATAGATTAAGAATATACAAAAGACATGAAATTGTTTAAACATATACACCATGAAAAGAAGGTTATACAAAAGACACGAAATTAAAGGACCCTCAGGTTTATACTTTAATTGCCTTAGTCTTATGAACAAGCTTCAAAAGAGCAATGCTTAAAGCTTGAAATACAAAATCAACGGAGATTCAAAAATATGAAGTGTTTAAAGTATTTGAGAGTGTTTCGTAGTTGGAAGTCATAGGAAACGTTCGTAGAGAAGTGTGTCTAAAACCGAGTAGAAAACAAGGATATTTATAGGGAAAACGGGAGAAACCAGATAAGATTTGTAGATGCGCGGCACGGGCCTGTTGAGCTCAGCCATTACAATGCGCAGAGCGCATCATGATGCTCGGCACGCATCTGCTTCTGTTTCTGAGCGAAAACGAGGCCTCGCATTCGGGCGTGCAAAGTGCATCTATAGATCTGGCCGGATTTTATGATTTATCCAATCTTTCAAAGATTCCTTTTATCCGTATTAAAAACTATCGTTTAAAATCCAGAAATCAACTATCGTAAGGATAAAATCTGACTTTTTATAATATCTTGTAATTGAGAAAACATTAATTTAGAATACAATTAATTATCAGGTTTAATTAATATTTATTAAAAATACAATTAATTATCACGAATAATTAATTGGGCTTTGGGTTTTAAAAATTCAATCAATTATCATGAATAATTAATTGGGCTTTTAAAACTGTTTGTAGGATAAATAAATAGACTTTAAGGTCTTAAGAACGATTTTGGACTTTAACTCTTTGGATTACTCCCCTTCGAGTCAGACCGATTAGGACGATAGATGTATCGTCATTGGATACTCAAATGAGGAGACATAATTATGTGTCTACAAATAGCAGGGGTAGCTTGAGGTGGTTTGGGAACATCAGCTTGTTCCATAGGGGATGGAATAGTTGTGGGTTCCTTAGGAATAGATCATGGTTGTTCCGTATGAGAGGTAGGAGGTGATGGTTGTTTTTGTGCAGAAGAGGAAACATAGGTAATTTGAGGAGAGGAGGGAACATGGGTGGCTATTTTGTTGGAGGAAGATGTGTCCATGGAAACAGGTGATTCTGACTTTGGACTTGGTAACAACTTCTTCCTCAAAAGTTTCATTTATTACTAGCAGATATTCATCATCATCAGCCTCATCATCAATAGGAAATTGAGGGAAATTAAGCACTTTAACATTTCTAACCCTAGCTCCATCTACTAGGAACCACCTTTAGTGCTTCCTTCTTCTTCTCTTCCTCCACTGCCTATGGGATATTATTTCCTTTTTATCTTCTTTTCTTCTCTTTCTCTTTTTCTTTCTCCTCTTCTTTCTCATCAACAATAGACAAATTCAATGAGTTTAGAGATTTTTCGTTCAGCAAATATCCAGTGGTTAGTCCAATGGAGTGTGAGTTGGATCGTTTTATGTAGAAATCAAGTATAATTTTAGTTATTAAGGTTCCATAACCAAAAACTTCTTTCTTTGCAATGTAGTGACTAAGATGTTGGATCATTAGAGAGGGAAAATTGATGGGAGTATGTGTATCAAAGTATTGCATGTCAATCATGTCCAATAACATCCCATTTGGACTCTTTCGATCATTCGGGGTATTAAGGCCTTTTTTTTTAGGTGAAAGAGGAACGATAGAAAATTATGGTCAATATAGTTGCTGAATCACTCTTTTCACCAAATTTCTAAATGAAATCATCTTGAGTAATATTCGAGAATGGATAATCACCCTTTTGTTTCTTAATGTACACATATATCCTTTCACCGAAATTGAAATAACTTTTCTATCTTCCCCACTTTAGTACGACAGTAGCCATTATTAAACAATTTGTTATTTAAACAAAACTCATCCAGAGCTTTAGGACCAAGAGAATTATGAAAAGAATTTTCAAAGAGGTGTTCCTAACTTTAATTTGAATCTTTTAAAACATCCAAAATTTGCCTAAATTGAACTTTCTTGCACCAATCTACATTAATGCATAAACCAAGAACATATATACGTATTGGATTCGAGTTTCATTTTGCTTCAAATAGCTTTGGAACCCTTGCCTTTTTAGTTGTTCCCTTATAGGGAACCGCTTCTTCTTACCCTCAGAGGGAACATGCAATTGCTCATGTGTCTCCATCACATCATTTGCACCGATTGTCTTGCTCTTCCTTAGAGAACGAGTGGGAGGAACTTCAGTTATAAGTGGTGAAATATCCATTGGAGAATTTAATGGAGATTCGATTGTGGGTCTAGAAGAAGAGGGTTTTCCGATTTGGAAAAGATGAAGATTTTGGTTTAGGAACTTCTTTTTGCCATTGGAGATAATTTGATTTCAGTTTATGATGATAGAACTGGTGTTTGAAGAAATTGAAGAGGTTTGATGAGAGAGAAAGTGTCAAATCAGAGAAGGAGAATGGGAACAATGAATTTCGAATTTGAAAAGACAAAGAGAAAGCGTGTAATTGATTTACACGGCTAATAAAGATAATATAATTTTACAATCTAAAGAGAAATAATATTTTCAAGATTAAAGGAAGGATAATCTTTATCTTATTAGGAAAAGATAACAGATTACGATCATTTTTAGGATTTTTGATATTTCTCGGAAAATAAAATAAAAAAATATGAAGGGAACTAGTAAAGAAAAAATAATAAAGCGAACAAAGAAAATGTTACATTAGGGAACTTAGTCAATCTTTTTACTCTTTATCTTTCTTATAGCATAGATTAGTCAAACGAACAATAAGGGGAATATTAATGGACATTGGTGAGCTGTCTTTAGACATTACAACTCATATATATGCTTCGCACATTGTAGGCGTGCTTTTATTCACCTACGTGGTGTGAGCGCGTATTTGACTACGGGCTGTTCTCTCCAGCTTATTTTCAGTTCAGTTCAGTTCAACTCAATTCAGTTCATTTCAGTTCAGTTTAGTTCAATTCAGTTCAATTCAGTTCAGTTCAGTTCTGTTCCTAAATTATTATTATTACTATTAATTGGTTATAATTTAATTCGATTCAATTCGATTCGGTTCGATTCGGTTCGATTGGTTCAATTCGGTTCGGTTAGGTTCGGTTCGCCGTTCGGTTCAATTCGGTTTAGTTCGGTTCGTTCGGTCCGGTTGTTTTATGCCGAAGAGAACAGGCCCGTTGTAAAGGTTTTATTGAAAAATGTTTTGAAGTCGCCAACAAGTGTTTAAAGGAAAAACCTAATTGAATATTAGCAAATCGTTGGGACAAATTTGGGACTAATCCAATGTAGATTTCCCCATCATGACTCCATGAATGGTCAATGAACCATAGATTGAGTTTGGGATGAGGGTACGAACACGGTTAGGAACTACGTTTTCCCATTGCCAGCCTCTAATAAATATCGATTCATAACAAAGTTTATACAAAAGAACAACCAAATAACATTTTCACACACCCTAAAAATATACACATGAAAAAAACTACTTTTTAATGATACGTTATTAAGCAATTAAAATTACTAGGTTCAATTACTAGGTTCCTAATAGGTTGTCCAAATTATCTGATTAGGCGTTAGAATAATTTCTTAGGTCTTGATTAGCAATAATAACATGTTGGTGATGAAAGCATAAGCAGGACTAGGGTTGTTTATCGGTCGAGCTGAGCCCGAACTATGGTCTGCTCGGCTTGTGTTCGTTTAAGTTTATTCGATCTCGATCGAGCCGAGCTCGAAGCTTAACGAGCCGAACTTTGTTCTAGACGAGCTTTGCCAAATGTTAAATGAGCTGAGCTTGAACTGTTCACGAACAAACTTGACTCTTTATCATCCCTAGTTTAGAATGTCCAAAAGAACCAATTTTTATTCAAGATCTACATCATGAAACAAATCTTCAATAAAATAAATAAAACAGATTTAAGGACCCTCAAGAATATACCAGCGTGGTTTGGATCTGCGGGAATAACAACCTTCGAGAGGAAAAATCGTGAAGCATTTCAATGAAAACTTGTGAAGATCGATCAAAGTAAAAGTATGTGTTTATGTGTTTGTGTATTTGAGTACGAAAGTATGAGAGTATGAGAGTATTTTTCGCCTTGAGAGATTGCACGTATTCGGGTGTAAAGAGTGTTTAAAGTGTCCTAAATCCGGAAATCATTAGCTTATCTATAAGAAAACTTTTAAACAAAAAGATAAGAAAGGGTAGTGCGCTCCACGCAAAAGATTGTGTGTCACCCATGGCTATGCATGCATGACACGCAAGGCCACGTGTCATGCGCAAAGTGGTGCGCTGAGCGCAATCCAACCTGTGCGCCAAGCGCACAGACTGCGCGGCTGCGCCAGACGCATTACTAAACTGGCTAGCCTTTTTTGTTTAAAGCGGTTTTCTAAAGATTCTTTTTATCTTTTATCTTTAAATCCGGAAACCAGCTATTATGCGAGATAAAATCTGATTTCAACTTAAAAATCCTTTGCTTGACATATTTATTTAAATAATACAGTAATTAAATATAATTAATTATCATGAATAATTAATTGGGCTTTTCAAAGGATTGGACTCAAAATATTTGATTTGTGGGCTCAAAATGCAATTAATTATCAGGAATAATTAATTGGCCTTTAAAATTGGGTTTTGGATCTTGAATGCAAATAAATAACTTTTATGCTTTAAAAACAATTTTGAGCCTGTCTCTTCGGACTGCTCTCCCCTTGGGTCAGACCAATTAAGACAGCGATATGTTTTATCATTGGGTCCTTAAATGGGGAGACACGATTATGTGTCTACGGAAGCCCCCACTTTGACTGAGGTTCAGGAAACCGAAAGTCAAAGTATGCGGTGTCGGGACGGAGAACGATTCTAAACGCTCTACAGTTTAGAACTGATCTATATATCGCCGATTTCTGCAAAACAAAGTTAGTTTGCAACACGATAAATACAAGTAATATGATTACCTGCAGGAGAAGATGTTAGCAGATAGGTGTAAACAACTTAGATCATAATGCACATAATGATGCAATAATGCAAACATAGACTCTCTAAGGACGCACAAGACGCTATACAAGAATTAGGGTTATGTAAAGCTAAGGAGGATGAAACATAATGCAAGGTCATGGTTATGCAAGACTATGAGGTCTGGATAGGTAGAGAGATAGAATGATTTTCGAAAACTGTTTTGATAAATAATCGGGGTCCGCAAGTGATCTCCGCAGATTACAACTCTTTGGGAGTTTGATTTGGAGGAACCACCACATATATAGAAAGCCCTCACTTTGAGTAAGCTTGTCTTAAATTTGGCATTTTGAGCCAGATTGGAATGTACTTGATCTGTATTGAGCATTCAGAGTTCTTCACTGGGGATTCTTCTTTGGGGAGTTGATACAGGCAAAGTCAAATGTTGTCAGAGATCATGGAATTATTGGAGAGTCCTTCAGGGATAAGGAGGGTTTGGATTAAGAAGTAAAAAGTTTGAATTTGTGACTCAAAATAGATATAGGTGGAAAAGGCATTGACAAGGCTCGGTTCAGACTCGAGTCTATGTCAGGATCTAGAATGAGCATGCTCTTCAATTTTAGAAAGTCAAATCATTAGACATTGATTGATTTTATTTTTAAAGCGGTTGGACCTCGAGATGAGGATTCCTACGTATCCTTGCGGAATCAGACCATTCATAGTTCTTGATCTGAGTTTCTTTTTTGTGCCCTAACTTTTCCCCATGCCACCCTTTCAGGTTTTCAACCTAGCGGGCTTGGACATACCTTGAAGAAAGAGTTAGGAAATGTTGAAAGGTTAGAGGTTTGAAATTTTGATGAAGGTTCGATTGGTTGGGCTAAGGTAGGATCATGGATTTGGATAATTGGCTTAAGGTTTGATGGATTAAAGGATTTGAATGAGGGGTAGAACTTGTGTACAAGCCTCCTAGTTTGACTTATATTTTCTTTTCCTTTGGCTTTTTCTTTTTGCGTTTCCATTGCTTTGTGCGTTTTCTTTTGCTTTTGCTTTTTTCGCACGTTGACTTTTTCTTCACTTTTTTTTAATGTTGCCTGGCATTGACTTTTTATGTACTGAGGCTTGCACACAAGTTTTTGTGGTTTTGGGTATTGGAAGGTTTGAAGGATTTTTGTGGAGCATTGGTTTTGAAAGATTACTTTGGTATGTGGATCATGGAGATGATGGCTCAATGGATTTTTATTTTCTTGGGTGGCATGAAGATGGCTTATGGAGAGTGATGGCTTATTAGAATGATGGAGGAGAGAGAGAAATAACTCTTAATACAAAGTATGCCCATTATTTTCTTTTTCTTTTTTTTTCTTTTTTTTGTATTTTTTTAATTAACCAAGGTCATTAGAGACAATCTGATTCGAGTTTCATCATTAAATTTGAAGCATAAATGATGGTGAAAGGCTAATGAAAATACAAATAAAGTAAAATGAAATAATAATGGAAAGGCTATAATAAATGATGTCCTAAAGTGACATAGACTCTGTGGGGAAAGGACAGAAATGGCTTAGAGTAAGGACTCTCTGACTCAACCTAGAAATCTGGAAATAAATAACTAAGCATGTTGAATTGTTGATGCACTGCGCAAAAGGGTTGCTGGTGATGCTAATTCTCGTTGTAGCAAGTATCAAGTATTAGAAGTCTGCCATCATCGACCATATTTTGCAGTGCATTTGTAGGATCCAACACTAGGTGTCATATGTTCATTATACACGTTGGAATTCACAGTAGAAATATAGGTTGCACCTTTTGAATTTTTCATTAGCTGTAGGGTTCGGAGTAGACCCTATAGAAATGATCGCGCCTCTATTGTGAAGGCAGTCCAAAATAATCTTCATGACTCTAACTGAAGTCGGGTGGTGATAGTGTGCGTGATGAGCATTAGAGTAGGCTCAACTTTTTTTTTCTCCATCAGGCATTCCGAAGTTGTAAGCTCTCGACAAATCATGAACAGAATCGATTTGACCTCTCTTGTAAGTTTTAAGATAAATGATTTTCGAAATAGGAAATGGAAATGAGAAATGAAATTGAGAAATGAAATTGGGAAATGAAAATGGGAAATGGGAAATGGGAAATGAAAATGGAAAATGGAGGATTAGAAATGGATATGGTATTGAACTAGTATGGGCTTGACCATGATATTGACATGGGCCTAACTATATGCAAGCATACTGGACTCAATGACTAGGCTTTAGGGAATACTAGGCTTTGAACTTACAGGTAGAATAAGCAGACTAGACTCAAAGAAGATTGCCTATGTGGACTTTAGGGAATACCAGACTTTGAACCTGCGGGAAAGTGAGCAAGCTAGGCTCACTAAAGATTGACTATGTGGGCTTTAGGGAATACTAGACTTTGAACTTACGGGAGAGTAAGCGACCTAGGCGATAGGGAAGGCTAGACTTTGAACTTACATTTAGAGTAAGAGACTAGACCTAAGGGTGGCTAGACTTTGAACTAACAATTAGAGCAAAGCGAGGCTAGACCAAAAGATTAATGGGTTTAGAGTTTGGACTTCGTCCTATATGGGTTTGGAATTGGATTTAACTAACGCTTAGATAGAGATGCAAACTAGACCTAGGATTTGGCTTTTATGGTCTGAAGACTTGACTAGGGCTTACATGGAGATCTGCAAACTATACCTAGGGTATGAATTGGGTTTTTATAGTCCTAAGACTTGATTAAGGCTTACATAGAGATGCAAACTAGACCTATGATTGGGCTTTTATAGTCCTAAGACTTGGCTAGGGTTTACATGAAGATGCAAACTAGACCTAGGCTTTTATAGTCCTAAGACTTGACTAAGCCATACATAGAGATGCAAACTAGACTTAGGATTGGGATTTTATAGTCTTAATACTTGAATAGGGCTTACATAAAGATGCAAACTAGACCTAGGGTATTAATTGGGCTTTTATAGTCCTAAGACTTTACTAGGGCTTACATAGAGATGCAAACTAGAATTATAATTGGACTTTTATAGTCCTAAAACTTGATTAGGGTTACATAGAGATGCAAACTAGACCTAAGGTATGAATTGGGCCTAAATGGACCTAATTTTTAGATTGGATTAGGATTAAACTTAGATTGGAATGGGATGAGATGAGACTTAGATGAGACTTAGATTGGAATGGGCTGAGATGAGACTTAGATTGGGCCTAAGATGGATTATAATGCAAGTGGGCCTAATATGAATACATGGACTCACATGGGCCTAATATGAATGTATGGACTCAAGCTTCGATGGGCCTAGGATAAATGCAAATGGATTCTAATACACATGAACCTAAAATGAATGCAAGGACTCAAACTTATATAGGCCTAGGATCAATGCAAATGGATTGGGATTGGGTTGATTGGATTAGAGGTATTCGGACTAGACTTAAAATTTTCGAAATTCGTTTTCAAAAGGGACCCCTTGTTTTTATCTTTTATTGGGAAAAAATGATGGATGATTAAAGATCGATTAATTTTTGTGAAAAGGGTTTTTTTTGTACATGTGGTATGATGAAGATTAGAAAATATTTTCAAAAAAGGATAGAATAGAAGACGGTGTAGGATTGATTATGAAAATGATTTGTTTTTGAAACAGATGGAATATGATATGGTAGGATTGATAGGGAAGATTAGTTGTATAAAATAGGAGGAGGTAGACATGCATGACGACTCTAACTCTACGATTATCACTTTTCTAGATGCACTTTTTAGGATAGACTCGACCTTAGAAGATATGTATGAAAAGATTGATTCTTATGTTTGAATTTGGTGAGTTTGGGTTTAGACAAAAGGACTCTAAGAACGATCATGACTCTACATGAATGCAGACGGAAAAAAAATTATAGAATTGACCACTACGACGACTAAATGGACAAAAACATGAGATGCACAGGATGCGCACCATGCAATAACGTTGCGCGTGGCGCGCAGCCTGTACGTCCGGCGAGAGAGCAGTGCGCCAGGGGCAACTCAATGGGTTTGGTGCACTGCTACCCGGCATGTTATATGGCGATTTAGGCGAGGTTTTGGCTAATTCCACATAATTTTGGGATGCGACGACAAGTATGACATTAAGACGGATTTATAAACAAACTTTATTGACTTAAATGATAGCCGAATTTGCAATAACATGAGACGTAAACGCTGCGCGCCACACACCAGAGAGCGCTCGTCGTGAAGCCTATGCGTCCGGCGCAGGGCTGTGCGCCAGGCGCACCATGGTGCGTTTGGCGCACTGCCCTCCGGCATGCAAGTTGTCAATACGGCAACGGTTTGGTCAATTTCGACGATCGTTTTAAACGCAATTTTAGGCGCAATACACATCAACGTTTCGACAAGTTAATAACAGGCAAAAATTGCAATCACAACCAAATGTCATATTGGATGCATAAGTTCTGAACCTAAAGTCCAGTTCTACGTTTCAACTACGGTCAGGTTTAGGTTAAGGCTGAAAAGGGTCCATGATTAAGAGAATTATCCCATGATTTGTACCTTTGCTTAAAAAGGTGGCCACGTGTAAGACGCACTTCAGTTCCCAAGTCAGGAACAAGAGAACAATGACATGGTTAGGCGGGTTTGCTTATGACTAAGATCCAACACTATTGCTCATGAAGCTTTCAAAAGGACAAAGCACAAACCCCCGGGTGGTGGCCTCACACATAGAATATGCGTTAATGAGGCAAGGAAGATTGTCCTTATGGAGGCTTAAATCAGTAGCCATGCATATGCAAAACAAAATGTTATTCTAAGCCATAAAAAGAGAATGAATCGTATATTTCAAGTTTCACCCACTCATTTAAAAAAATAATTTTTTTAAAAATCCTCCCCAATGAAGTCGCCAATTTATAGGCGTGATTTTATTCCCCTAAGCGGTGTGAGCGCGTATTTGACTACCTCATTGTAAAGGTTTTATTGAAAAATATTTTGAAGTCGCCAACAAGTCTTTAAAGGAAGACTCATAAACCTAATTGGATATTGGGAAATTATAGGGACAACTTTGGGACTTATCCAATGTAGATTTCCCCTTCATGACTCCATGAATGTTTAATGAACCATAGATTCAGTTCTGGATAAGGGTACGAATACGGTCAGGAACCACGTTCTCCCATTGCTGGCCTCTACTAAATATCGATTCATATCAAAGTTTATACCAAAGAACAACCAAATAATATTTTCACACACCATAAAAATATTAGTCTAGATTGGTTTATTAAACACATGAAAATAACAACTTTTTAGTGATACGTTCTTAAGCAATCAAAATTACTGGGTTCCTAATAGGTTGTTCAAATTATCTGATTAGGCGTTAGAACAATTTCTTAGGTCTTGATTAGCAATAACAACATGTTGGTGATGAAAGCATAAGTAAGAAAATCATAGAAAATATATAAGAAAATAAGAAAGAAAGTGTAGAGATTATAATGTACAAAAGAATAACTTTTTATTAAAGATCTACATCATGAAAGAATCATTAATAACTTCAATAAAATAAATAAGAAATGTTTAAGTACCCTCAGGAATATACCGGTGTGCTTTGGGTTTGCGGGAATAACAACCTTCGAGAGGAGAAATCGTGAAGCCTTTCAATGAAAACTTGTGAAGATCGATCAAAGTATGAAATCGTCATGACAACTTTGTGTTTATGTGTTTGTGTGTTTGAGTATGAAAGTATGAAAGTATGAAAGTATGAGAGTATTTTCGCCATGAGAGATCGCAAGTATTCGGGTGTAAAGAGGGTTTAAAATGTCCTAGATCCGAAAATCATTAGCTTATATATTTATAGGAAAACTTTTAAAAAAAAGATAAGAAAGTGCAATGCGCGGAACGCATGGCTGTGTGCGACACGCAGAGCCACGTGTCACGTGAAAAAGTGGTGCGCTGAACGCAATACTGCATGTGCGCCACGCGCACAGCCTGCGCCAGATGCATTACTAATCTGGCCAGCCTTTTTTGTTTAACGCGGTTTTTTAAAGATTCTTTTTATCTTTTATCTTTAAATCCAGAAACCAGCTATATTACGAGATAAAATCTGATTTCTACTTAAAAATCCTTTACTTGAAAATATTTATTTATTTTTGAAAATATTTTTTAAAATAATAAATAAATACAATTAATTATCATGAATAATTAACTGGGGTTTTCAAAGGATTGGGCTCAAAATATTTAATTTGTGGGCTCAAAATACAATTAATTATCATGAATAACTAATTGGGCTTTAAACTTGGATTTTGGATCTTTAATGCAAATAAATAAGCTTTATGCTTTAGAAACAGTTTTGGTTCTGGCTCTTCAGACTGCTCTCTGCTTTGGTCGGATTAATTAAGATCGAGGTATGTTTCATCATTGGGTCCTTAAATGGGCCGGGGAGACACGATTATGTGTTTACACATATATAATAATTTGTGATGAATTTCCACAATATGAAACATTCAGTTCAATTCACATATGAGCAATGTTAAAAAATCAAACCACAAAGGAGAAATATTATAGCAGTTTATTTTTACTTCATTAAGCCTAGTTCCAGTCTTAGTATCTCAAACCTTTCTCTACATAAGGGCTTAGTTAGGATATTAGCAATTTGATACTCGGTTTCACAATATTCCAATTTTATGAAGCCCTTCGCAACATTATCTTTTAGAAAGTGATGGTGAATGTGTTTGACTCTAGAATGATGAACAGTTGCTTTAGAAATACTAATTGCACTAGCACTATCACAATAGATGGGAACACAATTAGTAAATTTCATAGTCACGAAGTTGTTTTATCCAAAGCATTTAGGAACAACATATTGCTGCTGGAACATATTATGCCTCTGCAGTAGATAAAGCAATTACATTTTGCTTCTTAATGCTCCAAGAAAATAAATTATGACTAAGAAACTGAACCATACATGACGTGGTTTTTATATTTACCAAATCCCTGCCATAACCTACATCAATATATTCTTTCAATTCAAAAGTATCACTTCTTGTGTAGAATAAACTTAGATCATCTGTTCCCTTGAGGTATCTTAAAATTATCTTCACTGCTGCAAGCTTACAGTTAAATACAATAAGGAACCAGTCGTACCTCATAGGTGTATGTTTATTTTAGAAGTTTTTGAACCATACTTTTTCAAGAGTTCCTTAATGTATTTTTGTTGATGGATGTAAATTGCTTCTTTTGTTTGTTTTATTTTAAGACCCATAAAGAAGTGAAGTTCAGTCATCATACTCATTTCAATTTCTTTACTCAT
This sequence comes from Beta corolliflora, assembly GCA_947648045.1. Classification (NCBI taxonomy): domain Eukaryota; kingdom Viridiplantae; phylum Streptophyta; class Magnoliopsida; order Caryophyllales; family Amaranthaceae; genus Beta; species Beta corolliflora. The sequence continues at coordinate 642,054 of CANSZD010002913.1, forward strand.
AAGCTTAGCAAAATCCTTGCATAAAGATTTATTAGTTGCACCAAATATAATATCATGAACATATATTTGAACTGCTAACAAATACTTTCCTTTTAATTTCAAAAACAAAGTTCTATCAACATTTCTTCTTTTAAACTCATTTTCAAGAAGGAACTCGAAAAGCCTTTCATACCATGCTTAGGAGCTTGCTTCAACCCATAAGAGCTTTGTCAAGCTTGTAGACATGATTAGGAAAATCCTTATTTTTCAATCCAGGAGGTTGTTTTACATAAACTTCCTCATATAAATAACCATTTAAAAAGACACATGTAACATCCATTTGATACAATCTAAAACCCATAAAAGCAGCAAAGACAACAAATATTCTTATAGCTTCCAATCTTGCCACTGGAGTAGAAGTTTACTCATAATCAATGTATTACTGTCAATTATATCCTTTCGCAACCAAACAACCCTTGTTCCTTACAATTATTCCAAACTCATTCAATTTGTTCTTAATCACCCACTTCAAGCCACTTACCTTGTGGTGTTTGGGATGTGGTTCAAAATGCCAAATCTTATTCCTTTCAAATTGATGGAGTTCCTCTTGCATGGGAACAATCCAATCAGCATCAATAAGTGCTTCTTCATGGTTCCTAGTTCCAAAATAGAAAGAAAATCAAGAAAAGCACAAAAGTACGTGAGTTGAGATCTCGTTTGAGTCTTATTGATGTCACTGATAATAATGAGATCCATTGGATGGGAAAGCTGATGCTTCCAAGGCTTTGGTTGGAAATCTTGGATAGGAACTTGAACTTCTTAAATGTTTTCAACTTCTTGCACTTGGGAATGAGGCTCAACAAAAGTGGTTGTATTCACTTGTGCGTCCTCACCTAGTTCATCCTCGTTGGGTACATGATCAAGAGGTTATTCTTGTGGCTTTGTTCCCATGACTTCGTCTTCATCGACGATCAGATTTGCATATTTTAAACTTGACTCTCTCACAAGTCCAATCTCGAAGTCATCATCAACATGTGTGCTTGAATCATACTTGTCAGTTTCATTAAATAATATGCACACTTTCCTCCACACACATAGTTCTCGCATTATAAACTCTACAAGGTTTATTGTTTAATGCATACCGTAAAAATATAGCTTTATCACTCCTAGCATCAAACTTCCCAAGAATATCTTTCTCCTTATTATGAACTAAACATTTACAACCAAATGTTTTGAAATGTATAATATTGGATTTTTACCAAGATACATTTCATAAAGAGTTTGATTTATCAAAGGTCTCACCATGGCATGCTTTATAATATAACAAGCAGTGTTCATAGCTTCAGCTCAAAAATTTCCTTCGAAGACCATTGGCTATCAGTACAGTTATAGTCATATCCTCCAAAGTCCTATTTTTCCTTTACCTAACACCATTTTGTTGTGATGTCCTTGGAATAGAAAAATTATGGTCCGAGTCATGTTCCCTACTTAAATCATCAAATTTTCCATTTTTAAGTTCCTTGGCATGATCATATCTAAGATGCAATAATTTATGACCACTCAAATTTTGAGCTATTGGCAAAGACAAGGAACTTATCATAAGTCTCACCCTTGCTGGAAGGAAAAATAACCCAAGTAAATCTTGAGTCATCAACAATAACCAACACATATCTCTTACCACTTCTAATTTGGATCATCATAGGGCCAAACAAATCCAGGTGAATTAGTTCCAATGGTCTTGTGGTGCTTACAATATTCTTAAATTTAAACGAGCATCTCACATGCTAGCCTTTGGCACATGCCTAACAAACTTGATCAATTTGAAATTTAATTGAAGGTAGACCTAAGACTAGATCTTTTGATCGAGGTTTGTCAAGTATGGAAAAGCTAGCATAAGCAAGGCATTTATGCCATAAAAGATGATCATCTTCAATAACACTAAGGCATGTTAAGTTCTTCCTAGGAACAAAGTCATGATGCAAACCATATGTGTTCCCTTTCCTTGTTCCTTCCAAAATAACATCTCTTGTGTTCTTGTTAAAGATCGGAAACTTTTCACTATTAAACTTAACACAATTTCCCTTATCAAAGAATTGGGAAATACTTAAGAGATTATGTTTCAAACCATCAACTAGAAAAACATTTTCTATGAAATATGATTGTGACATACCAACCATATCTATGGAAACGATGTTACCTTTCATGTTGTCACCAAAAGTCACACTTCCACCATCATAGGTCGAGAGTGAGCGAAATCTTGTCTTATCTCCAGACATATGCTTAGAACAACCACTATCAGGTACCATGTGTTATTCCCCCTTACCCTAGCCTGCAAAAGAAACAATTATTAGTGTTAAGAATCCAATCTTCCTTGGGTTACTTGTCTCCATGAACAATAGATATCTTTTTCCATTATAACTTGCTTACTTTCAAATTCTTGTTAAAAAAGACAAGTCATATAGGACGTGTTTTTCTGTAGTGATTTGTGCTTCCACAGAACATACAGACTTTATCACTTGGTAAATTTATTCTCTTCTTAGGTTTTCCCTGTTTCTTCTTATGATGAAAGCCAAGACCTTCGATACATCTAGTTTGGGGGTTTTAATACAGTATGGAATAGGTAAAAACTTGTTTTTGTTCCTAACAACTTACAGTTTCTTTTCAAGGTTTTACTTATCTTCTTTTAGCGATATAATTTCATCTTCTAAATATTCAATTTCAAATCTAAAACCTTGTAAGGGAACTGGCTTTACGTCAAAGGAACTCACTTCAGGAACAAACTCTTTTAAGTGAGACAACTCATGACTTAGAAAATATTCTCATTTTTAACATTTTCATAGCTTTCTTATCAAACATTTCAAAAAAAAATTCTCAATATTAGTTTGAATGCTTTTAAGCCAGAAGATATGTTCCTTAGCAAAAATTAAAGCATGTTCACTATGTTCTAATTTAGAAGACTCATATTTACAGTCATTAATAGCATCAACTGTAAATTCAAATAGTTGTTGTTTATTAGTTAAAGAATTTAGACAAGTTTTATAGTGTCTAGACTTGCCTCAAGAGACTCGAATTCATCATCTGATTTTGGATCATCAACAGCCATGAAACAAAAGTTTGTTGTCTCTTCACATAGTTGAGTATATTCTTCTTCCTCAGAGTCATTGCATCCCCATGTAGCAATCATTGACTTCTTCGTGTCAAACTCGTACAGGAAATCTTGTTCCTATCCTTGCCTCGTTCCCTTCCTTTGTCCTTACCCTTCTCTTGTTCCCATTGCAGACACTCCTTGATAAAGTGATCGAAATTGCCACAATTATGACAAGTAGACTTGTTAGTATATTTTTTGTTCTTACCTTTAAAGTCTCTACCCTTTATGTTCCTAAACATTCTTTTGAATTTTCGGACCATGCATGAGAACAGATTCTTCTTCATCACTTTCTGAGTCATCACTTTCATCAGCTTTCAAGGTAATGGACTTCTGCTTGGACATGTCACCATTCTCAGTGTCCAAGTGTAACTCGTGAATCATAAGAGAGAACCAATAAGTTGTTCCAAATTGAACTTGGTAAAGTCCTTGGCTTCCTACAAAGCAGTATTCTTAGCCATCCAACGATCCTTAGGAAGACTCCTTCGGACCCTGTGGGCGGGCGCGGATGTGTCGTCGTTGGGCACCGCACCCGTCCAAAGATAAAATTTCTCCTACTCTCTTCTACACTAAGGTAGTATAGTGGAAGTAGGGGTCGTATCCACAGGGGAAACAAGGGACGAGTTTATATTCGCCGTGATTCGAAACCTCGATTAAGCTAAGGGCCGAGAAACCTAATTACAAAGGGGGGTTTCGGGTTGATAATAAACAAACTAAGACTAACTAGCATATAAACAAAACGAGAAATCAATTATGGAAAGATCTTGAATCCGATTAACATCCACTTCAATTCATTATCGATCCTTGAACATCCACTCTAATTATTTCCATAATTATCTATTGTCGAGAATTAATCTCGTGTTCTCCTTATTCTTAGTTGAATAGCACGATCAGCGTGACTATAAAACCCTAACTAAAGGATAACCTAGTCCGATCTGCGTCTAAGTTCAATCCAATAGCAACCAATAAACACAGAGAACCAATAGACCCGCTAATGTCATACACGCGATAAACATTCAACAGCTTGATTCAATTTCCCTAAGAAATAACCAAGAAGATCTGCATCTGAGTTACTCCCTAGTTTGCTACCAATTGATAAAAGAATAAAACAATCCGATTCTATTCTTAAATCTAGCATTAGATTAACTACACAATCAAACTAGTAACGTTCCTAGCATAATTATGCAACAATCATAAATCACAAGCATAGAAATTGAACCATAATCAAGGAAACTAAATAGAGAGGAAAGATCTCACAATAACGGTTGAAGCTTCATGATAATTGATCCAAGAACAGTTCAAGCTACAATCCGATAGCAAAAACCAAATCCATAGTTGGAATCCCTAAAAACTAAACTAAGAAATGAAAACTAAAACTAGGAAATGAAAAACAAAGAAATGGAAATGAAGAACAAAGAGGAACGAAGATGGAAAGATGAAAAGAGAATCATGAAGAAGGAAGGATGAGGAGAGGAGCTCTCCCCTCAAGCTTGCCACTCCAAGGTCTACATTTCAGCTCTCCTCTTCGTACTTCTCTTCATCTCCCCTCAAAAGTTAGGTTTTAGGAGGCTTTTAAACCCCGCACAAAATCGTGGCCCCAAGCCGACTTAAGCGTCGCGAGTCGCGCAACTGATCGCGAGTCGCGAAGGGGACTCTGCCATCCCGCATGATTTGGCTGGGCAAGATCATCGCGAGCCGCGACAGTCATCGCGAGTCGCGAAGGGCAGGGGGTCGCGAGGTGCCACATTCCTCGCGAGTCGCGAGCCTGTGCTGGGCATGCGTGCTGGCTGTGCGAGCGCTGGGCTGTGCGAGCTGGGCGCTGCTGGGCGATGCTTGCGATGCGGCTGGATGGGCGAGGCCGGCCGGGCAAGCTTCGCGAGCTTGCGATGCTTGGCCGGCTTGGCGATGATGCTTGGGCTTGGCGATGATGCTTGGGCTTGGCGATGATGCTTGGGCTTGGCGATGATGCTTGGGCTTGCGGTGGAGTTTGATGCTTGCGGTGATGCTTGGGCTTGCGGTGATGCTTGGGCTTTGCTCGGCTCAAATGCACTTCACCTTGGAAGCTCGGAATACATGACATTAACACAACTTATCTCGCAACATTCCGAACTTCCGCTAAGAGTTAAATAAAACACGAATGTTAACAATTACAATCAAACCCTTAGCAAAGTGCACCCAAAGTAACGTAAATACTACGTATAACTTGAGCGTATCAAATACCCCCACACTTGAACTTTACTCGACCTCGAGTAAACTCAAAATGAGGATCACCAAATAAATCATCACCCAAGCTAACGACACCAACCTACACTCCCCATCAACTACATCATCATCATCACATCTTAACAACATCCGCTCAAAAACCTAAACGTAAGGGACGATGATTCCCCCACACTTAGATTCGAGCTCACCTGAAAAATACAAAGACGCGACAACAATAATCACCAAACGACAACCAAAATGTGAGCTCAAATCCTGAAGGATCTCAAAGGAATTGAACTCACTCAAACGCCACAATGAAAATGACAGCTCGCCTAAAACCTCAAAAGATAAACTAAAACTACTACTACAACAACTAATTTAAAATAGCAAGCCATGGAATGAAGACAAAAAGGGATAAATTCCATGCTTACTCCCAAAAACAAACAATCAACCAAAAGAATGTGAAAGCCAAAATAAAACTTCACAAAATCAAGGATGAAATAACCAAACCAACCCGAAAACGCTTTCAACCTTATGACACCATCTCCGGCAAATGAGTTTTCAAAGTGTATAATTCTCTCTTAATCTCTCATTTTGCCTAGGAGCCCTTTCGGGTTTTCATCCTAGCTTCACACATTTCTTTTTGGTTGCACCTCACCATCTTACCCGCTCAACTAGCTCTTTTTTTTGCATAGGCCGCCCTTTCGGGTTTTCGACCTATCCGAGCCCCCAATTTTTGCCTGAGTCGCCCACCCTTGTGGGTTTTCAACTCAGCGGGTTTCATTTCATCACTTTTTTTTTATATTTTTTTTTTTTCATTTTTTTTTTCATTTTCATTTTTTTTTTCAAATTGAAAGTAATATATACAACATAGATACATGAGAATGAGAATACCCTCCCCCCTACTTAAACTACACATTGTCCTCAATGTGTCGACAATTAAAAGAAAATGTATACTGAAAATAGGGGGGAAATTTGAAAATCGGGTAAATCGAAGATCGAATGCTCAAAACTCATGAAAAGCAATCCGTCAAATTCAAATTTCTTAACAACACCATCTCAAATCTCCGAAATCAACTCACAACCCTCTCCCTCAAATCACTCAAACAAATGGAAAATTCAAAAGTTTTAAATTTTTGAGATTGACACCTAACTCAAGAGATCGAAAAGATACAACAATCTCCTTGTTCCAATTTAGCCAACTCCTAGCGGTTGAACTCTTCCCAACGGGTTTTCTTTTGTGGACTTGGGCTCAAAGTGGATTATGATTTGTTGTGGTTCTTTTGAGTGGGTGGTGAGTGGGTGGAAGAAAATTTGTTGTGGTGGTGGAAATTTGATAAGAAATAAAGGAAAAGAAAGAAAATAAAAAGGGTATCGGGTTGCCTCCCGAGAAGCGCTGTTGTTTAAAGTCGTTAGCTCGACTTAGTACCTTAAGCTTAATCAGTGGGATTGTGCTCCATGTGCGACAATGGTGGTTCCATGTCAATCTCCACTTCAAGTACCTGCAAAATTGATTGAGAAAAACTCTTGCAATGCATTGTTAGTGCCTAGCTTACATCATCATGGTTGAGCATATAATATCAGATTATATCCAAAACCTAGCATTAAGTCAACAACAAACATCAACTAGTAGTACTCCTAGCTAATCTAAGTCATGACCATTAATATAAGTATTTAAAGCTAGACAATAACCAAGCAATAAACCGTCAAAAGCTTCAATCAACCATTCCCAAGAGAGTGGCCAACCAAAAACAAAGAGCACAAGCAATACCATCCAAAAATCACGCTAAATACAAACAAGTAACACCGTTTCCCCGGCAACGGCGCCAAAATTTGGGCGGGCGCGGATGTGTCGTCGTTGGGCACCGCACCCGTCCAAAGATAAAATTTCTCCTACTCTCTTCTACACTAAGGTAGTATAGTGGAAGTAGGGGTCGTATCCACAGGGAAACAGGGACGAGTTTATATTCAGCGTGATTCGAAACCTCGATTAAGCTAAGGGCCGAGAAACCTAATTACAAAGGGGGGTTTCGGGTTGATAATAAACAAACTAAGACTAACTAGCATATAAACAAAACGAGAAATCAATTATGGAAAGATCTTGAATCCGATTAACATCCACTTCAATTCATTATCGATCCTTGAACATCCACTCTAATTATTTCCATAATTATCTATTGTCGAGAATTAATCTCGTGTTCTCCTTATTCTTAGTTGAATAGCACGATCAGCGTGACTATAAAACCCTAACTAAAGGATAACCTAGTCCGATCTGCGTCTAAGTTCAATCCAATAGCAGCAATAAACACAGAGAACCAATAGACCTGCTAATGTCATACACGCGATAAACATTCAACAGTTGATTCAATTTCCCTAAGAAATAACCAAGAAGATCTGCATCTGAGTTACTCCCTAGTTTGCTACCAATTGATAAAAGAATAAAACAATCCGATTCTATTCTTAAATCTAGCATTAGATTAACTACACAATCAAACTAGTAACGTTCCTAGCATAATTATGCAACAATCATAAATCACAAGCATAGAAATTGAACCATAATCAAGGAAACTAAATAGAGAGGAAAGATCTCACAATAACGGTTGAAGCTTCATGATAATTGATCCAAGAACAGTTCAAGCTACAATCCGATAGCAAAAACCAAATCCATAGTTGGAATCCCTAAAAACTAAACTAAGAAATGAAAACTAAAACTAGGAAATGAAAAACAAAGAAATGGAAATGAAGAACAAAGAGGAACGAAGATGGAAAGATGAAAAGAGAATCATGAAGAAGGAAGGATGAGGAGAGGAGCTCTCCCTCAAGCTTGCCACTCCAAGGTCTACATTTCAGCTCTCCTCTTCGTACTTCTCTTCATCTCCCCTCAAAAGTTAGGTTTTAGGAGGCTTTTAAACCCCGCACAAAATCGTGGCCCCAAGCCGACTTAAGCGTCGCGAGTCGCGCAACTGATCGCGAGTCGCGAAGGGGACTCTGCCATCCCGCATGATTTGGCTGGGCAAGATCATCGCGAGCCGCGACAGTCATCGCGAGTCGCGAGGGGCAGGGGGTCGCGAGGTGCCACATTCCTCGCGAGTCGCGAGCCTGTGCTGGGCATGCGTGCTGGCTGTGCGAGCGCTGGGCTGTGCGAGCTGGGCGCTGCTGGGCGATGCTTGCGATGCGGCCGGGATGGGCGAGGCCGGCGGGCGCGAGCTTCGCGAGCTTGCGATGCTTGGGCTGGGCGATGATGCTTGGGCTTGGCGATGATGCTTGGGCTTGGCGATGATGCTTGGGCTTGCGGTGGAGTTTGATGCTTGCGGTGATGCTTGGGCTTGCGGTGATGCTTGGGCTTTGCTTGGCTCAAATGCACTTCACCTTGGAAGCTCGGAATACATGACATTAACACAACTTATCTCGCAACATTCCGAACTTCCGCTAAGAGTTAAATAAAACACGAATGTTAACAATTACAATCAAACCCTTAGCAAAGTGCACCCAAAGTAACGTAAATACTACGTATAACTTGAGCGTATCACCCTGCATAATTGTTTCTCAGATGAAATCATTTTAACATGAGAGGTTAGCTCATTAATTATATTATTCCCTCCGTCCCAGAATAGTATGAATGCTTTCCTTTTATGTTTGTCCCAAATTAATTTCAAAATTTTATTTTTGAATTGTACCTGCTATTACTGTATTATTTCTTTTACACCCCTTTGGCCTACTCTTTACATTCATAAATAAAAAGTTATCCAGCTTGCTCTCTCCTCCCATAAAAAATACCCCACCAACTCCTAACACATCTACTTCTTTATAAAATAACATTTGATAACCACACTATAATCTTATAGGAATTTAGATGCTTAATGCGGAAAACGAGTATCACATACTCAAACATCTAACACCAAGATCTTTGCATAAATTAACATGAATCAACTAAGAGTGTAGAATATACCTCTTGATGCGTGAATTCCACTTCCACTACGTGCCTTCTAGTGGAGATCCTTTAGAACGTCAATCGCCGTTCCTCTAGTGTTGGTCCACGAACAACCCTTAGATCACCACGTATGCTAGTACGGAAGAGAGAATAAATCTCTTGCTTTTGAGGTGTGATGGCCGAAAATGAGGAGAGAGAGAGAGGCAAAGAAAATCAGATTTTCTCTACAAATATGATGTAATCACCCCTCTCCTTTGTAACCCCCATATCATTATATAAGGTGGTTACAAAGAGGTGATTCATGAGGCTTTATTTTGCCTCATAATGTCATACATTATGAGCCTAATAACCTCATGAGTTACAACTCTTCCATCCATCTTTAAAACCGCCCAACCCATTTCACAAATGGATTTGGGTAATATCCAAGGGTTGTCACATTGTGTGACCTCATAGGACCCAATACATATTAGTAGTTGGCCTAAATATACTAGCCCAACCAACCGCAATTAGCTTCTAGCAAAACGTTGCGGTCACCTAATATTATTGAATATATTATCTTTATAATTCGTCCATATACATTTAGTTTATTACACTTGATCGAGGACAAAATCCTTCAAATCTATCACACCTTAATCTACGTGTCCAAACAAGTGTTCGTATCTTTTTGGGACGGAGGGAGTAGTAAAACGAACCAATATCTCTTGATTAGATTCCTGAGATTTTGATCTGAAAAAGCTTATATTGATTCATCAGTAAATCAATTTTAGATCTCTTAACTTAACTCGTTCCTTCATGAGTGGCTTCAAAGAGATCCCATATTTGCTTTGCGGTTTTGCATCCCATGATACGGTTGTGTTCATGAGATCCAAGACCACAATGGAAAGTTTAACAAAACTTCCATATTTTCAATGTCTTCTTTAACATAATCAGTTATAGATTTAGGAACTACCTCTTTCTTGTCATTTATGATAGTGAACATAAATCATCTATCTCAATGACTCTCCATACCTGATAGTTCTCACCTTTGATAAAGATCTCCATTATGTTCTTCTAGTAGCTGTAGAACTTTCCGTTGAACATGGACGACCTTTGGGTATAGTACTCTTCTTCCAGTTTCTCTCTAGTATTTCATATTCTCCAGGACCTTTTACTCAACACGATTTCCTAATTTTTTAGAGTTGTGGCTTTGATACCGACTATTGTTTGAATAGGAACACTACATATAAGATAGGGTGAATTATGGTGTGAGAAATAAGCGTAACTTTTCGTGGAATAGAAAGCTAGTTAGGGAACACAAAAGAATTTTACAAGGAAACTTCCTATCTCAATATAAGGAGAAAAACCTCGACCACTTAGGAGTTTAAGTCTCTCTACTATAATAGGTAACCATTTAGTTACACCCTGTTATTCTCTCTAGAGTTCACTCCTCAAGTTCCCAACAATAGTTCCCACAATTATTGTTCTTCTCACGACTTAAACAATAAGTCCTGTCTTGTTATTCTCAAGCTCAGAATACAAGGATTTCACTCAAAACCCTTAACCCCAAAAGTAATACAATTTTTTAGCAACTTTGGAAGAATAAAAACAAAGGCATTAAGAATGAACTCTCTTAGGTATAAAGACACCTGACTTTTTAGACACTAAGGAAGTTTTTAGCTTTTGTCAGACACACTTAAAATAAAATATGTTGGTCTATTTATAGGCAACCAAGTACTAAATACTCCTTCAATGAGGAGGGAGAACCGGAAATTTGGAGAAGAGAACTTAAGTAATGACGAAATTAACAAAAAAAAGTCGAAGCTTTGATTGCGAAACAACAAAGGTTTCTGACGGTAGAAAATTTAACTGTTGTTGTGGGTAAATAATTGAAATTTTAACTTGAGTAATTAGCAGTGATAAATTTATGATAATTATGGCTAAATGTTGATGGTATGTGGTTTCGGTGGTTAGGTGGGTGGGTCAGTTGGTGGTAACGGCTGGTGGGGATGGTTATGATGGGGTGGTGGTTGTGGTTGTTCGGGTAGAATGATATCAATTTACATCTTGTTAATGATATACAAAACTCACCAAAAATGATATCATTTCTCTTATGAATGATATCAATTTGTCTAATAATGATAATGTTTATAAAAAATTGAAAATAACAAATAGGGAAAAATGATTAAAAGTTGTTGAAAAATGATATAGAACTCAACAAAAATAAAAGCATTTCTGCTGGGTGTAAATATATGCATTGTTAGTGTAATCTATATCATTTGTAGTTAAGTGTATGTAATTTGTGTTGGATTTTCATCTTGTTGATATACTGTTATTTTTGTTCGGATTCTTGTCATTAATTAGTGTGGTTCATGTCATTGGTAATTAAATGTATGTCATTTGTAGTTAGATGTATGTCATTTTTCTTCTCAATTGTTATATGACATAGATGACAAAAACAAAACTGAAATGAAACACATCAAAAATGATATAAAATAAATGACAAAACACAATAAACAAAAGTAAAATGACATGAAATAGATCAGAATTGATATGAAAACATATGACAAAATGACATCGAAATAAAATTCAACTGACATGAAATAAATGTCATAATGACATCTTATTCATATCACTTTTTAGGTAGTTCATGTCATTTTTGTTAGAGTATGTGTCATTATGTGCATGTTTATTGTTGTTATATTTGTTAGCACGTGTGAGATTTTGTTACACAATAAGTTACAGTGTAATATGTTATACTCAAAACGCTTTCTTAAGTACTCACTCTGTCTTTAATTACTTGCTACATTGTCATGGGCACAAATATTTAAGAGACCTAAAAAGTGTGGTAGGTACCATAACTTTATGAAAAAATGACTAACATTTGAGAGTTAGAATTAGAAAAATGACGAAAATAAAAGGAAATATTGGTGTACAGCTCGATTGTTGATAGAATGTCACCGTATCTAATCATTCAAGGTAAAGACTTGTCGATTCAAATTAGAAGTATTTTAGCTATATTTCGCTAACCATCAAGAAAATGTACAAATACATTTACATAAGAGTTGCAATCTTAAATTTGTGTATCCTCTTTGTTAATTGACTATTAGATGTTGTAGTTAAGGCTGGTAACGGGTCGGGCTTGGACTGATTTTATAAATCTGACTCGGACTCCAACATTCAACTCCGACCCAACAAGAAATCGGGTTTTAATTCCGACTCGGACTCCAACATCTGACTCTGAAAATTCGAATCCGATCCGACTTAAAAATCCTAACATCCGATCCGATCGACTTTTTTCGCCCCTTTTTTCAATAGAAAAATCTTATATAAAACAAATAATATAACCGTTACTATTTTTTTTAACCATCATTTTGAAATCTTCTATACTCGAAAATAATCTAATCATTACTATTTTTTTTTAACAATATCTTTATTTAATAGAAAAATCTTATATAATAGAATTGCCTCAAACTCTGAGTCCGAATATACATATATAATACATTAATATAAAAAAATAAGACTAATTGCTTGAAAGTCATATCCGGATGCCGGGTCGAATTATGTAGGAATCAGATCGAATGAGTCGGATATTTTAATAGTTCTGAATCCGATCCTCCTCCGACTCGGAGTTGGACTTTTTGAACGGAGTGAGATTCGAATTTTTTTCGCACTCGACTCATTTTTTTTCTCTCAAATCAAATTGGACGAGGGTTGGATCCGAATTGAATTGCCATCCTTGTAGTAGTACATCATACCGATAGGCTTATGATTTTCTAAATTCTAACAACCAATAATCATGATAGACTTAGATTTTCTAAATTCTAATAACCAATAATCATAAAACCGTAGTACACAGCTAACGACATACGTAAACCTACTGACGTAAATGTATGACACAACCCTACGAACGTTAGAGTTGGGAACTTTTAGGTACCTAGAATACCAAGTAATACTTAGATTGGCCACTTGAAAAGACTTTTTATCTTAAATTCTAGAAGTTTTAGGTTCAAATCCTGCCACGTGTGGTGCTTATATTAGAGGTTGGGATCCCGTTCTTTTCCACCCTAAACTCAAGCCCCTTACCAGTATATAGTAGAACAAAAAATTGTGAGATTTGGAGTTTAAACATGGTCCTTCTCTTTACTATGTAAAAAATAAATAAGTATTAATTATAAATTTACGTGTAATAAATATGTGGTCCACTTACACTATATTAATTAGATTATAGATGGCAACGAACCTTACTAGCTAGAAAGTATTTCACCAATTTAGCGAAATGTAACCATCTGTCTGTGCTGCCTTCTATATCTTCATTATGAAGTTATTTGGGTATAGGAACCCGAGATCACTAACCTGTTTTCAAGAAAACTAGTTATTAGGCACAGGCGATGCCCCGGGTTATTAATATGTTCATGTCAAAAGAGAGCATCTAATGTTGTATACACTAGTAGAAAAAGGACGATTTGCGTCGCCCTATTTGCGTCGCATGAAAGGCAAAACGACGCAAAAGCCTAATTTGCGTCGCATGCTGTGAAGAGTGCGTCGCAAAACATCATTGCATAAGCACCAGATACGAGCCATATGCGTCGTACCCTATTGATGTGCGACGCATATAGCTCATGTGCGTCGGACTTTGAGGCCCATCCGACGCACATCGCTGAATCCAGTGACAAAATTTGAAGCCCTATCTGCGTCGCACTTAACTAATATGCGTTGCAAAAGGCTAATGTGCGTCGGATCCCTTGGCCCATCCGACGCAGATCAGCCCAAAAGCCCAACTCAATTTTCTTTAACCCTAGCGCCTCACTCAATTTCCTCACACGAGTTCTTTTTTTCTAGCGCCTCCCCCCCGCCCTCTCTCTCTCTCTCTCTCTCTCATGTCGCTCTCAACTCTTGAGCGCCTCTCATCCTCTCCTCTAAACCCTAAAATCACTCTTCTTCCCATCTGAAATCGCCATTGAAGAAATTGATAATGGCAGAACACAATTTTTTTTGGCGAGAACACGATATTTTTGGGCGAGAACACGATATTTTTTGGCGAGAACACGATATTTTTTGGCGAGAACACAATTGATAATTGAAGAAATCGCCATTGAAGAAATCGCAATCGCCACTGAACTCGCAATTTGCGACTACACATGTTTGATTTTTTTTTCCTTTTTCGATCTGATTCGTTTAGGGTTTCATTTTTTTTATTTTTTAGATTTGATTTTCGGTTTTAATTTTCAGATCTGAAAATTCGTTTTTTCAATTTTGATCTGAAAACTAAAATTTTCATGTTTACTAAAACACAAGCAGCATGTAAGGAGGAAGATTGATACAACAACGCATGCAACAACATAACAACAGTAGCGGCGGATGAGAATAGCAGTGATACCGGCGGCAGCAGCCACACAGAGCAGCAGCAGTACCGGCGACAGTAGTACAGCTCCGCAAAACAGAGAAGTAGCAGCAGCAACAAGAGGGATGCGAGTGATTCAATGTTAGGTTTTAGATTTTCTGCAATACAACTTCTGTTTGCAATACATACTGTAAATTTAAGTTTGTCATTTTGTTTGCAATACATACTGCAATACAACTTCTGTTTTTAATACATGCGAGTAATTCATGCTATTAGTTTTTCATTTTGTTTGTAAATTTAAATTGAGGTTTTAGATCTTGATGTTTGACGCAGACAATTTTTTTTTAATAAAAAAGGCATGATTTGCGTCGCACATAGTGACAGATGCGACGCAAATTCATTTTTTTTTAACAAAAAATATATGATTTGCGTCGCACATAGTGATTCATGCGACGCAAAAAGCTAAAAAATGGCTGGGGTTCACGGGTCATGTGCGTCGGACATCGCGTAAGTTCGACGCAAATAACTCTTCATCTGCGTCGTTTCCTCATCCGACGCAGATCATGTATCTCGATTTGCGTCGAGACTGCGGCCGTCGGACCATTGTCCGACGCAAATGATGGTCCCAGGACCGACGCAAATCGATAATTCTGTACTAGTGATAGTTCATTGGTTAGAACTTTACTATATTAACTTGAGGTCACGTGGTCGAATCTTGTACGGAACATATTTCTAATTTTTTTGATGTATGTTGATGACATGGAACGAAACAACTCAAGGCATAGTGCCACGTGGCGTGTAGACTTGCTTTAGAACACCTTTTAATATACGGTTTTTTCACCAAATACCCCTGACAAATAAATTTATTCACCAAATACCCCCACTTTTTTCAAAATTCACCAGATACCCCTGACCTTTAAAAAAATTCACCGTATACCCTCGACCTTTAAAAAGATTACCCAAAATACCCTTTTGGCTAACGGATGTTAGTGTTCCGTTAACTAATTAACTAATTAACCTAAAAAATCCTAATTAAACCTAATTAAACCAAAGTAAACCCTAAGTAAACCCTAAAAACCCTAAAACTCTATCTCCCTAACCCAACTCCAGCCCCCCAAACCCCCGGCCCCCTCAACCCTGGACCCACCACCCAATCCCAGCCCCACCCCCTCCCCCCTCCCCTACAAGCCCCACGCAGCCCCTTCCCCCCCCTCCCCGGCGGCCCCACGCAGCCCCTTCCCCCTCCTCCCCCAGCCCCCCCACGCAGCCCCCTCCCCTCGACCTCCCTCCCGCCTCCCCTCCCCTCCCTCCCTCGCGTCGTTCGCGGCCACTCTCCCCTCCCCTCGCTTCGGTTCGCATCGGTCTCCCCCCTCCCCGTGTCGGTTGCGTCAGCCCCCCTCCTCGCGTCGGTTCGCGTAGGTCCCCCCTCCCTCGATCTCGCCGGGCGCCTCCCCTTCCCTCACTCACTCGATCTCGTCGGTTGATGCGGGGCCGGGGGTGGTGGGATCGGGGAGGGGGAGCTGCGTGGGAGGGGGATGGGGATGCGTGGGAGGGGGAGGGGGGATGCGTGGGAAGGGGAGCTGCGTGGGAGGGGGAGGGGGATGCGCGGGGGGAGGGGGGAACTGGGGGAGGGGGAAGGGAAGGGGCATGTGGGGCTGGGGTTGTTGGGGGTGGTGGGCTGGGGGGTGGTGGGGTGGGGGGGTGGTGGGGGGGGGTTGGTGGGTTAGGGGAGAAGGAGGGTTAGGGTTAGTTAGGATTAATTAGGTTGACTTAGGGCTAATTAGGTTGACTTAGGGCTAATTAGGTTGACTTAGGGCAAAATTGTAAATAAAAGCTAACGGAGGACTAACGTCCGTCAACAAAAGGGTATCTGGTGAATTTTTTTAAAGGTCAGGGGTATCTGGTGAATTTTGAAAAAAGTGGGGGTATTTGGTGAATAAATTTATTTGTCAGGGGTATTTGGTGAAAAAACCGTTTAATATATTTGTGTAGATGTTAGATAGTTATATAGGTTGATATTACTAATTGTCCCTACTATAATATTAGCCTTACTAATAAACACATCAAGTAAAGGTTTTTTTTTTACGGGAAAGAGAAATTTCATTAATTGAATGTCAAACGACATCTACAAAAGGTATTAAAGGAAAACAAGATACAATTAAACAAAGCTAAATCAAATTCGTCTTCGAAGAAACTACAATGAACCAGATCGAGCAATACAGCGCAGCCCCCATGTATTTGCTGAATCAAGCAGCTATTGGTGAGGAAGTCTATCATTCTGATATAGTTTGGGAAGAGCATTCTTGATCGAGCCATGTTGACCGCATCCGAGATTCCAATACCTTCATGTTGAGTCTCGAACTTCAACCAATGAGAACAAATTCTCATACCTAAAAACAAAAAAAAACATACTCACAACTCCCAAAGGGGAGAAGGAGATCTCCAAAACAAAGACTAAAAACCCCATAACAGGGTTTGAAAAAATCTCATAAAGAGAGACTAATTTATTAAACAAAACAAGAAAATGAACTGAAAACTGAAAATAAAAGGAGAAAAGGGGCTTACCATGGATGAAATCATCCATGGCAGCCCCAAATTAATGAAAAAGGAGGTAGGGGAGGCTAGGGTTTGAGAGAAAAAAAGAGAGAGGGGAGGGGGGGCTAAAATAGTAATTCAAGTAAAGGTATTAATTATAATCTTTCTATATGTGTAATTTAGATGATAAACTAAGTCTTTATTCTCCCGAATTAATCTTTGCTTAACTTAATCTAGCTTTAATGAACTATGATTCTGTTATTCAACTTAATTTTTTGTTTGCTGATTAAATTCAACTGATGTTTGTTGAGCGTAAGTGCGTAACTTAATATCGTTAAATTAATTTTATTTAACTCGACTTAATTTTGTTGAAAGTTAGTTTAATATCTGATAAGAACATAGCGTAATAGTCTAATTCTTTTTGTAGTGATCAAAAGAGTTAGTACTCACGATCAAAATGATCAACTAGCAACCATTGGGGGATCGGACATGACACATGAGGCTATTGATGGGTTTCTAAAAGTAGGAGTTCTGTAGAGTGCTAAGGTGCTAACCCTTTTGCCTCTTTCCTTTATCATGAAGGAATAGCCTCAGGAGTATAAAGCGTACGAGCAATGATATTCCCATATCAGATATTGGACAATTTATCCAATATTATGGCAATCTTGTAACTTTTATGACAAAAATTAATATTAAAAAAATTATAAATTATAAAAAAAATATTTTTTTTATATATTTTTATTTGGGGTTTGTTACTTGAAATCTAGTTGATATATTAGATGACTAATATATCATATCTTGACACCATTTTATTATATTGATTGACTACTATATAATATATTGGCTGCATCTTATTATATCAAGTGAATGTTATATTATATTGTAGGCAAAATTGGCCTCAACACCCTGAACTATACCTCGGGTGCACCCAACACCCCCAACTATGACTAGTAGCCTAAACACCACCAACTACGGGGTGGGGTGCAGTCTGTACCACCAACTACGGGGTGCGGTGCAGTCTGTACCATAAAAACCCACCATCTTCGGCAACACATTTAGGCTCCTAGGCCTCATTTATAGTACGGAATGCACCCCACCCCATAGTTGGTGGTGTTTGAAGCTACTAGTCGTAGTTGGTGGTATTGGGTGCCCCGAGCCTATCTTCGGGTGTTGGCGCCAATTTCTTTATATTGTATTGTATCGAGTTCTTTAGTAAAATTACAAAACGCTGTGATATGGGACAAGTTGTCCAATAACGGATATGGGAGAATACTGTCTCTAAAGCGTACCATCTAAATGTATCATGTGATAATTTTTAAAACTGTGTTAAAAGAATAGAGTTTTCAATACATATATATCGTTTTGGACTGAAATATATTAAAGTTATATTCTAAATAAACAATCTAAGAATATTAAATTACATAAGTGTAATATCTTAGGTGATACGATCAAACTTACAATAATGTATCATAAGATAGGGTATAAATTTCATTATAAGAGGTGATTCCTTACTATTCGTAGAGATACCTTTAATTAGATATTATAAACCCGTCTCACTCAAAACGTAATTCAAAATATTTTGATTCTAGTACTATTGAAATATGCTCAAAATATGATCTCAAATAAAATTCATTCATAATATAGTGTTACAACCCATATAAATAAATTAAGATGAACAATAACTTTTTTTATATTATTCATTCTTATCTCCATGCATGCACCGAAGGACAGAGTGGGCAATAATGTTAATTTTATAACAAGTGTAAAATCATAAAATTACCTCTTTTATTTATTTTTACTTGTTCCACTTTGACGTATTATGTTTCCTAATGCAAAACACAATCCTATATTAAACGCTAGCAAATAATAATAATAGTTTCCATTTTTTAATGCTAAATGCAATATGAAAATGTGAAGGAACGAAAAGTTATTAGATTTATGTAATAAGACTATTTGTAAGTAACGTAGGACTAAAATAAAAGTTACAAAAGTAGTGGAGAACAATCTCTAAAAAAAGGAAGAAAAAAAAATAGTGGAGAACAAGTATTTATTTTGTGGTTCCCACACGATTTTAGCCTTTCCTAAATCTCAGTTAATCAAAAGTGTGGACCGTGGGGTATTCAATTATGTACCATAATTTCTGCATGCATTGAATGTCTACCCCAACAAACCAACGCATCCAAAAATGTTTCCTGCGCGAAGAAAATCGAGTCCGATTCCTGTATGTGGTTTTAATTATTGTCAATCAATAATGAATACGGCCAAAATTCTTTAATTTTGATTGTGACACGTCAATTATTCTGGGCCATTATAGTTTTCTCTATTACGTACCTTTTTGTAGTTTGTGCCATACGTCCTCCATGTAATGGTCATCTAAGTTACGTGGTCATCTCGTTAAAAGTAATAAAAGAATAAAGCTAAGCTAGATTAAGTGATATTGGGAATCCTGTTGTTAGTCTCGCCATTTTGTTTCACCTTTTATTTCCATGACAATGGAAAACCACGTGACAACGAAACAATATAATTAGAAGAAAACGTAAAGTTAGCGCATATAAAATTAGAAATACACCAAATAACTAATTTTACATCACATAATTTTAATACGGCAAAATCAACCAAGAAGATGGAGAAAAAAAAGAGAAGTGAAGAGTGAGCAACTTGATTTAAGAATGAAAGGATCGAAAAATATTTATTACATTATGATGAAATTGAGTATTCAGGGAGGAAGAAAGGTAAAGAAAGTAATGGTAGCCATTGTTGGTGGCTTGAGAGCTCGATGAGCTAAAGAGAGAAAATAAGATATTACATTTTCTATTATTGACTTTGTAATGAGGATAATACAGTGAGTAACTATTTATATTACAAGGCAACTAGCTCAACTAACGAAGCAACTAAGGTTAACAAAGGAATTAACTTGTTAACAAACTAACTCAACGTATCATCTCCAATACATTGTAAACATAATAAATTGTTAAGTAAAAAAAACAATTAAAAGAAAGGGACGCTAATATATTATCAAAACAATGGAAGTAAAATGCGTCGTAAATTACTAAGATATTACCTAGTGTGAGTTAGAACATGCTGGTTAGATTCAAAATAATTATTTCGTAGAATGTTTGATTGCATCAAAGACATAGCATTAGCCCATAATTCAAATAGAGTAAAAATATCATTTACTTATTACTAACATAAACCAAGAATAACATATCGATCTCCATAGAAAATTCTTCCTCTCTTCTCTCTCTAACTCCCTCTTCAAAGCAAACCGTGACTTGGATGCTTTTGTCCATGGTAAGCCCCACTTATTTTCAACCTTTAGTTTGTTTCATTGAGTATTGTGTTCTTGTTTTTCGCTTTATTTTACTCCTTGTTGTCTTCTACTTTTAATAATCCTTCATCCTTTGTGATGCCTTTCTCCCCCTTCTAATACGGTTAGTTTACTCCCCCTTGTTGTGGTCTTACTCCCTCATGTTTACGTATCATGGTGGATTTTTTGTTTGGTGTTTTTTATGCTTGTTGTGTATAGATCTAGGGATACAAATTTGGAATTTTGGTCTTGTAAATTTGTGGAAGTAGTTGAGCGTTTGTTGGTCTAGGGATGCCGATCTCGAGAACCAATCATGTATTATCAACCAAAAGATGTTACACCAAAGGAGCTCTAATGAGAAAGATGCAAAGACATCAAACAAAAGATCAGATATGATCAAAAGTGATGTTGATATGTCTAGGGTTTTTAATACTTGTATTTTTTTCTACTGACTCCATGGGATGATTGTAAGTGTCAAAAGTTTTATTATCAATAAAATCACCCCTCCTCTTTTTAAAAAATCTTCCATAAATAAATCCATCTTCTTTAAACTAAAAAGCTTGAATAATTTTCAAAAACTATTGTTGTTAAGGTTGTGAATTATTCATGAGAAATCTCAAATTTAAACATGCTAATTGAACCTAAAATATACGAAAATAAGAATAAGATTTTCTTAAATACATTATATCCTAAATAAGATCGATAAACTATATTTGAATATTCAATCCTGCATATTCAATTCTTTGTATTTTTGGACGATGGCATAATGAATAGGACTGTTCGCGGGTTGGGTTGGTGCGGTTTGGGATGTAACCCGAACCAAACTGAAAATATGCGGTTTGACATTTTTTCAACACAAACCGCACCACACTTTTGTTCAAACCAACCCAAACCGCATCACGAGAAACGGTTTGGTGCGGTACGATTTGCGGTTTAAAGTATTTTTTCATCCGCGATATGAGTTTTGTAATCTAAGAATTAGGATTTTTTTTCATCAACGATGTATAGGAGCAAAAGATATGTGAAAGAACTAAAAGAAGTGAATAAACCCTAATCTAATCTAATCTTATTCCTTTTGTCTAGTGTATTTTGTTAAAAAATCAAAATAGATAAACTTTACTTTTAAAAAAACATTCTTCTAAATAGTTTTACGGTTTATGGTGCGGTTTGGTTTTACAAATATTCAAACCCAACCCAAATCGCAAATCGCGGTTTGCTTGAAATCACAAACCAACCCACAATTTTGAAATCACAAACCAACCCAAAACGTGAAAGAACGGGTTAGGTTGTGGTTTGGTGCGGTCCAGACCGCACTCTAAACAGCCCTAATAATGACATTCTCGAAAAGAATTATCATCGTCAATTTAACATATTGCATTCACAAAAACATAAAAAAAATTGCCTTCAAATTCATTTAGCTATTTGAATTTGACTTTTTACATTATTCACATTGTCAATTTTGATCTTATTTATTTGCTAATACATAGAAACAAATATTACCATATAAGATGTTAATGGATTTCTCTCAATATATATATTCATAATATGAACTCTTAATAAGTTATACCGATTGGTGGTTAAAGATATTGATAGTCGAAGTTATATATTGAAAAGCGTAAAAGTCAAAGTGAAACAATTAAATTAAAATAGAGGAAGTGATATTTACTACTAAACATCAAATTAAACATTTTGCATTTACAAGTGAACATATAAGAAATTTCTCCCCAACCTATGTGACAGTGACACATATCTCAAATATTGATATGTTTTGTCCTATTTCACCCTTTCAGGTAATAATATCTCTATTTTTTATTAGATGCAACATTTAATTATTTTAATTCATCCACCAAAAAAGCATAATGCATTAAAAAAGGTAGTATAAGAAATTACACATGCACTATGTGAGAAAACTCTTATTCACAAACCAAATCCACTAATATAAAGATGCTTAGGAAAAAAAAGAAAAAATGACTTTTAGATAGAGAAAGAGAGAAACCCCCTTTGTCTTCCGGAAAACCCTAGAAAACCATCGCGTGGAATCCGAAAAATTCGTCAATTTCAACAAGATCTATGGCAATTAGTTACTCTTGTGTGGTCATTCATCTTCCAATTTATCCAATCTGTTGAGTGTTTTCAGTTAGTAATTATCCTCTGTAAGCTACGTTGTAGCTGTAGCTATCAACATTCCCCTTATTTTTGGCTTCTAGGTAATTATGAGAGGTATGAGAGGTCTGAGCCCTCAAAAGTGAAATCCTTCCTCAATTTCATTTATGAAGAGTCTTTGGAGTAGTATTAATCTCCTTGTTAGCGTGCGGCTTAGTCGTATTTCTGCGGCTTGCAGAATTAAGTTGTTGTGGTTTCTAGGGTTTAAATTCAAATTGGGGGTAAAGTGGAGAGGGGTTTGTGGCAGAGCATTAATGCTTCTGTGGGGTTGTACTTTTCGGGAAGGTTTTCTTCCTTTATTTGGCTTGTGGTCATTCATTGAGGTTGATGGTTTCTGGTGTTTAAAGTTGCAGAGGCGAATTTGTGATGGATTCATGGTCCTTTTGGACATTATGAGCAATTTTGCATTTAATGTGATAGTAAGTATCGCTTATCACCCTGTGTTTAGTAAGAAAAGGG
This sequence comes from Beta corolliflora, assembly GCA_947648045.1. NCBI lineage: Eukaryota > Viridiplantae > Streptophyta > Magnoliopsida > Caryophyllales > Amaranthaceae > Beta > Beta corolliflora. The sequence continues at coordinate 665,095 of CANSZD010002913.1, forward strand.
GTGTAGTTTTCTACAACCCTAATCTCTATATAAGGTATGCCCATGTAATTTTTGTTGAGTATATTCATCAGTTGCTTTCTATTTGCCTTCGTGTGTGCTTTATTCTTAGCCTTTTGTTGTTAATGTTTGAGTGTCCTTCTAGTATGGCTTCTGATAAATCTTTTAAGGAAGCTCTTTTCTCTACTAAAAAAGATGATTGTTGTGTTGTTGCTCCATCTCTTGATGTTCCTATACTTGTTGTGTTTGTTCCTCCTTCTAGGAGTATCCAGTTGGGAGAGGTCTCATCTCATGACCCTCCTTTCCCTCCTCAGTTCCCTCAATTTCAAGTTGTAGATGAGATTCCTCAAGTCCAAAAGGACATTGAGGAATTATCAAAGAAATGTCTGGTAGGTAAAAATTTTAGGTTACCTGTTGACCTACGAACGATTATTTCCAGAATAAAAGGGGACTGGAAGTTTGTAAAGGGGGATATTAGAGTATTTGGAAATGGGAAATAATTGGGTTATGGTTAGGTTTGCTAACCCTAATGATTGTTTTTTGGTTTGGAGTGAGAGACATTGGCATGTCCAAGGTGAACTCTTTGTCATTCAACCTTGGAAGTCAAATTTTGACCCATTTTGTGAGGATATCAAGTGGGTTGATTTATGGGCTCGTATTCCTCGTTTTCCAACTGAATTGTTGAATCATGAATCCGTTGCTAATCTGTTTGCTACTAATGATATTGGCACTCTGGTGAAGCTTGATCAAAATTCTTTGCTTAGAAACAAGATCTGCTTTGCTCGTGCTTGTATCCAGGTGGATATAACTAAACCCTTGCCTGAATATGCTAAATTAATTAGAGCTGGTGGTAAAGTATGTGGCTATGTGATATGGTATGAAGATTTCTCGGCTGGTTGTTCCTTTTGGTGATGAAACTCATTCTATTGATGTGTGTGCTTTATTATGCTCTCCTCAAAAGGAAGTTCATGTGAAATTGCTTAAAAATCCGAAGCAAAGATTGATTTCTGAGACTCTAATGAAAGCTCAAAGGCAAGAAAACTGTGAAATCATGGTTGTGGAAGCCAATGTGGTTCACATTAAGCCTAATGTTTTTGTTAGAAAAGTTGGAAATTTTGGTTTTAAAGATGCTGATGGTAAGAAAGCTAATAAAGTTGGTAAAGCTGTGGGTAAGGGCATTAAGATTATTGACTCTTCTTCTCTTCCTATTAAGAAAAGGGGGGTTAACCCAATTTCTTTAGGTAAGGGCAAGTCTATTCTATTGGCTTCCTCCCCTTGTGTGGAATCAGTGTCAAGTTCTGATGATGAGCGTATTGTTAATACTATGCCTCTCGTGGTTGCCCCTCCTCAAGCCCAACCATCAGGCTTGGTGGCTGTGAGTGTTAGCGGAGATGGAGCGTGTCTTATCAAGGCTGCCACCCCCTCTGCTCAGGCTATTGTTGATGTTCCAATTCCCCTACAGGTAAGGTACCCAGAGGATTTGTTTTTTGTTAATCCATTTTATGGCTTTATATCCTGAGGATGGATGTGAGGTTGGTGAACCTATCAGCATCATCTCTGATGATGAGTCAGACACCTAACTTCTTGATGATGCTGAAGATGTTTTTGCAAGCTTGTGGGCCTATACCATATTCCTCTTTCCACTCTCTATCCTCTAGTAGCTCTGTTGTCAAGAGAATTGAAGCCATGGGGGTGGCGCCTGATGATCAAAAGGCTCTCTCCTCTCATTCCAGCTCTGTTAAGTGGAGGAAGAGCAGCCTGGAGTATGAAGGTCACTCCTCTGCTCTAAAGAAAAATAAAAATTAATGTCAAAGTTTTTTTCACACCCAAGCCATGTTTTAAATGTCGATGGCTTTTTGGAATGTTCGTGGTAGTCAAAGAAAAAACCTTCTTGCAGAAATAAAGAGCTATTGTTCTACAAATCACATTGATATAATGATGATTTGTGAAACAAAATCTCTTAAATTCCTTCTACCTCTTGTGTAAGAAGATGTGGTTTTTGTGATGTTGAATGTTTGCCATCTTTGGGAAGATCTGATGGGGTTTGGGTGATGTGGAAATCCAGTATTAGTAATCCATTTCGACTTGATGTAATATATAAAAGTGCTCGTTTCTTAGCATGTAATATAAAGCTATTATCTTTAGACTATGTCTTTGTTGCTATTTTTTTATATGCTCTGCTGATCTTGATTCTAAGCATCTGTTTTGGGAAGAATTAATGGAGTATGTGCCTACTATTAATGTCCCATATATCCTTCTTGGTGACTTTAACGAAATTAGTTTTTATTCGGATAAAGAAGGGGGTGCCCCTACTGCTATAAATCGATTTACTCTAATGAATGAGGTTAAAAACCGTTGTGCCTGTACTGAACTTCCATTTCATGGGCAACGGTTTACATGGAGGAAAAAAAGAAGTGGAGAAGGCAACATTTACGAGAGATTAGACAAATGATTGGTTAGTTTGGATTGGTTGCATAAGTTTCCTACAGCCCAAGTAAAGCATAATATATTTACTTCCTCTGATCACTGTATTGTTTCGTTATCTTATTTATCGTCACAATTACAAAAAGCTCACCCGTTTAAATTTGAGAAAATGTGGTGCCTACGTAAAGATTTCGATATTCTTGTAAAGAAGACTTGGTGCACTAAGTTTTCTGGTTCTTTTATGTTTCGGCTTGTACAAAAATGTAAACTCTTAAAAGTAAAAGCTAAGGAGTGGAATAATAAAACTAGATTTGGTAATGTGTTTAGACAACTTTCGTTAGTGGATAAAAAACTTGAAGAAATTCAAGAACGATTATTAATAGATCAGTCGAACATAAATTTACAAAATCTCCAAGAACCTTTTTTTGTAAAACGACGTAATTTGTTCCAATTTCTAGAAAAGTACTGGCTTCAAAGGGCTAGAAATACTAATTTTGCCAATGGGGACTCCAATTCTAAGTATTTCCATGCTTGTGCTACTATTCGTAAAAATAGAATAAGTATCTATTCTTTTTCTTCTAAGGAGAATGTTAATCACAAATCCTGTGCAAATTTCGCTTAGTATATCCAAAGAATTTCAGGAGTGGTTCATTACCAACCCAAATTGTGGGTTTAGGGATAATGTTCACTTTGATTTAGTCTCTAAGATAAATTCTGATGAGGTTAATATGTTTCTTTGTAAAGATGTCTCTGCGGAGGAAATTCGAACTGCTTTATTTGATTTGGCGCCAGATAAATCTCCTGGACCTGATGAGTACCCCCCCCCCATCTTTTTTCAAAATATTTTGGACCCTTGTGGGGAATTCGGTAATTAAAGCGGTTAAAGCCTTTTTTCATTATGGCCATATTCTTTCGGAAATTAATCATACATTTATTACCTTAATTCCAAAGATTGACAATCCGTCAGCAGCTAACCATTTTAGGCCAATTAGTTTGTGTTCTACAATCTACAAGATTATAGCAAAAGTTATAGCAAATCGTTTAAAGGAAGTTCGTTCTCGGAAAAATTATTCACCCTCTACAAGGGGCTTTTGTTCCGGAAAGATTAATTCAAGACAATATTCTATTAGCCCATGAGGTGTTTCACTCTTTTAAAAACAAGTCAGGAAAAGAAGGTTGGATTGCGATTAAGCTTGATATGGAAAAGGCGTATGATCGTCTTGAGTGGAATTTTGTTTTTACTATGCTAGAAAAATTAGGTTTTGATCAAAGGTGGATCCAATGGATTAGATTATGTATATCCTCGGTGTCTTTTTCTGTTTTAGTCAATGGTATCCCGGGTGAGCGATTCTTCCCTCCTCGGGGAATTAGGCAAGGTGACCCGCTTTAACCTTATTTGTTTATTTTATGTGCTGAATTTTTAGCTCGGTAAATTTATGATCACTCGGTCAATGGTAATAAGCTGTTGGGGGTCAAGATTGGTTGTTTAGGGATTAAAATTCCCTTCTTGACGTTTGCTGATGATACAATGTTATTTGCTAAAGCTTCCGACCAAAGTTGTATATATAACTATTAAGTCTATTTTAGATAAATACTGTTCTATGTCGGGTCAACTTGTAAATTTTCATAAATCGTCTTTTCAGTGTACGAAAAATGCTCATCACGATGATGTTCGGAGATTCTCTGCGCTTTTGCAGATGAATAATTCGTTCTCGATTGGCAATTATTTGGGATGTCCCATTATTGAGTCAAAAGTAACTAAAAATACTTTTCACCAAGTGATTCAGTCTTCCCAGTCCCAACTGACTAAATGGAAAGCTAATTCGCTTTCTCAAGCAGGAAGATTTGTTCTCATTCAGGCCAATTTGTCAACTAAAGCTAATTTCCAAATGCAAAGTTTTTTGTTGCCTACGTCTATTCATGAAGATTTAGATAAAAATTATAGGAACTTCTTTTGGAATAAAGAGTCAGCTTTTCGTTCCCCTAATCTTATAGGGTGGGATCGTATTTGTGTTCCGAAGAAATTTGGGGGGTTGGGATTCAGTAAGGCTTCTGTTAATAATATAGCTCTTCAGATGAAGCTTCTATGGAAAATTTTGAATTCTCCTGCTAATTTATGGGTTGAGCTTGTGTCAAAAAAGTATCTAAAGAGCATTTCTCTGTTTGATTGTGTTCTTACTAGCAATTGCTCTTGGCAATGGAAAAAGCTTATCTCCTTGCGCCCTCTTTTTAGAAAAGGTCTCCGTTGGATTGTTAACAAGGGGAATAACATCTCCTTTTGCGAGGACAATTGGGTTTTCCCCTACCCCATCGCGTCGATTTGTACGCCTGTCATGGGTAGTGAGCATTTTAAAGTGAGTGATGTAATGAATGATTATAGACAGTGGGATAGAGATGGAATTGCTCAGGTGGTTCCTGTTGAGATTTGTCAAGCCATTTTTAGTATTTTTATTCTCGTCTCTGTTGATTCATACTCATTGGTGTAGGGTCTTACGCCGGATGGTAATTATTCTATCAAGTACGGTGCCCTTTTGGTTCAAGGGTTGGCTCTTAACCCCCCCCTCCGCCTAGATCTTTTATTTGGATTTGTAAGTTAAAGATCCCTCCCAAGGTTAAAATTTTTTTATGGAAAGTTTGTCAGGATGGTCTTGCTACTAAAGCTAGACTCCAGAATGTTTCGATCATTCGGAGGATGCTAATCATCTGTTGTTTCGATGTTCCTTTGCGCAAGATGTCTTCTTGGTCCTATTTGATCTTTTGGGCTGGAATTGTCTGCCAGTGGGCCCGTTTTCAAATGAGGTTGTTGATAACTTAAATCATGTTTATATTTTCTCCTCTGTAGAGGATGTTGAGAAATGTTGTATTGTTTGGTGGTTTATTTGGTTTCATCGCAACAAAGTCATTTTTCAAGAAGGTGTCTCTTCGCCGTCTGCTACTGCGAGATCCATTGATTTCTTCTATAGGGATTAGGTGGCTTCTCAAGTTTCTGAGGTTTTTGCTTATGCTCGGAGTTGCCAAGGCCGTGTGGCTTCAGGGATTGTGAAGGAGATTGCTTGGGCTCCCCCGCCCAACTTCTAGTTTAAGCTTAATTTTGATGGCTCTAAGTTAGCTAACGGGAAGGCCTCCTTTGGGTTTGTGATTCGTAATCATGCGGGGGATCTGTGTCTTGCGGGTGTGATGCCTCTGTCTCCTGATTGTTCTATTCTGAAAGCGGAAGCGTGGGGTTTATATGAAAAGCTCCGTGCGGTGAGTTTTCTTGGTATCTCTTCTATTTTGGTCGAAGGTGATAATTTGGTCGTGGTTAATTCTATCCGGCATTGTTGGAAGGTCCCCCGGGAAATCAAAACATTGATTATGGATTCGGCGGAGGAGCTTCAGAAGTTTCAAGCTGTTTCTGTTAATCATTGTTATCGGGAAGCCAATCAAGCAGTGGATTTTATGGCGCATGTTGGTCACGAAGCTCGCTCGCTTGTGTATTGGTTTTCTTCTTCTAACAATGTTTTCTCTTCCATCATCCGTAAGGATCTTTGTAGGCTAGTCCTATCTTAGGGGCCGATCCTAGTTGTTCTTTCCTTATAAAAAAAACCAAATCCACTTCCCCCAATTACTTTATTATCATGTGAGAAGAAAAAAAAAGGTTCCGTCTGTGGTATAGGATTATCACTTATCAAAACCCCCAAAGATAGAGAAACAAATATGTCCTTTAGATTATATATATATAAAGTTTAATACTATCAAGGCATCAACTCTGCGTACTGAGTTATAACGGGAAGGAAAAGACTCTGCTCAACGTCACACTAGTGAAGAAATTTGCGCAACTCTAATTATTCAGAAGTTTATAATCCTCATTAGTTCAAAATTTCAATGGCGGATTGGAACAACTTTATTGCAATAGGTTATTGTTCTCAAATATTATAAAGAAAATTGTATGATAAATAGGTTATTGCAACTCAAATTTAAAGTATATACAAGAGCGTATTGTCCATTATTTGATGATACCTCTACTCAATTTCTACACTTTAAAACTAGTTATTAGATCTGGATCATCAATCAATCAGCTAACAACTAACAAGTAATCAGCTAATACAATTAGCTAATTCAACTAGTTAATCACAGCATCATGTAGTGATCATTAAGTTAACTTGAAAATAACGATCAATAGTGAGACTTGTGTGATACCGTCTTACAATAACAACTATAACAATAAATTAGTGTAAGACCACTCTTGTTTTCCGCCTTTAAGTAGGTCACTTTTTAAGTTGACATACTCACTTTTAGACAAATGATCACCTTTTACTTTAAAGGAAAATTTGTCAGAAACAACCTTATATAATCAACTTTTTGTCAAAAACAACCTTTTTAATTTTTTTGTCAAGAGAAACCTTAACCTAAAAGACTATGTCCGAAGAAACTTGATAACGTCATTCTGGCATTGACCTATATTTTACGGCATTGAATCATTTAATGATCCAGAAAATTTGCGAGAAGCAACCTTTTACAATGCCTTTTCTGTCAGATTCAACCTTTTATAAATTTGTTTAATTTGCAAATTAAAACCTTAAACTAAATTTTTTTTGTGAGATCAACCTTACCTAGTTTCCTGACATTGACCAAGCCATTTCCAACGTTGACCGATGAGAGTGGCACTTGACCCCCCTTTTTTTTTTTGATTTCCACCCCTTTTTCGAGTCACCATACAAACTAACCTGCTTCGTTCTCTCTTTGCTATTTGTGATATCCCTTTTTTTAGCTTCTCTTATCCAAATTCTCCAAAAATTCTTGGTTTTGCAATTCAAGTATTGCCTATCTCAATTCAACCCAATTCAGCTCATCTCAATCCAAGTGCAGGTCCACGTCGAAAATGGCTTAGTCAACACTGAAAAATTAGGTAAGCTTTCATCTCGCAAAAAAAAATTTAGTATAATGTTTTAATTTGCAAAAAAAAAAAAATTATAAAAGGTTGTTTCTGACAAAAAACTATTATAAAAGGTTGTTCCCTAGCAAATTTTTAATTGAGTCAATGTCGGAATATATTAGTCAACGCCGGAATGACGTCATCAAGTTTCTTCTGACAATGTTTTTATGTTTAAGGTTTCTCTTGACAAATTTGTTTTTTAAAATGTTGTTTTTCACAAAAAGCCTACTTATAAAGGTTGTTTCGATAAATTTTCCTACTTAAAATAACTTATAATACGAATGACCCCTTTAGCACAAAAGGTTACCCCGTCTTTTGATAAACTACTATAAGACTTTTTATATGAGATTCAATACAATCAATCAGCTGATAAACTCCGTCCATCCAACCAACTAATCGTATCAGCTCTTACAATCAATTTAATCAACCAACTAAGCCTACAACTTCGCAAGTATTGAAATCGTGGAGGAATGGAAGACAGAAAGAGGGCGAGCTTTGGCGCTTAACAGGTAGATTGGGAATTTCAAATGATAGCACATCCCAACCAAAATTTCATATTCGTTGTGTACCCAAACAAGAATTTAACCTAATACTGATGCATTTTTATTTATTGTTTCTTAAAAACACTGAACTTTTAATCTGGTAAAGCGAGTGCAAGATATTCTTATGGGAGTAAAGTTCATATTCTGCCAATTAAAATTTAAAGGTCACTTTGCAGCTCTTCACTGCAATTTAATTAAAAAGGTCACTCTACAATTGAGAAAAGCATAATAGGGACGGATGTTCACCAAATCACAACCAGCTTAGTCTGAGATACGGATCATGCAGGAAATTAATTTCGATATATATTGGTAAATGTAACTCAACCAAAGATTACAAGACAAGTAGAGAACACCATCATAAATTTTTTTTTGACAAGATTCATATTACATTCGTGTGACTACTCTGTAATTTTTACAAGGAATATCAAAATATTTCGAGATAGTCATGGTGTCACTCTTTCCTTGATTGTACATAGGTATCTACCTCTAACAATACTTGTATTTGACTATTTTCTTTCTTAATCAAACCCCAAAAAAAACAAAAACAAGAAAAAAAGCCTCTCGTGTTGTTGCCGTCTCTATGATTCACAGTTATACTTCATAATGCATGATTGCCAGCTATAGGTGTTGCAGAAGCTTCCTACAGATATTCTATATGTTCGATAAAATTGGTGAAGATGAACGTACAAAGATGCATAAACTCAGTGCTTCAATGTTCTACCTGGAAATTCTTTAGAAGATCTTCAAGCTCTACTCTTATAATGGAAAAGGGTGGCCGCTTGATGGGAGCCACGTCCCAACATCTCAGCATCAAATCGGATAGTCTTGGGTGTATTCCCCGTGGAATATCTGGTCGGAGTCCCTGGAGTTTTATAAAAAGGTAAAAATCAAGAACTTATGCAATCATATATATAATTGTGCTAAGCTATAAATACAGATCTTGGAAATTGGAAAGACAAGGTTAATCACACTTGCATATGCATTTCTTTAGTGACCAAACGAGGAATGTTATGACTTATGAGACATAAGGTTAAAGATCATCATGAATTAGAGAACTGCGGGACGTGTATGGATCGTGATGGTTATACGCAACCACACTTCCTTGATGCACGTAGAATGGAGCCCGACATTTATAACATTTACTGCAAAACTACATCTATAACTCATTATTCATTGAACCATACCAATTCATTTTTTTTCAATACAAAGCTTATTTGGCGAGTTAGTGACAGATCCAACTATGGTCATCAAAAATACTAACTCTCATAACTAATTCATGCCCAGCATATATAAGAAATGCATTAGCAGGCTTATAGGGAAACAGTTATGTGTACTCATTTTAGTGCAGCAAATTTTCAGAACAAAACTCCCCCGAAACACAGGCTTAATCAAGCATCTATATGAATGTGAGTCATCCAGATTAACGACATTCACCTCCACAATTTAAACTAGACAAAATTTCAACAAGCATATTGGATACAAACAAAAACCTTTATGCAATTCAATGACCACATTCATAGATGGCTTATGCAGTTCTATGTTGAATATACATAGATATCTTCAGCAACCATGGGACATACCTGTCTTACACCTAATGCAGCTTGCAGAGGAGTCATGTTCTCATATGGAATCTGCAGGCCCAAAAAAAATAGCTTTCACAGGGCCCCCTCATTACAACTAGAATTCCACATCATAAAAATATTCACAGACAACGCAAGAAGCACTATAAAAAATACCTTGGCTGTCACAAGCTCCCACAGTACAATAGCAAAACTAAATACATCTGCTTTCTGATCATATGGCTGATGATTTATAACCTTAAAAAGAATCAACATGGTTTCAGTCCAAAATTGGCATGACAACAGAACATGAGGTTCATCCAACGTAAGGTTAAAACAAAGATTCTAGGCCATCATAATCATAGACACAGCATACTCGAAGAAAATGTTTAATGTCAGGTAATGTTGACAAGAGAACAGCTCAATACTCCTTTTCTCTTAGCTAACAAAAGCCACCACTTTAAATGAAGTCAACAACTACCACCCTCCAAATGATTACTGTAAAATGGCTCTGACGTTTTCTTTTTCTTGTTGGTCTGATATAAGTACCTTCCTGCAAACCTTTGATGTTCAATAACCTTATCCCTCATCTTCAGGCCATTCTTAAATTTCACCCCAACAAGTGTATCCAATCAATGTTAGCATGTTGAGTATCTTACAAGGGAACTAAATGATGAATCAAGCGCATAAACCGAGACCTCGTAGAACACCTAGATATAGTGACGCATCAAGAAACATATTGATTAAGTCATCAAATAAAAAACTTACGGAAACTAATACATTAAAAAAAAAGTTAGCATAATAGCATCTTACACCTCCCTTGAGGGCCATACCATAATGATTAAATTAACTAATCTCTCTGCAATACATAATTAATATTAGGTAAAATTGTCAGAAACAACCTTATAAAAGTTACATTTTGTGAAAAACAACCTTATAAATTTTTTTTTTTTGAGAAACAACCTTTAAACCTTATTTTTTTGTGAGATGAAACCTCGGGAGTCTTTCCGGTGTTGACCACTCGATTTCCGGTGTTGACTTCTTATTTCTTCTAATTGCACTCTATTTTTTTCCTAAACACACTCTTCTACCCATTTTCCCTCCAACAAACACCTAAAATACTCCACTCTCAAAATTAAACCATCTCATCTCCCTTTCTTCTTCTCTGCAAATCCCTTGCAAACGCATTGAATGAACTGCAAACCCATTGAATGAAGTGAAGAACAATTCAATCAACTTGCAGGTAATGAGTACTCTCCCTTTAAATTATGCATTTTTTTTTCTTCTTTTACTGTTGAACTAATTCTCGATTTTTTTTTTGTTTCTCTCTACTTTGTATCAATGGCTGGTAAAGGGAAAGCAAAGAAAGCATCTTTGAGAAGTAAAAGGGAGAAGAAGGTCGAAATTATCTACAAAACAAGGTAAATTTTCATTCCCCTTAATTAATTTCCAAAATTCAGATGTTTATTTGTAAGCTAGGGTTTATGATATTAAACAATGGTAATGTGATGAGTGTTGGATTTTTGTATGAATGGCTGCTATACATTTTGATTGTTGATTCTTGGAAAAATTAGAGCCCTAATTTTTGCAAAAGTTTGTTAATTTTGCAAAAATTCATGTGCTTCTTAAAGGTTTTGCACCCCCTTTACCCGGTTTCATGATTGTAAAACTTGCAAGCTCTTATCTTTCTCCCTGGGTTCTCATGGGTCCAAGATGTCCTCGTTGCTACTGCAAATCCACATCCACATTTCACCATAATTCGAAAAAAAAAAAAAATCAGGCTAACAGATTGAAAAAAAAAACCAAAAGAAGGAAGTAAAGTGAAGCAACTGATATGGCACAAGACTAATTAAGAAGAAGAACCCTAATTTACCTAACTGGAAATTGTTTTGCTATAAGGGATTTTTTTTTGGGGAAATTATATCTACTTTGGAGGTGACTAGGGTTTATATAAGGGAGGAAATGGAGGGAAATGATACATCTTCTGGTAAAAAAGAGAGGGAAAGAGAGTGCAATTAGAAGAAATAAGAAGTCAACACCGGAAATCAGTGGTCAACACCGGAAAGACTCCCTGAGGTTTCATCTCACAAAAAAATAAGGTTTAAAGGTTGTTTCTCACAAAAAAAATTATATAAGGTTGTTTTTCACAAAATGTAACTTTTATAAGGTTGTTTCTGACAATTTTTCCTTAATATTAAAGTCATTTTATTTACAATGTTTCAACAAAAGGGCTCATTGAATTGACAATACTTTGTTTATAATGCAGTTGCAATCTGCAGATAATCGTTTCTCTTTATGGTAATAGCCTTTCTATCATATGGAGTTAAGGTTGTGTGCTTAGTTTCTTTTGACACCCCGCCCCCGGGTTACTCTGCCAATTAGGAGCAGCTTTAGAAGCGTTAGTGCAATGTTGATGTATCTTTACGAAGAAAAGAAAAAGGCTTTCAATTACATATATGTGGTTTTCCATTACATTGACAATAAACAAAAATACAACAAGGCCACAACCAAAAAAAGAATATATACAAAAAATAATATCGATAATAATATCTACAAAAATAATATTGATAATAAAGAATGGTAATAACATAGATAGAGTGATAGGCACAATAGATTCACTCAAAAAAAACAAAAGATAGACATAATAGATTACCTAATTAAAATGCCTGATGTATATAAAATGAATCATACATTTGAACAACAGCATGAGTAACTACTAGTAAACTCTTTTAGTGCCACACAAAAAAAAAAAAAATCAATTAAGACAAGACTTGGACAAAAATGCCACACAGGGTGTGGACACAGCCGAAGAATTATGCTCTACTTTAAACACAAGAGGCATGTACAGGAGCAAACCTCGGGTGCCATCCATCTATATGTTCCAGTTTCGGCTGTCATAACTCCTTCCTGATGTAAGAATCGAGCAACACCAAAGTCTGCCACTTTTACAACCTTCAATAAACAAGTTAAATCAGCTCCAATAAAACTAGTTCATCAAGAAAGCGAAATTTCAGAAGAAAGACGAGGGAAAATTAGCACAGAAGCCTGTCAAATGTCAAGAGGAGCTACCTACGTACTTTTCATTTTTCATACTTTAGAAAGATGCAATTTCTAACCAAGAATATCCGCTTATGCAAACAAAGAGACTATTGTACCCAGATAACATTTACTTCCTCGATTTTTTATTTCCAACACTCCAACTATGAATGGGTTATATAGGGCTCTCTCTGTATATTATTAACTTTACCTATTTGCCTTTTCAAAGTCTCTAATGCACAAATTTCAGAATTAATATCTTTGATACATATCAATAACTAATGAAGATAGATAGAAATGAATTTAACAAGATTCCACATAACTATGTATCCTTACATGTGAGTTTTCAGACACAAAGTTTGCCAACTCCCAAGTACGTCAAGGAACAAAGATTGCCCATTGACTTACTAAATACACACTTGTGGTTCTAACTCTTTCTTAGACAACATCGAATTGCACCATCATTTTCTCATAAGACATTTCTTGTCTCGTAAAATTAGATGAATAGTCATTTGATGAAAATCAATTTGAACAAAACGTGTCAGAAAGCATTGAAATTTAGGCTCCCAATCATGAACAAGTATGAACACCATTTATACGCCATTTGCACGAAGAATTGTTATTGAGCCTATAACATTGGCGTGCATTCTAGCTCATAGAGACACCTTCAGTTTCCTCTGTCAAAATCAAAAGAAACTGGACCTCAGGAAAGCAACAACTATTTCTGATATGTGCTCTTTGTTCACATATGACACAGAAACACAAGTATTCCTTTTAAAAAATTAATAATTCTTTTAAGATCTTCTAGATTCGAATGTGAAGAAACAACCAATCAATATTGTGGTCTAAATGTGCATGATGCATAATGCAACAAAAGGATTTGCAGAACTTATGTGTGATCATTTTCAATACCATTATAAAATTTCACTTCTATGGAACTTACAGAAGACCCAAAATACGAAATCGGGAAGAATAATTTATTTTTGCAAGGAGACAGACATCAGTTCAAGCAAATGTAAATCAGAACTGCCAAAACAAAGCCAATACTTCATATTAGGACATATCAAAGATTAATGTTCCGTTTTAGTATAGCACTGACTGCAACATTGGAGACTAATGCCTACAGCATCAAGAATAGTACTCACTACGTACTTGAAGATTATCCATGAGCAAATTTGCTGATTTCAGATCCCTGTGAATAATATCATTGAGATGCAAGTATTCCATTCCTTTTGAGACATCGATTGCAAAATTTAGCAGCTCGAACAGCTTCAAAGCTCTTTTGTTTTTGTGCAGGTAGTTATACAGACTTCCTCCAGGCATGTACTCTAACCAAAAAAAAAAAAAAACAGTGCAGCCAGCGGGAGCATCAAATGATGAGAAGAATAAGCAATATTATAACCTTGTAGTTCCCTTCAACCATTCAAGGAGAAAAAAAAATCAAAAAGAAACCAAGAACTACTTGTCGCTGTAAGTCAATATGAAAGCTTGAGAAAAAGCCACAGATAATGCTACTAAAACTCATAGAAAAGCCTACATGCATCCCCATTACGAGGAATTTCAAGTGAACAACATTCTTACACTAAATGAAATTGACTTTTCATGTTTCTCTAATCACTACAGCAAATGTAAAAGCAAGAAGTCTCCAGAATAGGCAACCAATATATATATCTTGATTCTTTTCCAACATAGCACAGCATTCTATAATTTTCTCATGAAAAGCACTGCGAAAGTAGTGAGCAAAGACAAATGGCAAATTTGCTCTCTGATGTGGCATTGGCGCTCATGCTTTCTACTTTAATGCTAAATGTGTGGATTGACGCAACTCTTTGTGAGCAGATCTCTCACTCTATATATAGGTCTTTATGTTCATCCATTTGATGAGACTTTCAGCACATGTGAAACCCGAATCTCCCACTCTCTCTCCTCCTCTACTCCCCTAACACCACTAGCCACACAAACCCAAAAACCCTAAACACATCCAACAAAATTCTCCATCAATCTTTTAACTTCTCTAACCAATTCATCTCTATCCCGTCGATTAAAAAATCATAATTCCAAAAAAACAATCTTTTCGACTTTTGCAATTTATTAAAATCTATTGTTGAGCGCAAAAAATCAAATACAGTGCTTGATCTTGTCCTTAGTAACACAGAAGGTGACCTAATTTCCTCCACTTCTTTGCAATGCATGGGCAGAAAAATGAAGTATAAAAGTAAATTACTATTATCGCTACATTTTCTTTTTTATAGGTTATATAAGTACATGGTAACATAATCTTTATTTTTAAAGCGTATTTTCCGGAATTTTAAAAGGCATAAAAACTTATAAATCTCAATTTGTGTAGCATAAATTATACTTAGTTTACTTATCATATACTCTTTGTCCGTGATTGATACACTCTTTGTCCTTGCCAGTAATTGGTACTCCCTCTGCCCTATATTAATTTACACTTCTCATTTTCGTCACATTTGTATATATACTGCCACCGTTCAGTCACATTTGTATTGTGGTGAAGTATTCTAATTTCCTACTCTTCTCTACCAGAAAAGGGGGAAAAGTTGTCACTTTCTACTTTAGGATGTTCAAAAGCAATGTTTACTTTCCTTTTCAGTGACGATTTACTCTTAAGTCTTAATAGTACTATCTTATCTTTCGCTCAAGCCATGTTTGTAGAATTTCTTTCCATTTTATACAAGCTTTCCTTTTGAGACCAAACAAACAGTACTTCCACGACTCAAACAGTAAATCATGTAGGAGAAGGCGATTCAAACAATACAGGGATAGCCAATAACCATAGCACCAAAAAGAAAAAGAAAAAAAGTTTTTCTGTGATTGATACTCTCTCTATCCTTGCCAGTAATTGATACTCCCTCTGCTCTACAATAATTTACACTTCTCATTTTTGTGCATCCCACATTAATTGATACACATGCTAAAATGGTAAGGTCTCATAAGTCACACTATTTCTCTCTTCATGGGGGACCCAGACAAAAATGAAGAAAGAATTCTCTCACTAAGCCCTCAAAAAGTTGAGGCCCCACAACCACTAACTACAATAGTTTTACCCTACTACCAACTATCAACAATAAAATAAGAAGTTTAATTCATTAAACTTTGTCCAGGTTAAAGTGTATTAATTAATATGGGACGGAGGGAGTACTACTTCTCTCAAAAGCGGTAACTTATTCAACCACACCCTTCCCAGGCCTTTCAGATTCCAAAAGGACTTCAAACAGATAAAATTTATGACAGCTCAAGACATTTCCAGGTTACCAGAATGTGATCTAGAATTCTATTACTGTTCACAAGCATGTAGCTCAATTCAACTCTCACGGAATGTCTTCATATAGAGGTATATTATTGGAAAAACAATATGCTGAGCAAAAATTGCAAAGGAATGAGAAAATGTTTAAAAAAGTAGATTTGTTCATATACTGAGTTCTTTTCACAAACAAACAAATATGATACCTGTTACAATGCATAAATCAGGAGACTTCGTACATGCACCAATAAATCGAACAACGTTTTCATGTTGCACCTCCCTGCATACAAAAACCAACTACTTTTGGTATAAAAAAATCAGGAAATAGGAAGAAAAGATGAGAAGAGAAAGCACTCCACAAATTTAGCTTATGATTCCCTAGTTTTAGGGTTGTGCATAGATAAGTAATACAAACCCTAATTAATTAAATTCAGATAGTGAACCATCGACATACAAAATATCTGCTATTACAATCCCTATACCACGAGTTCGTTCCCAGCTCATCACTGACAAAAGAAATTCAAAGTAGATAAATAAAATTCTAGATATATGTGTCTACAAAGACACAAACTGCTCGGGGTGACTTAAGTTCCTTGTTGCCTCAGAGAAATTATAGAGTCCTCACATTCTTCAGACACTGAAGAAAATGCAGTTATGGAACTCCCATTACTTGAACTACATTAACCATGTATTTGATATTTTCTATGAACAAAACCAGTAACACCTTGTTCCCTTGTCTCAAAACATTCAAGAACGATATTGATAGCTTCCATTACTTTTGGTAATTTGGTATATATATAATTATATACATTGCTGAAAATGTAAAACTGGACAGGTTATCCAGTTTAAACAACTAAGGCTTTCACATCAATATTGCTAAAAGAAGATTTTATCCAAGTCAATATTCTATTACATTATGGCAAACATGCCATATCAAATATGTTTGCATCAACAAAACCGATCCTTTTGCGTTTCTTTTTTTAAGATAGAAAGAAGAGGCAGTATAGCAAAGTTGTAGCAATAATATCTACTTTGCTTCACTTAACCTCCCCTTTTGAAGAGCACGTGACTCATCATCACAACTGTGTTATCTTGATGCAAGAAATATCAATTGCTCACCTTAAAATTGCCACTTCTTGAGCAAACTCATCCTCTGAAGCTTCAGTTAGATGCTCAGATCTGAGAATCTTAACAGCCACATCCTGACTAAGGTACACTCCTTGATACCTTTGCCAAGGACCATATAAAAGATAAGCAACACATGCAAAATATAAATTTGGTACAAAAAACAGTTCTACTCACAGATCGCCACAAGATCCAGATGCAACTTTTTCCCCAATCTTCAACAAGCTTCTATCTATTTCCCAATTTCCACGTACTCCTCCTGCAGCTAGTGCTTTCTTTACAGAGAATTTCGAATGCGATGATCCAGACCATGAGCCCTACAGTTTTATAGAACTTCATTGAATTGTGTTCACCTCATAGAATATAAAAAAAAAAGAAAATAGGCTCTAGAACAAACCCCTGAGATCCTAATACCTGATAGCATATATATATACCATGATAAAACCAGAAATTGAATGTTAGATATATAGCATATGAAAGTGAGCGCGCAGATCTCTCTCACACACACTCACACGACCTAATAAGTTATAGCTAATCGCCTATAGGCTATTAAAAGACAAGGTTGATCCAATTTTAGTTAGCATGAAAAAGGCAAAATAATTGAATGTTAATTATCATACACACCAGCATTCATACACACACAGTTTTAGATATAGCTGACACAAACACGTGCCTCAGCAGAAAAATGATGTATTACAGATTTGACAAAGTCAAAACTCTTAATATAAAACATGCACCTAATGCAGAACAAAAGAAGTTGGAACAGACAGGTGATGCGAATATTAATACAAATAGGACACCAGATTTAAACCTCCTGTAGTCCTGTCTCCTGAACAAGCTCCTTGTCTAGCTATATTTTATTGCATATGAAAAGGATGACGAAATCAACTGAGAAGTTCTCAGGCCCTATAATTTAGGAAAAAAAATTCAGGAGACCGAATAGCTTATAATTTATCCCTAAAGGAGAAGCAGGACTAGGGGAACCTTGGGGTTAGTTATGTTTCAGAAAAACTTTATCCTTGTGAAAATCTGCAATCTTGCTAGATTTATGATAGCATTATATTCCTATTTAAAATAATAGGTGTTTAAATATTTAGCTTTGACACACATGACTAACCTAAGACTTTAGTCAGCCACAAATCCACAATACGCTAGAGATATATATGATCCATAAAAATTGCCAGTTCTACAAGGAGCAAGAGCTTCATTATGGAGATCGAGGCAGATTAGCGAAATTTATTTCGTGTAGGTTAGTCCTTGTAGAGAAGATTACTTACTAGTTACTATCAACGGACTATTCGCATTAATGATGTTCTCCATCCCTCTTGGGCTCTTGGCCCGCTTATTTAACTGGCTCGAGAACAAGCTTCAGAAGGAGGTCAAGCAAGCAGAAGCATAAAGATAGGGAGGACGCTCAAGACTCGTGAATTCAGTTTTGCTTTAGTCTAAACTTTTTTGTACCATGAATTCTTAACTAGAGGAGCTCTAGTGTTTCCAGAACATCCAATTTAAAAGTTAACTCTCTCCAGAAAAATTATTACACCACAAACACGAAGAACTTCCAACAGATAAATTTGTTACACGAATATAGAATCATTACTGAAGTCCTCCACAATAGAACATTATGGCGCACAGACTTTCCTCTCCTACATAACAATGCCTACATTAAGGAGAGACCGATGCTGGTGAGTGGTAACTGCTAATTACAGATAAGCTGGTTGTGAATGCATGTAGACATACTAACCTGTCTACATTAAGCACAGGCATTTGACTTAACAGGACTTCCAGACCTTAACAAGATTTGCAGGCAGATTCAGGTGATAAACAAGAAAGATCATTTTTGTTTCCTTGAAATTCATCTTCAGATAGTAGATTAGTTGCATTTTACCTAGTCTTTTAGAATGACAACTGTGGATTTTCCTGCAGTTACTGAATAAGCTCAGTAGCTCATGAGTTGAAAAGGCTTTTGTGAGCCCTTGGAAAATCATCTAAGAGGTACAAAAGTGTCCCATTTCTTCCTTCAAGCACTTCATAAACTTAGATTCAAGTTTCTTTCCTTTTTTAACCTAACAGCTCTTTTATCAAAACTTGTCTGAGCTTATCGGCCCTTATATGAACTTCCTTTCGGTTGTCAATTGGAATTGGTAGCACTTATCAATCCTTATTGGCTCCTGTCCTGTTTCTTATTTTTTAAGCTGAAAAAGAACAAAGCCTTGGGGGACAAGATTTGTCAGCATAGAGTGGTAACTCTTCTCATAAACTGTCTTCCCTTCCCATAATTCAACCACAAAAAACAATTTTATCAGAAAGAAATATGCCAATATCTTGTAAGTCATCAAAAAACTGGAGAAAGTCTTGTGCCAAACATGATGTCAATCAGCAAGGGAAAAAAAAACCCATAAGCCATTGAAGCGATCAAGATTAGAAGGCCATCCTATAACTGACACAAATAGGAACTTCACTCTGGAAAAACCTGTCATTCCTGTACCACACACCCATCTAATAGCTAAATCTATACAGAAAGCTGTCAAATTGATTATTATTTCGACCAACAGCAAAGTAAAGATAATGCATCATGTAGGATTCAGGGAGAACTCACACTGGCTCTCACCATCTCAAAGAGCTCATCCATAAGAATGTTGCAACCATGTCAAAGCTTATACAAAGCACATAACAATAACATGGGGAGAAATGCCTTTATTTTGTCTCCAAATCTTTCAAACTTTACCCAAAAAGACCTGCACCACAAAGCCTGGATGACTGGATCACTACTCTCTCACCTGAACCCCCCTCAATCACACCTTATGACATACCAATCTCTAGCATCATACCAGCACATCAACCACAGTGCAGATGAAAAGAAAAGGTGACAAAGGATATCCATCTATAATGTCATTATGAAGAAAAACCAACTCTGTAAGAGCACCATTAATTATCACCTGGAAACAAGCATGAGACAAGCAAACCTTGATAATCTGATATTCAATCACCACCCACCAAACCACTTCCACTCAGTGATAAACTAGCCTAATAGGAAGGGGTAGTTTAGTTATTGCATGATTAATTGGTTAAGAGTAGCTTGAAGAGCAAGATAGTTGCTTAGTTAGAGCCTCTTCAAACAGAAATAAGGGAGTGTAGGCAAAGAGAAAGGGAACAAGAATATTGAGTTGTCAATTTAGCTTTATTTAGCTCTTGGGAGTGAATCATGCGACTCGAAATCCTTATCCTTATTTTCTGTAATTCCAGTTTTATCAATCAAAATCTCTTTCTTCTTCCCTAAATTTTTTTTGTAGTTATGCTAATTTATTACACCCTCCAGCAAGTTAACTAGAAATCTCTAACTCATCCAATCATAAGCTTTCTAAAAATCAAACTTCAAAACCGCCCCCTTCTTTCCAATAAGCTTCATCCACAGCCAAATCGCAAGAGCCGCATCTAAGATCTTTACAGAAGCACACTAGGTCTGCAAAATGGTTAAGCAGCACATTGCATAACCGGTTAACCAGTATCTATGTGAGAATCTTGTGAATACTATAATCTAAAGTAACCTCAATATAAAACTTTTTTTGAACAAGAGAAATGAAATTCAAGTAATTAGGGATGGCAATTCATTCCGTATCCGATCCGAATCCGACATGATCCGAAAGAAAAAAAATCCGATCCGAATCCGCGAAAGAAAAGTCCGAAACCGAATAGAAGCCGTGTCGGACTCGGATCCCGTGCTGGGTCGACTCCGTCAATCCCAAGTCCAAGTAAATGAGATATTGCTTGTCTGCTTTGTTTTCCCATGTAAAAAGGTGGGTGAAAGTAAACAAAAAACGTATAATTTTCACTCAGCCGTTCTCCCCCCTCCCCCCTCTCTCTCCATCTTCAACCTCCCTGCAAGTCTCTTTCTTCAACCTCCTGTACAAGACTACATGTAATTTCCACAAAAGTATGTGACAATAGTAATGATGATTTGCACTCTCTTTCTCTCTCTTACAATTTCCTCAAACCTCGTCCCTTCCTCCTTCCTCCTACCCTACCTCCTTCATTTTTTGCCACGTGCAAGCATTCTGTATTCCCATTTTAAGTTTTAAGCACCATGAAGCAAAAGGTCAAAGCATCACGCTTATGTTCAGATCTGGAAGACTCAAGAAGTAAAGAAGAGTAGCAATTTCACTTTTTTTTCTTCAATTTCACTCCTTTAATTTTAAAGGTCGAAAGTTAGACTTATATATATGCTCTAATTTTTGGATTTTAACATAGATGTTTATGGAGGCCAGAGATTCTTCAATATTGGTAGTTTATATACTTATCAAACTCATTTTCTAATTGTATTTCTCGAATTTCGATTGTAATATATGGATTTTAGACCTCAATTTGATACTCTCAATAATGTTGCGTATATTCTTTTTGCCATTTCATTTGCGTTTTAATGAAATCTACTGAAAGTTGGGTTGAATGGGGTTTTCTTTTGAGGGGTTCAATGAGATTAAATGTACCAGAAAGTGAAAAAGGTTGGGAAGTGGGTCGGAGTCGGAGGTTGTAGGGTCTGACTCGGGTCGATTTTGGAGTTGGTTAATCTGGATCCGGAGTCAAAGTCGAAGTTGATTTTAGGGTCCGATTATAATCAGATCGGAATCAGATCCTATGGGGTCTCACCCTGTCGGACACGTTACCATTCCTATTCGAGTTCATGCTTTTCACAATAGACCCACTTGATGAAACTATCCTAAAGGTAATCGAAGGTCATCCTCAACTTACATTCTATCTAGGTCAGGTGCCTTCACTTGATCCACACCCAAAAAAATTTAACTCACCTCCGCTTAGAATGCTCTCTAACCACACAACTAGCCATGAGGGTTTCCATAGTGTATTTTCCGTTATACTTATATATACACACAACTAGACATCACACCATAATATAAAGGCAAAATTTTTAAATGAGGAAAGGGATTTAACCAGCCAATCATCGAACCAAAGCAATAAATAGCAAGGAGTAACGCAACAGAAAAGTTTTCGGGGACTAGTATAACTCTTGAAACGAAAAAAGGATGAAAGATCATGAAGGAAATATTAACAAAGCAGAAAGAAATAAAATCAAACAGCAACAATGGCAGAATAAACATCAGCAAATTGCATGAATCATATTGTCACTCCCACGAGCTATAAATAAATGATATAGAACAAAATTTTTATAAAAGTTAGATTAGTACCTCACTCTTATCTATTGCTTCTTCCATAGCTTTGCGCAAGCTACCAGCATCCTGATCATAACATCGCAATGTCAACAACAATTTGACTCAGCACAGATCCCTGCTGCATAAATATGTAATTGCAATATCCTATACAAGGCAAACTCACACATAAATACTGTCTCCTCTATTATGGACTGCAAGCTATTGGACAAGCAACTGGCTCTCCATTTGCTGAAATTAATCAGCTAATAGGACTTCCTTTTTGCTGATCATAAAGAAGGAAGACGAAAAATATAGCAAGCAATATGGAGAAAGTATCTTCAAAACTGATTAGTATAGCAGTTGCGCTCGTTGGGCATTCTTCTGTGTTTTGTAGATCTTTTCTGAGAACTGCTTATCCTCTAAATGTATCTTTAGACTTTCATTGCTTAATAAATTCTTCCTAATTTTAAGAAGAAAAAAACATGTTACCCTAACTCTACATTGTGTTTTGCAAACATCCTAAGATTGCTCCCTTGCAGTGAGTAGGGTGGTCGGCTAGAAAATAAATATAGGAGAAGGGATAATGGAGACAGAGATCCACTATCAAGTACACAGACCCTCAAAAAGAAGAGGTCATTGGTACAATTCTAGCCCAGCCAATAGTTCAAAAAAAAAAAATGCGGTTTCAGTCACGATCGCGGTAACGGTAACGATGATGTGGGAACGACGATGATGTTGTTGTCGTACCGCCAAATATCGGCTCAGACCATGAAATATCCCTTGGACCCGCCTAAAAAGCGGTTTTTTACACCTTTACAATGCGGGTAATATCGGTTCGGTAGATTTGAAAATCTTTACGACACAGGCGATACGACGACGATACGGCCTTGTTTGACAGCAGCCCACCCCAAACTGAATAAATGAAGCAGAAGCAGCCCATAACCACTCTCACAGGAGGGTGGGTCGGGTTGAGGTTGCACAGTCAAATTATAAGTTGTTTTCTTCAGTTTCATCTTAATCGTTGAGATTGATTAGAATTGGATAGTTTAACTCAGTTTAGATTTTATTGAGATTGTGCATTAAGTCATTAACTAAGCGAAGTAGAGATTTCGGATGAAGGCAAAACATGTTCTAGCATGGATACCCGGCGCCTTCTTTTCACCATGTGTGGAGTTGTTTACTTCTTAATAGATGTCGTTTTGCCAATATGCATAATACTGCGTCATGTTAACACTTTGGAAATCAACTTTTTTTTTGTGTGTTAATTCTCCTGATCACTTATAATTAAAGTTATAGTAGCAATGCTACAGTGATTGCCCACTTCCATTTGCCAAGATCAGCTAGGAGCAAGAAAATTAGTCCGATATTCCCTTCCTCTATTAGTAACTAGTAGGAACACTTCTTATATGAGAACGTGAGAACAACAAGTAGTAAGCCTTTATAACCAATACGTAACCCATTTTGGCTAAAATGTAACCATTTTTTTCCATGCGCGGCAATCTTCCAAAAGGAAGACATGTTCAGGAAAAAGGATTACATTTTTACTAAAAGAGATTAATGTTCTATTGCTCTCATGTTCTCATACAAGAATTGTTCTCATATATCCATCTATCTATCTATCCATACAAATTATAACCTAAGACTTTCAGTCCAAGCCTTAAAATTAACAATATGCCATTTGCCTCAAAACTGCAAGCACGTGGACTGGAAGAAGAAAATAGAGTATAATAATTCGAAAAAGTAAGGAGCAGAAGAGAATTATACAATATATAAACGCTCTTCTAAAGCAAATACCAGAGTAACACTTGGAGTGCTTCCATTATTTTATTATTTCTCTTATATTTCTTAAAAACTAAATCGTACTTCTACTAGTGACAGCATTGTAATCCTCATAAAAAAAATCCCCCCCGGAGTCGCAAATGAGAAGCAATAAAAACAAGAACAGATAGAGTGATGTATGAGTTAATTGTTATAGAATGATTAAAAAACAGAGAGTACCTCAACAGGCCATCCATCCACCACAAATACATCCAAAGAGTAGCCATCAGTAGTTGAGAAAACATGTGCTTCACGAATGTCAAGCCCTAAGTCAGAAAGCAAAGCAGATAGCTGGAGGAAGATCACACAGCATTCTCAGTTAATATAGACTTTAGAAAGCGTCCACAATCAAACAAAAAAATTAAAAAAAAAATTTGTGTCTTGGAGACCGTGAAAAAGCAAATGCATTTCTTAAAAAAAAGGAGACAGTCATTTTTTTCCCTAATTGCTTTACACAATTGCAAAATCGTTATTTGGCCTTTGCAATTAATATATATACTTCTTTTTCTGGACCCAAAATTTAATAGTAAAGAAAGACCACACATAGATTTTAGTGGGATCGCAGATGGACCACAAAGAATCATAAGGTAATGCCGTAAAATAGGAAGTTGAATTTTAAATGAATCAAAAGTAGAAGAGGGAAAGTTTGTGAGGCAGTATTTTCCTCTGTCTAGCAATCAGCTGAGCAGAGTGAATGGACACTTAGTTTATTTAAAAACCATTTCAAACTATTCTGGTCACCGAAAGCGAAACAAGTTAGAATCTAAGGAACGGTGGTTGATTTGGGGTCATTACCTTCTTTTGTCTAATTTAATGAAGAATGGTCGAGTGAATGGGTCTGCTGGTTATACTATAGGAGCAGAATTTGGAGTCAAGCGAGTCTAAAAGAACAACAAGCCTCAAGATGATGTTAAGGTAAGATTGTACTTTTACATCCTTCTAACAATCAGCTCAGCAGAGTGACTCTTGGCAGCAAGAAGCAGATAAGTCAGACAAGATAGTGGACTTTAAATTTGGTCCAACCAAACACGGAAAATTTAAGACCGTTGTCCTAGGAAAATAGTTCCTCCGTTTCTTTTTAATAGCAATCTTTTGCTTATTTGGATGTTTCATATTAACTGCAACGTTTCTTTATTTAGTAGTATCTTCTCTCTATCTCTATCCTATAACATGGGTCCCCCTTTTTATCTATCTCTAACACTCTCCTCTTCACATGGCTTCTCAAAAAGTGCCAAGGGATGATGTTGCAACAATGGTGGAATAGAGGAAGTATTAGGAAGAAAAATTAGAATTGAGTTAGAAATTTTGAAATCTAAGATCAGCCATGAGGGGAATTGTCAAATGAAAGGTCTCCATGTTAAGTCTTAATGTCATGTGGAGGCTAATGAGCATCAAGAACTTCTATCTCTCTATGGACGTAGTCATTCTTTATGCCCTCGTAAAGTTTTCCTTGTCTCAAAAACACCGCTGATCTAGTCTTATCCAATTTCTACAAAACGAGACACAAGAAAACCCAACCAAATGTCGAAATAGACAAAAGAAAAGGCATCATAAACTGTCAATAACTGAACGATGTCTCTATCTAAAAATGCTTCCTGCAATAACCGTAAGCACAATGGTAGAACATGTACTAGCTATATCAACTTATACCAATCCTAAAATCACCAATTCTAAGAGTGAGATACTTACTGGAAAACAAAATCATAGCAATTGAAAATACAAAAAGAACTTATTAAATATCAATGAGACACAAAAAAAGAGAAGAATCAACAGCAACATCACCCCAATGCCCAAATGGCCAGTGCCTCTCACTCCTATATGCAGATTGCAGCCTTCTTGCAGTGATAATAAAGCGAAATGTTTCTATTTAACCATTAGTCCTGCAACACTGTTTGCTAATCTGGAACAGGTAAAAGTGCAAGCACTTTAACGGGACACACTCAAGGAAAAAAATTATTGGCGCAATTATAGGAGTGAAACCCTTCAAAATTATAAGGGGAGCAATTTCTACAATAAAAAAAAAAGTATCAACCAACAAGCTTAACAAACAAACAAACAAACAAAAAAGAAAAAGATGCTAAGAAACAAGACCATTAAACATCTAATTCCTGTTTTGTTTACCTGACTGAGAAGCTTGGGTTTATCTGGTGCAGAAAATATCACTTCATGAATAGGAGCATGACCAATCTCTTGCCTGTAACATAAAGTCTAGCATTATCCACAATCCACATGTACCAAACATACTTCTGTTACTGATTGACCACATCAATAGGAGAAAGCAAAAACCTAATTAGAAGTACCAAAAGCAATTAACCAAACAAGGCCAAAATGATTGTCAAAATAGAAGATCAGAATCTTGTAGGAAATTCAGTGGCTTTGCAAGATTCAGGAAAGAGATGGTTACATTAACCAGCAAGGAGCATCACATCCTCCCGTCAAAAAAAAAAAAAAAAAAAAGAGAAAGTAAAAGGAGCAACATCAAATCCTTGTAAAGGCAAGAGGCCAGAATTCCCGAAAAGAAAGAATATATCTGGCTAAATCCTCTCAGAAGAAGGAATCTGGAGACAGAAACTGAACTATAGAACTGGCAGTACCCAGTAACTTAAGAAAGAGAATACAGCTTCTCCCAAAACGTTGCTATAAAAAAATTACATGTTCCTCAATTCTCATGCTTGAACACTGTAATCAGCTTAACCATGACTGCCAACAACCAAAGTTGCTTTTTCTCCTCCCACACCAAAAAAACAAAATTGGGTTCTATATGCTTCTGCTTTACCAAGCCCTGGCTTTCAGAGGGCTATATATTGCAAAAGATCGTAAATTCACAATCAATCATATTCCAAGATCTCAAAAGGCTTAATAGATAGGAAGATAAAGAAGGTACAATGTTCGGTCTAATCCGATGGCATTCTTTCTTGAAACTAAAATCCTTCCCCTGCCTAAAAAATCTCCAATGCAGAAAACCATTAACTCCTTGAGCTGCCATGCTCTTGACGACTCTAGGCCATTCTAGGAGGGTCAAAGTGACAGTCACAGCTTTTACAGTGTAAAAAACTAACAGCTAAAAATATGTTAATAGTTTAGGAGTCCATGAATTTCTAATAGTTACATAGAGCAAAGAATAAAAACAGCGATCTTGGTCAAGATTGTGATAAGCCGATAACAGTTATGGAATCGAGGAAGCACGTCTCGTGGGCACTACAATGTGCTTCACACCCATCACAGTGTAAATTGGCAAATCAAAATAGACATACTTTCACATTGTAATTCAAAATTTATTTGGAACAATTTTTAGACTTTAGCTTGACATATACTTACCCCTTTTTAGAAACTTATCTTGTTATTTCATATAGATTCAGGAGTTTCTAAAATTATTTAATTTAATCCTATATGTAAATTCAATTGTTTAGGCTAAATGGTTTTTAAAATATGATACAAAAACTGTCTATAACGGATGTCACAACAAGATTCTAGAATACAAGTTTCACAGCAGCAAATTCAAAAAATTCATTTGCATAACGACCTTTGCACAACAGAAAGACCTTTGTTATTTCCATGCATATATCTTACTATAACTAGAATATCTCCCTGGAATCTATATCATAATAATATACCACGTCCTCATCAAAGTTTAGGCTCGATTACCTATGCCGTAATAATGTAGACTCATCCCCTAAATCTAAGGATTCTAAGCCTTCATAGCAGCACTATCAACTTTGCAAATATCACACTGATCATGTTCATAAAGAAACGAGAAGTAGAAACTAAAAATAGACAAATTTCTCAGGTAAGAAGGTAAAGTTGAGTGGCATGAAATGCAATGACATCTCAGTCACGTTTTCAAGATTTCAAGGAAAATATTTCAAAGCTAATAGGTTTTCCTAAATCTTGAATACTGGATCTTATACAAATGCCTCTGCGACTGAATTACAGCTCATCCTACTTTGACCTTTCAATGAGACAAGTTCAGTAATTAATAAACACGCAAAGCTACCAACAACAACAACAACAACTAAGCCTTATTCCCAAAGTGATTTGGGGTCGGCTAACATGAATCGTCAACTGAAACCGTCACCAAAGGAGATGGCATCGCCAAGAGTGATAAAAAGGTTTTTTTTTTTTTTTAAAGCAAGGTTTACACCAACAAGTTTTAAAAGAGGTTTTCAACAAAAGGTTTTAATACCAACACAATTGAGAAAAACAAATAAATGCAGAAATCACACCCCTTCCTCCACATGGATACTGCCCCTCCACCCACTTCTATCCAACGTCATGCTCTCCTCAATCCCAAGTAACCTCATATCACTTTCAATTACCTTCATCCAAGTCATCTTAGGTCTTCCCCTACCCCTTACAACTTGGTTACTCCTCCACTCTTCAATTCTTCTCACCGGTGCATCACCTGATCTCCTTTTCACATGACCAAACCATCTTAACCGATTCTCCCTCATCTTTTCTTCAATGGATGCAACTCCAACTTTTTCCCGGATCACTTCATTTCTTAATCGGTCTTTCCTTGTGTGGCCACACATCCACCGCAACATACGCATCTCCGCCACGTTCATCTTATGGACGTGGCATTGTTTCACCGCCCAACATTCGGTGCCATATAACAAAGCAGCCTAATTGCGTACGGTAGAACTTTCCCTTCAAGCTTTGGGGAATGCCGGAATCACAAAGGAATCCGGTGGCGCTTTTCCACTTTAACCAACCCGCGTTAATTCTATGAGCCACGTCTCCATCCAGGTTCTCCATCCTTTTTGGAGAATGGATCCTAGGTAACGGAAGACGTTCGATCCTTGAACCACTTTGCTATCCAAAGTGACCGCCCGCCTCGCTGCTTGTAACCCCACTGAACTTGCACTCCATATACTCCGTCTTACTTCTGCTCAATCTAAAACCCCGGGCTTCTAATGTATGTCTCCACAATTCCAACTTTCTCTCAATACCTTCCTTTGTTTCATCAATCAACACAATATCATCCGCAAACATCATACACCATGGTATATCATCTTGAATTGACCTCGTTAGTTCGTCCATGACTAGGGCAAAGAGAAAGGGACTAAGTGCATAACCTTGATGCACTCCGATCGTAATAGGAAACTCTTCGTCCTCCCCACCGTAGTCCGCACACTCGTAGTTGCCCCCTCATACATATCCTTGATGATATCTATATATTTTTGTGGAACACCTTTCCTCGCCAACGCCCACCAAAGTATTTCTCTTGGTACTCTATCATATGCCTTCTCCAAATCAATGAAAACCATATGTAGATCCTTCTTCCTATCACGGTAATGTTCCATTGTTTGTCTTAAGAGGTGGATGGCCTCTATAGTCGATCTTCCAGGCATAAATCCAAATTGGTTCTCCGATATCTTCACATGTTTCCTAAGTCTTTGCTCAATCACCCTTTCCCAGAGTTTCATCGTATGACTCATTAGTTTGATTCCTCGGTAGTTGGTACAATCTTGTACATCGCCTTTGTTCTTATACAAAGGAATCAAAGTACTCTTCCTCCATTCTAATGGCATTTTGTTGTGTCTCCAAATCATGTTGAAGAATGTTGTCGCCCATTCGATTCCTCTCCCCCTAAACACCTCCAAACTTCGATAGGTATGCCATCCGGCCCCGTAGCTTTCTTCAATCCCATCTTTTTTAATGCCGCAACGACTTCTCCCTTTTGAATCCTCCTCATAAACTCTCGATTTAACATACTTGGCGGAATGTGTACATCCCCGATGTCTTGTGCTTTATCACCGTTGAACAAGGTATCAAAGTACGACCTCCACCTATCCTTTATCTCTTCATCCTCCACAAGCACTCTTTGGTCCACACCCTTGACACATTTTACCTTTCTTATGTCTCTTGTCTTCTTGTCCCTCATACGCGCAATTCTATAAATGTCTTTTTCACCTTCTCGTCGTATCCAATCTTGCATAAAGCTCTTTGTTGACCTCGTGCTTTAGCTTCCCGCATCTTGCCTTCTTGGCTTCTTTTCTCGCCTCTTTGTACTTCTCATAGTTCACATCGTCGCTATCTTTTCCCAAAAGTTTATAACTTTCTCGTTTGTTTTTTATCGCTTGTCTCACCTCCTCGTTCCACCAAGATGTGTCCTTACTTGATGGTACGGTTCCTTTAGATTCTCCAAGGGCCTCTTTCGCCACTTCCTTTATACCAAGTTCTATCTTTGTCCAAATCGAATCTACATCCATTTCCGTGTTACAAGCCCAAATATCTTTATTAGCCATCTTAGCTAAGAAGTTCTCTTTGTGCTCCCCTGGAGCTTCCACCACTTGATTCGCGGCTCCACATTGGGTTTTCGCTTTCTTAAAGACTCCCTACCCCGGAAATCAAGCACGACTAGTCTATGTTGGGTGGTCGCGCTCTCACCCGGTATCACCTTGCGGTTTGTATAACTCTTCCGCCAACCATTCCTTACTAAAAAGAGGTCAATCGACTCGCGTTACTTCCACTCCTATACGTCACAAGGTGAGATTCTCTTTTCTCAAACCAAGTGTTCATAATACTAAGACCATAGGCTAATGCGAAATCCAAGATATCACTTCCAGACTTCATTTCTCTCCCCATACCCAAAACCTCCATGAATGCTCTCAAAGCCAACTCGACTAGTGCCCACATGTCCGTTAAGATCCCCACCAATGATCAATTTTTCATTAATAGGCACTCGTTGCACAACCTCCTCCAAATCCTCCCAAAATTGTTGTTTAATAAATGCTTCCAATCCTACTTGCAAGCATATGCGCTTATGATAGTCACCGCATTACTCCCTAATACTAGCCTCGATACTCATAATGCGGTCACTCTTCCTCGAAACTTCCACCACATCATCAATATATTCCTTATCAATAATGATGCCTACTCCATTCCTACACTTATCCTTTCAGGAGTACCAAAGCTTATAACCCCACGGGGCTAGTTCTCTTGCTTTTCCACCAACCCACTTAGTCTCTTCAAGGCACATTATGTGAATCTTTCGCCTCCTCATAACCTCCACCACCTCCGCCGATCTTCCCGTCAAAGAGCCAATGTTCCATGTTCCAAAGCGCAACCTACTACCCCTACCACTACCACTACCCCCGGACTAACTTCTTTACCCGCACCCGTCCCCGATGCGGGAACCCTTGCATATTTGACACCACCCCCGGGCGCCGGGATGGCGCGCCGCTTCCGGCGACGACCTAGCAACCCTCGCATACTTATCACTACACCCGGTCTATGAGGTGCGGCGCGTCGCCGAGTAGGGGACGCCCCCACGTTTTTCATTTGTCGATTCATGTCATGATATGGGACTATGTTTTATGCTGGCCGCCCCAAACCTACCGCAACTCTCCTCCTTTATCCGGGCTTGAGACCGGCAGTGAATGTCACACAGACACTCACAGGCGGAGTTAACACGCAAAGCTACCATTGCATATTTAATCAAGTCCTGCGGCATCACTGTGTAACTTATTCGGGAGCTTCGGCTTTACAAAGAAAATAAACATGGTAACGGCTTGTGTTCGGGCAGTTAAGATGTTTTCATCGCCATATTCTTGCTCCCATAATATTATGTGTTCCCAGTTCCCACCATCCCACCATGAAAGTCATAGACGAAAAAACTTGCATTTTAAGTTTTCCACATGTCCAACTCATGTCAAAAAAAGATTTATCGCCAAACTGCCCTCAAAAACAATGCTACTTAAAGTACAATATTAGTTGCAATTATTATTCACAATAACTATGAGGGGTATAAAAGTCTTAACCACTGAACTGAATTGAAGTAACCAAAGACAAAAGTCTATTGTGACAAACCACTATAACAATTATGACAATTGTACAGCAACAATGGGACCATCACTCATAAAATTTAAAAAAAAAAAAAAAAAAAGAAAAAAGAAAGACACTACCCACACACAGAACTTCAGAGGTGTAATTAATTAGGAGCGGATAGATACCTCTTTTCCATCAATCCCGAGGCCTGTCGACCTCTAAATTAAGATCTTCCAGCTTCGAACAGGGTTCAAATGCCCGTTCTTCTTCCCTGCTTCAAAAAAGAACGAGAACCACACTTGGGAACGTTATAAACTGTAGGAAATGCGAATAACTGTGGGACAGACGAAATAATGGTACAATCAACAAAAAAAACAATTTGAAGTCGAAAATTCAGAAGAGCCACATTACTTGTTTTGCACATTTCCTCCATGATTGGCATCCAAAGGTGGCCTTGAAACAGATAAAAAGCATTCAGTCGGATGTTCTTTGCTACCCTCAGGTTTAAAGTCCTACAAAGAAACAAAAGTTGAGAAATGTTAAGTGGACAGAAGAGTACAGAAATAAAAGAAAAATTACTGAGATACATCACCATCGTGGCCCAATTGGGAAACAGCATAACCAAGAAGGAAACCGATTATATGAAGAACTATCCACTAATTTGATGTAGATACTCAACCAAGACGAAATAACCGTTTATTATCAAAATCCGTTAGATTGTATATACTCAACTAAGAGGCTTAAGTTCACTCAGGATATAGCAAGTTAGCAACAGAAAGTATCTACACACCCATGATTAGTAAGATTCCAATGAAATCTTAATTCCGAAGTACAAAGAAGAAAGTTTGTGACGGACTGCAGAAGGCTTCCCACAAACGTAATGATTTGGACATTTTATTCAAAATTCTGTTTTACGCAATAATGCCAGCTGGAGAACAATCATCTACTAATTATTGTCATGGATTTATCATAAATAAGAAGAAAAGGGGGTAAACCACAAACATTAAGTAGTCTACAGATATAGGGATTGTAGATGCTCTTGCAATAAACATAGAAGAAAGAAACCTTCATTACATTTCTATAAAACTAGCTCCAAAACCGATTGGAAATACATTAGTTTATTACCAAAATCCATTAGATACTTTACCTAAGAAGCTTAAGTTCACTCAGGAATCAGGATATAGCAAGTTAGTAACATAGAGTATCAACACACGGATGGTAAGTAAGATCCATTTGAAAATTGCAAAGCCTAAAGAAAAAGAAATTCATGACAAACTGCAGAAGGCTTCCCACACAAATGATTTATAAATTTTATTCAAAGTTCTGTTTTCGGTAATAATGTTAGCTGGAAAACAAGCATCTACTAATTATTGTCATGGGATTTCTCATAATAAAGAAGAAAAGGGGGTAAATAACAAACATTAAGTAGTCTACAATAGGGACTATAGATGCTCTTGCAATAAACATGGAAGAAAGAAACCTTCACTTAAGATATACCCTTCCCCTGAATGTAGGAATGTGGAGATTGAAGTTGACAACTAACAGGTAAGAACTTGTTCATAACTAATCTGATTGATGCAACTATTAATTTCTTCAACTAGCTTAGGGTGTTACAGGGATCATATTACAACAATGTATATGTGGTCAGATTGTCAGAAGCTCCATTGGCTCAAGGCTTCTGTGCATCCTACTGTGTACATAGCAGGGACACAGATAAATCAACCTTAGTATAGGAAAATTTGTCAAAAAGTACCTGATATGTATCCCTTCTTAAAAATAACAACCTTATAATCTTTTTTCAAACTACCTTTAAAAAATATTTTCTTAAGCCACCTTATAGCTAAAAAGTTGCTTAATTTAACTCCCATTTCTCACCATTCTGTCAACCAAAAGCAAAATCGTGATGATTACTACTCTCGGGGGGTGGTTAGAGTCCTCTCATGATAAATTGAGGATAAACAAAGATAATTTAAGCTTAAAGTAGTGTAATTTGATAGAAATGTTTCAAAAGGTAGCTGTTTGCAAAATTCTTCTTATAAGGTAGCTTTTCTCAAGTGCTATCAATAAGGTAGTTGTTAACAAGTTATCCATCTATATACTTTCTTCTTTTCTAGCGTTGTTATGCAGCAGTGACATGTGACAGTGTGAAACTCAAAGGAATGACTCCTTCCTTCCCATGTTAACTTCACAATCGCATTGAGATTGACACATAGATTAAGAATAATTATTTAATGTAGCATAAAAAAATTGAAATAAAAGGTAGGAGAAAGTGTTGGAAAAGAGTGAAAAGAGATGAGTGTAAAAAAGAACGAATAGAGTTCTTTCTGGGACACCCCAAATTTAGTTAATTTTGGGACAAAAGGACAATTAAACATAATCAAGCAATCATATCACACACATTAAATGCAAGAATAGGAAGAGGGTAACAAGAATGTCAATAAACATCCAATAAATTGCTCACCTCATTAATTATCACAAAGTTGACACGCATAGAAGTTCAAGGATATATATTAGAAGAAAGCAAAACCGAGGACGCAGCCAAAAGGTTCCAAGCAATAGCTTCAAAAGGTAAACATGAAGGTTGCACGTGTTAACTTGTCAACCCTTGCCCCCTCATCTTGTCATATATATTAAGACACAAAAAACTAAAGCCATAACAAGTCGATGGCCCCGTCCCCAAAATGTTCTTGATGATCCAACTCTCTTCACAACTATGTGCTTGACAATTCTAATCCTATTACAAAATATAAGGTAAAAAGGTCTTATCACATACCGAACACAATCACTCGTGTTATGATGTTATTATTGAGATCTTCGACCTATTTAGATATGAGGGTCAACAAGATTTTCCCATTTAATTAAATGAGTTGGGTTAGAGTGAAATTTTCAAACACGAACGTAAAAAACATACTCCAATGAGATAATTTTAACATTTCACAACAACAAAAAGGTACGAATTAGCTAAATCTCAACTAGCTCTAATAAACATATTTACACTCAAAAGGCAAGAGTTGGCAAACTAGAATTGATACAATGGCTAACAACAACGGACACAAAAAGCCAATTATTGTTAAAATTTTCTCGATATTAATTAATCAAGTTAAATGGATCAACCTAACCGACCCATTGATCAAACAAATGAGGTCGGTGTCATATGATTATCTTTAA
The DNA here is from genome assembly GCA_947648045.1 of Beta corolliflora. NCBI lineage: Eukaryota > Viridiplantae > Streptophyta > Magnoliopsida > Caryophyllales > Amaranthaceae > Beta > Beta corolliflora. The sequence goes on from CANSZD010002913.1 coordinate 699,876, forward strand.
CACTAAAAAGAGTTCGTTTTCTTGATCCTTCTTACCCTCACTACTCTTTTAAAGACAAACCTATGATTTAAATTGAATGTTGTCTTACACAATCATCCCATCCTTAGCTTGTTCGTGTACATGTCACTTAAATCCAACTTTAATATCGCAATAGAAATGTTGGCCGATCAACAACTCCTAAACTCAAGTTCGCATTAAATTATTCTTTGATATTATTCGACAATGAATAAGATTTTGCACCAAAAGAAGAAGTATTAAGAGAAATTGAGGAAATTGAAATGAGTGTCAAATGGTGAACCTTTATTTTGTGCACGAGCTTCATCCTAGCTCTCAGTTTCATCTCTTCAAGTGTTAATCCCCAAAGCCCAGAGAATTATACAGTGGAGTGAGTAGAAATTAATATGTGTTTCAATATTTACCCCACCAATCCCTCATACTAGGAACAATTTTAAAGAAGCTTGGTAATTTCCACATGTTGTTGTTGTGTATTTGTGTACATATCTTGAATCAAGTAAGGTTTTGAAACAAGTGAGTACAGCATCTCAAATTGAGTACAACAAGGTTCACATGCTTACAACCATAAATTCATCGTTATTGAATTGCATGTTGTCTTTCTTTTTCTTTTTTTTTAATAGGAAACAGAAGGCCAGATTTATCATGTTCATCTTCTGCATATTAAGGGTCTATTTTTCAAATGGGATTTTTTTTTTTTGGGTCCTACAATTTCACATTCTTTGAGCCAGAGGATTCATATTTTTTGAGCTACAAGTTTTTTTCTAGATTAAGCAGGAATGAACATTATGGTATTTTAAGAAGTTAGGAAATTTTTTAGTCTTAACTGACAGTTCATTTTGGTTCAAAATTTCGCTCCTTAAAGGAAATTCTTTTGGGTTCATTAACTATGTAATTAAGGTTCATTTTAGTTCCGCTAATGCTGCTTTCATAGACAGAGTGTAGCTTCTGATGAGAGCTAAATGGAAACTCAAAGTGCATGGTGGAAGCGGGTAGAGTATTATGTGCATTGAAGATGACAGGCAAAACAATAACATTTTATAGGCCAAGAAAACATCTATTTCCAATCTAAAATTAAGATATCCAATGATAATACTAGAGCTCGGATTAAATTAGCAGTGCAGAACTAATATCACAACTCCAATGACATGTCATGATAGCATTCAATCACATGTTAAAAAGCTTATAAGAATTGTGAATATTTTACATCGACTATGGTTTGAATAACATCCAACACAAAACACAAATAATAATAAGAAACTTGTATGAGATGTTGCATCTATAAACATATCCACAGAAGCGCTTATCATTTGGACCAACATTGACCACAAATCCATTTTTAGACAAATTTTCTTAGTTTTTCCCCTTTCCAAATCTCAAGAACAGAGGTTGATTCCAGCATTGACCACAAATTCAATACCTCCAAACAACGGACATGGAAAACAGGTCTCTTTTCTGGGTCCTTTGCCAATGCAAGAAGCTTCCGATGCAGCAAAACGTCCTCCGCTCTATCTATATTAACATCCAAACCATAACTGTAGCAAGAAAGATTTGCAATACAGATTACAAAGATCATCAGCATGCTATCTATATCCACAGTGAATAAGGTATTAAGTCAAAGCCAACACCCACAACATAGCCATGAACCATAATATTAACAACAAAGCTTTACAGTTTACAATATATAAGGTAAAAAAGAACAGAAACTATTGGAGTACTCTATTATAAAAAAAATCTCCACATTGGATTATAACTCAATAGCAGCCATAAGATTTATTCGTAAATCGTTCTTGCAATGCAGTTATGTATACTAAAGATAAAGATCAGCCAAATAGATATAAACCATCAAATTCAACTACAAACCATTGGGAACGATAAGCTAGTTGTGTATAGTAAATAGTAATGAATAGAGAGACTACCTAGGAGGTAATCTGTTGAAGTGAGAATCCAATATTTCACGAAAGTCCGGATTTGAAACCGCCTCCTCATTTCCAATGTCCATAAGTCGATTATACACATCGTTCCTAATCTCATACAATACACCACCCGCCGCACCACCGCCAAAGCTCCGAGGCGGAGAAGAGCTCTCTCCTACACCTTCAATCAACTCCATGATCACCAAATTCCACCAAACTTTCAAACCAAATCAAACTGCAATCACCAAAACAAAGCAAACGAAACACAAAAACACACTCTTAACAAGATCATAAAGGAAAGAATCGCACAAAAAATCTAAGAAAGACAATCTCAACAAGATTATAGAGAAAGAATCGCACAAAAAACCTAAGTGATTGTCGCAAAATCGAGAAAACAGATAAAGAGTAATTAAGAAGAGAGAGAGAGAAAACTGACAATAGATGATGTCCGCCATTACTAAAGCATCCGAAGAAATTTGCGCAAAATTGTCAAAATTCAGGAGAGAGAATGGGGGAAGAGAAAAACTGAGAATTTGAAGTTGTTGAGTTCAGACAAAAGTAGAGAGTGCTCAAAAGACGAAAGAGAGAGAAAATGAAGAGGAAAAGCAGGCGGTAGGCCGTTGAGAGTGGTTAGTTTTTAATTGAAATAAAACCCGGGCACTCTGGAGTCTGGAGTGGATAAGGGAAAATTTTAGGATTTTGGAGGGTTTTGTTTTTTGGGGTATGATTTGGAGTGTGGACTAGACTTGAATTGGTTCAACTACCAAACTTGGTTCATTGCCATTATTAGAATATTCATATTCATATTAGTAGTACTATCTATGTTTATAGTTTTCCAATATTTAGTCGGTTATTGGAGATTTTGGTTTTGTTAAACTTCAAAAAATAGGAGTGGAAGTTTCTGAGAGTGAGATCAGAAGATGTGGAGTTGTATATATTTTTTTTTTTTGTTCGGGGGAAAGATAATTGGTCAGAAAGGCCAACCTTCTGTTAAATTTCTTAGCGCACCATGGCTTCGTTAGGTGGGTAGTGGAATTTATACCCACAGCAAACGTTTTTAAACAAACTCAGGTGGGGAGTGATGGAATCGAACACCCGCCGCGGTTGGGAGGTGGGAGCACCAACCATTGGGCTCCCACGAGGACCTCGTGGAGTTGTATACTTGACAATAGGAAATTACATTTTGCATGTAATACCTCATAAATTCATTACATAAATAATAAAAAATCAAGATTGGTCTATTTAGTTGCAGGTTCAGGCCCTCTTTCCACCCTTGTGTAATTTTCGATTCTTGAAGTGGGTTCTCCAATTTCCCCCAACTTGTGTAAGGGATTTCATCTTACCTTTAAAAATAAAATATATTTTTATCAACATAAATAATAATAATAAATAGAATGATGGCGAAAAATATCGTCTCTGTTAATTAAATAAACAGAGAATACATTGTTAAAATGAGGAAATCGTCCTCAAAACTAAAAATTATTAACTAAACTCTAAAACTAAAATACCTAATAAACTAATCATCGCCTCTCAACTTAGGGCCCAAAATCTAAACAAGTCCAACATGGCACACCTTGATGCGAGATAGTACCTTGTCGCCTTAGACGACAACTATAACCAAGACAAACATACATACCTTGTTACATGTAAGTATAAACCATGTACCCTGCCATACATGATGACTGTTCAATCCTAGAAAACTGTGCCACCTCACCAGTCATCATCCTCAAAAATTAATAATAATTTATATTGATTTAAATAAAGCCAATGCCATTGAATGAAAATCTTTGGAAATTAGGTTCGCAAACCCAGGATTCCATTTCCAAAATGAAGATAACCTCAATCACCCAATCAATATAGTATTTCCAAAATCGAAAAGAAGATAATAATTTTGATGAACTCAATAGTTCGCAAACAATCTAAACTCCAAAGTAGTTTATTCAAAATAAAGAATTCAACACACTAAAATCCAATCACACCCAAGATGTCATATGTGTTCGAGTACAGAGTTAATTGTGATGTAGACCACAATACCTCCGGTACCTAACACTTGCGAAGCGGTGCTAAAGGTAACATTTTTACTCACTCGAGCACAACCACGTCCGCTACATTATATAGAAAGGATATTCATCCAACAATCCAATAATGAAAAGGGAAATTCCCAGTGGTATATATACTTCAACTTTTAACAAATTCCAGTGGTATACCCAAGCTTTTTTAATTCCCAAAAACATACATGAGGTACTGTTCAAATATTAAATGTGACATAAGTTTCTATTATGCCGTTAAACCTTATTATTTTACGTTAAACTCTTGTTTACGTGGTTAATCACCATGGTTAGGGTAAAATTAGGGTAACTCACTCTCGCAAATCATCTTCTTTATCACGTCTTCAGTCACTCTGTTCTATTTTTTAAACCAAAACTCTCTAAATTCTCCATTGTTGTGCGAAGCCAAACTCTCTAAACTCACTGTAACTCACTCGAATTCTTGGAATTGTTGGTGTGCGATTTTTCTCATCAACTTCGAATTACAGGTAAGTTATTTCATTTCAAGATTTTTTTTTTTGTCCAGCAACTGTGGTCAATTTGGCCACAATATGAAGACTTGCCAAAAAGGTCCAACACAAATGCACAAGACAAGGCAAAGGAAGTTGGAGGATCTTCGAAAACATCAAACAACAGCAAAGGTGCAGCAACTTCTAAGAGTAACAACAAGAAAGTTACAACTGTTTAGGGGAGCGACTTATTAGTACATATCTAAGGTATGTATGAGAACCGATCTTTCGTTTAGTTTTAAGTTATGTAGTGCAATAAGATAAAACTCTTATCTCTTCTACTTTTACGGTTTCACTTTCACGGTACATATCTAAGTTAGATTTGGCTTTTTGACACTTTTAGATTAATGTTATTTTTGTGAGGATCACTGTTTCAGTGCATCAGTTTAGAAAATTGTCACTTTTGCATCAGTTTGGAATACTGTCATTTTTGCATCAGTAAATTTGCTATCTCTGCCTGCATATGTTAACAGATTCATACGTTAAGTTCACAAATGTTTTTTTTCGTCCATGATGTAAGAGCATAGCCTGCATATGTATCACCATGATGTATACAAATTTTTTTGGGTTATTCTTAAATTGTATTTAATTTTGCAGAACTGTGCCAACTTCGTTCTTTTCAACTTTTCGTTTCTTATCTAGTGGAAGGTTCTATTCATTCTTTCGGTGAAGGATTAAGATCTGACTCAGTTTATTGTGCCTTTATCCCTTGATGAACAGCTTCATCTGCATTTGATTTACAATTAGAAAGGTGTTTGTATTTGCCTCATTCTTTCATTGCAATAACTCGTATTATGCAGCTCTTACAGAAATGGAACAGGTAATTCGATAGAGGTTTCGTTTTCCATGATGATGTGATCATTCGTGAGATGTATAACAGCAGATTTTCCGCTAAGGTTTCTATCAACCCAATTGAAAAACCATAGCCAACTTTGCCATTGTCTTTGTTAAATGTTGTTGAATAGCCAACTTTGCCATTGTTTCATAATTTCAACTGGTAATATATTGAATCACATTTTAAATTATTATATAGTCATTCATTAATCATTATGTGTTGTTTTCTTTAATAAAGATTTACTAACATTTTTACTCTTGATTACACGTGATTAGTGGCTGGAGCAGCATACTTAACAACGACAAAACCGTCTTTGAAATCGGCCGCTAAAACTCCTTCAATCAAAAGAGATACAAAACATTGGAACATGAATTTGACAATGACGAAGTTTGAATACTTTGCCATTGATAATTAACAACGACAACGATGATGACGATAACATAGAAAGATTTAATCTTAATGTTGATCTTAATAAAGGTGTGTTTGTATTTGAGACATAACAGCAGTAGCAAGAAGAAGGAAGGCTGAGATTGAAGAATTTGAGATGAACGAATGAGGAAGAAGGGTGATTTCGGTTTTATAATTGTTAGGGTCTAGTTTTGGAGGGAAATCACTTAGCAAATTACGTGGTTAACCAAAGTTAAAGAAGATCTACCTAAAACAAATACACTTAACAGCACACTAACAGTTTTTAACCAATTATGTCACATATGAGCAGATGGCAATACCTCAGGTATGTTTTTGGGAATTAAAAAAAGCTTGGGTATACCACTGGGATTTGTTAAAAGTTGAAGTATACCAGTGGAAATTTCCCTAATAAAAATAGTAGTAGTACCACACATCACACACAAGTATTAATTCACAACTAACTCACATTTCACCATTTTAACCAACGTACTCAAATGCTCATAGTATTAAACCAAAATGTATCGACATCACTATATAATCGCCACCATTAAACTTAGAAACTCAAAGAGTTAATAATAAAAAAAGTTCATATTATAAAGATCCAGGGCCTTCTTAAACATTTTGGAGGCCCTGTTCTAATCTGAGGATTAGGCCCCTAATAATTATTTTTTTGCAACTTAAATGAAAAAATTCTTTTATAATATATACGATTATATGTTTATGTTGTTGCAAATAGAAAAACCAAAACCTCAAACTCATTTGAAATCGTATATAACAGCTCAATACAAAACCAATCTATTACTAATGTTCTACCTACATAGATAACATTAATAATCTTACTATCTCACCCTAAAAAGCTATAATAGAAAAAAAGATTTATGTGATGAAGTAGCTGAACCTTTGAACTAGTAAACTTGTGGCTGCAAATAACTCGATTCTTGTTAGGCAAATATAGCACTTCCCGAAAAAAAGAAAATACGATAAAAATTTCATAAAAGGAGTAGGGAAATAGTGGAAAAGCAAGTAAAAAATGTTGCGAAGAAGCGTCGAACTCGCAATGCTCAGACTCCGATCTCGGAGTAATCAAATCAAGGACCAACTCAGCCAACCTCCATACTTGAAATATACAAGCGCTGTAAATGTATTATCATTCTTTGTTTTCCGGTTTTGGGCCCTAGGAAATTCGGGATCCGTGCTATTGGGCTGTTTGCACAGCCTAATAGCCAGACCTATAAAGATATAATGGCAACACTTAAAGAAATGCACATAACTTTACCAGTACTAATTCAAAAACATACATAAATTATAATAATCAATAATCACATAGCAAACAGCTCCCTAGCATGTTCCTAAATTATAACATCACATAAAACATGCATTATAATACAAACTTAATATAATCGCCTAATATAAATATCTACTTAATTGATTTAACGTAAACTAGAAAACTATTAGTTACTTAAGCAAGCGATCCACAACCCAAAGATATAATCCTAGCACCCTTTGATTGTCTACAAGAGAATTACAATACAAAGTTACCAATGATGATACATAAAACACACCTACATAATTTGGACTAACTGTATGGCTTGGTTCGGGACCGGAATTTAAAACATGAATATCCTAGACGAAGTATGTTGATAGGACTTCCTATGGGTTGATTTCATGGTGGCTTTCGACATCGATTGACATGATTTTGCGGCGATCAATGATGAGCGGTAGATAAGTTCAAATGACGTCGATGGGATCTTAATCTCCATGTGAATATTGGGCGATAGAATCATAGAAAGACGGGGTTCCTTGCGAGGACTTTGGCTCATGTTGGTGGAGCTTGTTTTACGCGTTTACAAGTTGTGAATCCGGGACAAGGCGGTGACACATGTTACTCTTTCTCTATTATATATCTGCCTAAATAATTTGTGAGATATTTTAGGGAAAAAAACAATGTTTCTAAGGAAATGTGTTAAATAATAGTCTTGAATCATACTCCCTTTGTTTTCTTTTGTTGTTACTATATTTCCAATTGGGAAATTTCAATATATTGTTTCTATTTTAAATCTTTTTCATACATAGTGTTATTTTATAACTTAAATTCTCCATTGGTTTTAAGCTGCAATAAATGTGTTCACACTATTCAGTAATTATAATAATTTCTTTTACGAGCTTTTATCTCACTGGTTACCTAACATAGATTAACTCAAAATGATAGAATTTTTTATTTTTAATTATTTTAATTTTATTTAAACAAGTGGAATCTTGCCCATATTTTTAGTTACATTGTTTTCTTTCCTGATTCCAAATAGGAGCAATAAAAAAAATTGAGGGATTATTTTATAAACTAATTTTTTAAGAAAATAAACTAATATTTTTAAAAATTCAAATTAATGATGAATTTATTTAATTTCAATACTTGAATTCATTGCATAATCGCTCTTGTCGTGTGTTCAAAAAATTTAGTCATGTGGTTAAATACTTAAATGTGGGCGAAGGCCATAATACTCAAAATTGGCCATTCCATTTCATTGATATATGGTTTGGTTCGACATTATTTTATCAAGCCCAAAAGACAAGTCCATAGTGACAACACAATGCACCTTCTTCTGAATCGTCGCGTGTTACATTTCTGGTCATTGTCGTTTAATTTTCGTTCGATTTTGTCCTCCGTTGGAACTTGAGAGTTGTTTTTGCTAGCTCTTTTTGATCATATATTCTCTACATGATTTAATAGATTTTTTTAGAGTGCGTCTTGGGTGTAACATGTTACACCGTAATTTATTGTTTAACAAAATCTCACATGTGCAAACTAATATAACTATTTCATGTCATTATAAAGCTTGTTTCATGTCATTATTAGTGTGTTCATATCATTTTGGAGCTTGTTTAATGACATATTTGAATTTGTTTCATGAAATTTATAAAACTCTTTCATGTCATTATTGGTATGTGTCATGGCATTTTTGAAAGTTTCATGTCATTTTGAAGAGTGCGTTTTGGGTGTAACATGTTACATCATAACTTATTGTGTAACACCTTGTCACATGTGTGAACTAATATTAGTGTTTCATATAATTATAAAACTATTTCATGTCATCATTGGTGTATTTCATTATCATTTTAGAGTTATCTCATGTCTTTTTTAAATTTGTTTCATGTCGCTTGTAAAACTCTTTCATGTCATTATTATTGACTTGTATGTCATTTTTCAACAAACTTGTATTATTTTGGAGCTGTTTCATGTCATTTTCCCCTATATGATTTTCATTTTTCAACTCTTTATATACCTTATCAATATTACACAAGCATATAATATTGGAAAAATTGGCGTGAATAGCACCAACTATTGGTTTGGTGCACAAAACAGCACAAACTAAACAAGGTGTGATGTACAACACGAACTTTATAGCATGAGTGCATGAATCAACATAAACAATGATTTTGGTATGGTTCCACAACACAAACTTTAAGGCTTGGGTAAACGAATCTCAGGCTAATATCGTCATGTATGTTGATTCTCGCACCTATGTCATAAAGTTTGTGTTGTGCATCACACCTCGTTTAGTTCGTCTTTTTTGTGCACCAAACCAATAGTTGGTCTTTGTTCACGCTAATTTTTCCTATAATATTTAGAACAAAAATGATATCATTATTACTCACTTTTATGTCATCTTTCAGCATACTTGTGTCATTTTCCCTTATTTCTTTATCATTTTTCAACACTTTATAAATCATATCATCATTACACGAACTGTTATCATTAATTAGAGAAATGATTATCATTATTACTCACTTTTATGTCATTTTCTCTTATTTTGTTAATTTTTCAACACTTTATAAACCTTAAATTATTACGCAAACTTATCATTTATAAGAGAAATGATATCATTAATACTCACTTTAATGTCATTTTTCGGCGTACTTGTATCATTATCCACTATTTCATTATTATTTTTCAACTCCATATAAATGATCATAATTACACACACTGATATCATTTACAAGAGAAATGATATTATTATTACTCACTTTTATGTCATTTTTCAGCAATCTTGTATCATTTTCCCCTATTTTATTATCATTTGTCAACTTTTTATATACCTCATTATTATTATACAAACTAATATCATTTATAAGAGAAAAATTATCATTCTTACTCACTTTTAATTTTCTAGCAAACTTGTATCCACCACTAATGACATTACCAATAATGACATTACTATTTACTGCCATTACTAACAATTCACAAACTAAAAAATATAATTGTATTTGTTGTGAGAAATATATAATAGAGAGAAATGCGATAGAAATATATCGGTAGAATGTATTATACATAAATGAGCATTCACTTCTTACAATGACGGTATTTATAGGCAAAAATTTCCTTTGTGTACATTTGCACAAGTTCAAATGGGAGAAACTTTCCCAACATGCATTAAATGCATGTCAAGGTGAAAGTCCATTTCGGTGGACTTCACTATTATCTCAACAGTGGACTTCCTTTGTTATCTCAACAATCCCCCTTGAATGTCCACGGATAACTCATAATAGATGTTGTCTCATTAAGAACCTTGTTAGGAAAAATCCAGTGGAAAAAATCCATAACTAGGGAAAAGAATACAACTAGTATGTATCCTTATACGCTTAAATTAAAATTAACTGCCTCATTAAAAACCTTGTCTAGAAAAACCCAGTGGGATGAAAAACTTGATCGAAGGGAGAAAGAGTGCAACGCATATAATACTCCCCCTGAATCTAACATATATCACGAAGATGACGCATTTCAATTTTTGGACTAATTCTTCAAATTTCTTCACTTGGGAAGGGATTTGGTAAATAAAAATGCAAGATTCTCACACGATTGGATCTGTTGGATGTTTATATTCCCTTCCTTTTGGAGGTCATGAGTGAAGAAGAGCTTTGGTGATAAATGTTTGGTTCTGTCTCCTTTGATATACCCTTCGCTTACTTGGGTGATACATGCAATATTGTCTTTGTTAATGATAGTTGGATTTATTGTTATTGTTTCCATTCCACATTCTTCTTGGATATTCTTGATCATTGATCTTAGCCATACACATTCCCATCCAACTTCATAAAGAGCAATTAGTTCTGCATAATTTGATGATGTGGCAGTCAAAGTATGCTTCGTGGATTTCCAAGATATTACAGTACCTCCATAAGTAAACAAATATCTGGATTGAGACTTAGCCTTTTTGTGGATCTGATAGGTACCCAACATCTGCATATCCAATGAGTGACGCATTTGGTTTATTTGGTAGAATAATTCAAGATCTTGTGTTCCTCGAAAATAACGCAATAAGTGTCTAACTCCACTCCAATATCTCTTTGTTGGTGCATTGATGTATCTAGCTAACAAGTTTATTGAAAAAGCTATGTCAGGTCGAGTATTGTTAGCCAAGTACATTAAGGCACCAATCGCACTTAAATATGGTACTTCATGACCAAGAATTTCTTCGTTTTCTTCTCGTGGTCTGAATGGGCCATCTTTCACATTCAGGGAACGCATTATCATTGGAGAACTTATTGGGTGAGCTTTGTCCATGAAAAAACGTTTCAGAATTTTTTCTGTATAGTTTGATTGATGGACAAAAATGTCATTTCTCAAATGTTCCATTTGCAAGACAAGGCAAAATTTTGTCCTCCTGAGATCTTTCATCTCAAATTCTTTCATCAACTACTTTACAGTCACTTTGAGTTCTCTAGAATTTCCAATAATATTCAAATCATCGACATAGACATCAATGATGGCGAATCCTGATTTAGATCGCTTAATGAATACACAGGGACTGATTTGATTATATTTGAATCCTTCTTTCAATAGGTATTCACTAAGACGATGATACCACATTCTTCCAGATTGTTTTAACCCATAGAGTGACTTTTTCAATTTTATTGAAATCATCACTTTGGGCATGTGATTTTCTGGTAGTTTTAGTCCATCAGGGACTTTCATATAAATATCTGTGTCAAGTGACCCATATAAGTATGCAGTCACTACATCCATTAACCTCATTTGCAATCCTTTCGAAATTGATAAACTTACCATAAATCTTAGTGTAGTTGCATCAACTCTTTTGGAGAATATGTCTCATCATAATCAATCCACGACATTTGCAAGAAACCTTGGGCTACTAGCCTTGCCTTATATCTAGTAACCTCATTTTTCTCATTTCGTTTTCTCACAAATACCCATTTGTACCCAATTGGTTTTACACCTTTTGGTATTTGGGTTATTTGTCCGAATACCTCACGTTTTTCAAGTGATTTCAGTGCTTGAATTGCTTCTTTCCATTTTGGCCAATCTTTTCTGCGGTGACATTCATCTACTGTATTCGGCTCTATATCATTTTCATCGTATGTCATTTCAAGAGCTATTGATTAAGCAAAGATTTCATTCAAGATAATATCTTTTCGATTCCATTATTTCTTTGTAGAAACATAATTGATTGAAGTTTCGTTGTTGTCTATGCTTTCATGTTCCTTTTCTTCTGGAACATGCTTATCTTTATTTTTGTTTTCATCATGAATTTCATCATGCTCCGTTGCAGGATCCATATTAATTTCGTTTGTTGTTTCGCCTTACTTTTTTATTTTTCTCGGCTTTGAGTCTTTAGAAGCAGGGTGGTCTACCACGTTTTCGGCGTGCTATTGACTCATTTTCAATGACCTTATTGTCACTAGGAATTTCAATCCGTGTCGGGGCATTCTCGGCATGTACATGTGACTTTGTCACTTTCTTAGTATCCGTGAGTGCATCGGCAATTGGTTTACAATACTTTGCAAATGAACAATTTTCTTGACTTTTTTGTTCATATGAATTTGTTCTCGGGTCCAAGATTGACATTTGTTTGGCATTCCATGTAATTTCTGTTTTTATGTTTTGTGGGTCCACTTTGTCTCCCCCCGAGGATGGGATTCTTGACTCATTAAAATGACGATCGGCAAATCGAGCCGTAAACAAATCGCCGGTCGTTGGCTCTAAATATTTGATGATTGATGGAGAATCAAATCCAACATATATTCCCATCCTTCTTTGTGGACCCATTTGGTACGTTGGGGCGGAGCAATAGGTACATGTACAGCGCACCCAAAAATTCTCAAATGTGAGACATTTGGTTCTCGACTGATACTAATTGTAACGATGAGAATTTGTGATAGGTTGTCCGCCTTAATCTTATCAATCTTCTTTGCATGTAATATAGCATGACTGAAGCGAAGAGGGCAATTTTGATCTAATTATTAATAGTCTTACAATTAGTTGTAGTCTCTTGATTAATGATTCAACAAGACCATTTTGTGTATGTACATGAGGCACATGATGCTCTACAACAATCCCAATAGACATGCAATAGTCATTAAAAGTTTGGATGTAAATTCTCCAGCATTGTCTAATCTTATTCTCTTTATTGTGTGGTCTGGGAATTGAGTTCTTAATCGAATTATTTGAGCCATAAGTTTTGCAAAAGCAACATTTTTACTTGACAAAAGGCTCACATGTGACCATCGAGTAGAGGTGTAACACCCCAGAATTTCAAAGCGGAAAAGAAAGAAATAATAATAGTATTATAGGACAATGGCGGAAACATCGTCTTCTGGGAATGTCACTACTACAAGAAATGCGTTTAAATAACTAAGTGATAAAACCAACATAAATAAATAGTATAAATAAATTAAATTAATTAGATTAATATCAAAAGAGAAAAGCGACTGTTAAACTAATTAAAAGTCTAGGCCTAAAACATCTAACATTTTAATGCTCACAACTCAACCCGAGCCCAAAACCAAAGAAGATTCCCATCAACATAACCTGCAAAATATATTATAAACATCCACAATCAGTGGAAAGTAACTAGCAGTTCTCCCAGAACAAAAGAAATCAAAGTCTATTCCAGACATAGATTAGTAAGAAAGGAAAGAATAAAGTCAAGTCAACTACAATATGCATCCACATCCATATAGCTCACAAGTAGTACAAATGAAAAATAAATAACAAGTAAATATGGTAGAATAAATAAATCATCTCAAGAGTATTTAAATAAGAATAAAAGTATAGGTAAAACAAGTTATTGAGTCGGAAGCGGAACGCCGGTGAATCGCAATCCACTTCCTAAGGTTTGTCGGACCGCAATCTCCGGAGTCGGTCTATGGGCTTACTTTCCCCCTTTTTTGTGTCTAAGAATGGCCAAAATCCCAATGCATGGTAGAACACGCTGAGAACTCCACGACCTCTCGGACGACAATAATTAACCCAAGTTTACCCCTAGTTCGCAAACCGGGTGGTTGGCACGTTCTTCACTAGGGGACTACATCTATCCCACCATATGTTCTTATCTCAAAATAAAATCATAAATATCATAAAAGTATAATTCATCTCAAAAATATTCATTAAAGGGATGCCACTAGGCCATATACCCACAATTCATCAATAGTTATCTCTTGAAAATTTCCCAAAGAAGTAAACTTACAAGTTTACAACAAATACTTTAAACAACAAATACTTTGTACACATTTAAGCACAAATAATGATATAAAAAGAGTTTTACAGCACCAACGGTATCAACCGAGAAATGAATCACATCATACAATAGATCACCCGACTCCATGTAAAACATACATTTCAAGCACATCAGAAAATCATGCAACACGAGCGTGCGCTCGGCGCATGAGCTTGCGCTCGGCGCCAACTTTGTGCGTCTAGCGCATGAACCACCCTGCGTCGCGCATCGTGTGCGTGCGCGCCACGAATAACGGTACCAATTAACCCAAAACTCATTAATTCGACAAAACATACACAATTAATCATTTTTAGACTAGCGAACGTAAATATAATGACACCCAATCATAACCACAGTAACTTAAAAATTATCAGCCTTCAAAGAATGTAAAAAGTTTCATTTAAACCAGATTATTATTCTCAAAATAATTAAATGAATAAACTTAATCCTTTAGCAAAAACCACAATAAAAATTATTTAACAAATAAAACCAAAGCCTAAATTCTCATAAAAATTAACATACAACTATCACAACCTTACTAACACAATAATAATTTTATTTCTATTTTTCGGACCTCAAAAGTAATTTTAACCAATAATTTTCAGATTACTCAATAAAGCCAATATAATACTTAAAATTAGAAATAAATGCACAAAAATTACCAAAAATTCACAAAACATGCATAAACCTACTGTAATACAGATTTTGCAAAGAAACAGATTTTCCGGCCTCAAAATATATTATTCACGAATTAATTACTAACAATCACGAAAATGCAAAAATAGAGAATTCAATTAATTAAACTCGAAAACAGTAAGCAAAAATTATTCTAAGACATTAAAAACATACTATACACATAACATGCTTCAACAAAAACATTTTCGGCAATTATCAAATTCATTCTCTAATTATTTAACAATTAAACCATAAACACACAAAATACCAATTTAATCAAATAAATAAGAAAATTCAAATGAAAATTATTTTGCTGCACATAATATACCCACAGCATACATAATGAACACTCATGTAAATATTCATCAATAATTTTATATAAAGAGTAATTAAAACAATTTCCTAACCAAATAATCTACTACCGAAATATACTCTAATCTCTAGCGTTCTAAGATAAATACTAGTTACCTGGAACGTCGGGAGGAGAGTTGAGTCTAAAGAGATTCGAAAAATAGGCGTGCAATCCAAGTCCTCCACGAACGATAATTGTAGCAACAAGTCACTAGGCGTTTTCTTCTTGAACATTGAAAAATCTCATTTCGTACTGTTCTGTTCCGACCATGATTCCTGGCAAAATAAGCTCGGATTCACAATCGCTCCAGTCAAAGTGAAGACCAAGATGTCCTCAACGTACTGTCCAAATTTTAGGATGATCCAACGGTTAGATCTCCGGCTAAGGGCATTTTTGTGAAGGTGTGAAAGGAAAAACCGGGTTGAACTTTTCTCTCCCTCTTTTGACTTCTCTTCCTCTTCTCTCTTTTCTTTGAAAATGACGAGGCTTAATGAAGAATGATGTTAAATTTCTCAGAATTTATTGGCAAGGAAAAATGAAGGGTTTAAGAGAGTGTTAATGATGGATTAATGGGGGGTTACAAAGAGATTAAAGGTTTACTTAACATGCACCAAACTCTTCATCCTCCTCTCCACATTTGCTGATTTTCGGCCAGCATAATACGCCACATGTGATGTACCATTTCATCGCTCAAGTCGGTCCAACAACGTTACAAAAACGCTACGCGACAAAACCGCATCCTAAACGCCTAAATAAATAACGAAACTAATATAACCTTTAAAATAATTAACTAAAAGCTTAAAATAAATATATATAAAATAGTTTTAATAATAAATTATTTTATTTTTACGAAAAATATCATTTTAATGTAAACAAACGCCAAAAATAAAGGGTGAAAATTACGGGGTGTTACAAGAGGCATCAATTAATACCATGAAGTAGCGGAATGGTCCGCATGCAGGGTAAATTGGCCCACAAATATCTCCTTGTATTTTTATTAGAAACGTTGGAGATTCAGTGACAATTTTATTTACAGATGGTATAGTTATCAATTTGCCAAGCGAGCATGTTGAGTATGATAATTCATTTGTGAGGAATTTTGACATTTTTTATCGAGTGTCCAATTGAGTTTTCAATGATTCTATGCATCATTCTGTGCCGGGGATGGCCTAATCGGTCATGCCATAGAGTAAATGATTTTCTGTTATCTAACTTCTGGTTAGATATCATATTAATTTCAATCGGACGTATATCTATGCGATATAGTCCTGAGGAAATTGCTGTCAATTTTTCATAGATGTATTTCTTGCCACATTTTTCTGCCGTGAGGCATATAAATTCCTCTTGGTTCACCGTCATTGTTTCCAAATGGTAACCAGTCTGACGTACATCTTTGAAACTCATGAGGTTTGTTCGAGATTTACTCGAATATATTGCGTCGTTGATTATCAATATTGTCCCATTTGGAAATATAATGCAGGCTTTCCGAGAGCCTTCAATTAGCTTGGATGTCCAGAGATTATGCTGACATTTGCTTGATATATTGTAAGTTTTGAAAAATACTATTTATTTTTCAACATGGTATGTGTTGTCCCACTGTCGAGGAGACATTGTTCTTTGTTTCCAACTTCTGGTAAATTCATATCTTCATAAATAATAAATATGATAATTAGTATAAGGAAATGCATATTTTATTAATAATGAAATAGGGATACATTAAAGTGAATATTGAGGCAATTAAACAAACTAAGCGTATTCATGCATTGCTATTTTCTCCAAGGACAAGTTGTTTTCAGTTTCAGCATCATCCATGAAAAAATCAGAAACATCAAGGCTGGGCATGGATGTAGTAGCTTCATTAATAAAGTTTGCTTCAGCATTTTTCCCTTTGTTCTTTATTGAAACTTGATATAGGTCTACCAAGTGTTTGGCGATGCGACATGTACGACCCCGATGCCCGAGTCATGCCACATCTGTGGCAAGTGTCTTTTCCTTTGTAGGATGTCTGCCTTTGATTTCCAGATGATTGTCCCCAATTTTTATCAGAATTTTTTAAATTGTTGTTGCTTGGGGAAAATCGACCTCTGTCACGTCCACGGTAATTACCACGTCCTCTCCCATGGCCGTTGTAATTACCGCGTCCACCCTTATGTATAGCATTCGCTTCAGGTGGATCAGAACTTTCTATTGCATATATTTCATGGGTGGTTGAAGACCCCGTAGGTCTAAGATTATGATTTTTCAACAAAAGATCATTATTTTGTTCATCCACAAGTAATGCTTGAGATTAGCTCAGAGTATTTTTGAAAGCTCCAAACCTGTATTGTTGTGCCAATATTATATCATTAGCGTGGAAAGTGGAGAGCGTTTTATCTATCGATCATCTGCTCTTCCGTAATGGGATGATCACAATATCTCAACAATAACACAATTCTAAACAATGTTACGTTAAATTGTAATCACTAAGCTTGTTTTAAAATCACGGAACCTAAGATTGGTCCGGTCGAAATGTGCCTTTGGGAGGAGCACATTTTTATGATGCCTATATCTTTCATTTAGGCTATCCCATAGTTCTTTGGGATCCTCCACAAGTAGATATTCAGTTTTTAAACTGTCATGTAAATGATGCATGAGAAGGACTAAGGCTTTTGCCTTTTCTTGTCCGATCGCTATTTTAAGCATTGCGGTGATGTAGTTGCATCCCCTTGTTGGGTTGTCACACCTCTAATGGTATGTTCCAATCCACGGGCCTTTAAATTCATTTGGGCGTCCATCGTCCATTCTAAATACTTTTGCCCAGATAGATCTAGTGTGTTAAATTGTATTTTCATAAGATCTCCCATTTTTTACTATAAAACATGTAAATATTTGAAATTAGTAAATGATAATAAATCATATATATTATCTCCCCCTGATTTATATCATTATAATTATACATAAACAATACAAAAAAAATACTAAAACAGCGTACAATATTAATGAAAAAAATAAAAAAATTCAAAAATAGGAAAAAACGAGTGAGAAGAAAAAAAAAAGAAATTCCTAAAGTGCACTTTAAGACAAAAAAATGATATTCATGTGCATTTTTCGTCATTCTTCCGGTGAGATAGAATTTTTTTTTTGTCTCCTACTTTTGTTTTAGGAGATATATTATTAATGCCATGAGAAGGAAAAAGAATCCGACTATAAGAAATAAGTAGAGCCTTATTTTTCTAAAATCCTCCTCATAAGAAGAAGATGAGGGTGGAGGATGGTTGTCGTCGGCGTGGAACATGGTGGCCGAAAGATTGAGGAAGAAGATTTTTTTTTCGTGAGTTTAGATAAAAGTTGGAAGAAGATATGGGATGTGTGGTGAAAATGGGGATGGGTAATCCGCTTTTATAGAGGGTTATCCCTAACTGTGCAGTTCATCTACAGTTAAAAATATACAGTGTAATAAAATTTTAAGATCTCATAATTGGCAAAAATTTCACTGTGTACATTTGCACAAGTTCAACAAATGAGGCGAATGGGAGAAACTTTCCCAACATGCATTAAATGCATGGCGAATGGGAGAAAGTTTCCCTACATGCATTAAATGCATGTCAGGGTGAAAGTCCATTTCGGTGGACTTTACTAATATCTCAACAGTGGTCTTCATGTTATCTCAACGGTATCCACCAATATTTACTGAATTTTATGGAATTACTTCACTTTCTCGCCCCCCCAAAAGCTCACCTTCATCCACCATCCCCACCCACCGGTCTACCTCCTCCCACCCTCCTCGCCGAGATAAACTCGAAGCTCAAGATAGTTCAAGATAAATTCGAGAGATAATCCACACAAACTGAAACAAGCTTTATCCTTCATTTATCCCGCCACCTGCCACCACTTGCCACCACTCACCTCTGAAATATTTTTAAGGGATGGAACGTCTGGCTTGGACGTTTCACCTATGGCCCAAACGTCCGGTCTTGACGTTCCGCCCTTAATTAAAAATTGTCAATTTTTTTAAGGGATGGAGCGTCGGCTGGGCGTTCCACCCATGGCCCAAACACCTGGCACGGACATTTGGGCCATGGGTGGAGCGTCCAAGCCGGCGGCTCACGCCTTAATTTAAAATTTTTTTGAGGTGGGTGGTGGGTGGCGAGGGGGAGGTAAGTGGTGGTGGTGGTGGCAGGTGGTAGCGGGGGTGGTGGGTGGTGGAAAAAAGAGAAGGGGTAAAATAGTAAAATAAAAATGGGCCCGGTTGATTTTAAGAAATTTTGGGGCGCTGTTTAACAATCTCCTGAAAAACTAATTGAAAGCCCTTATCAAGGACCCTTTTGCAAAAAAAAAATTGGTGGAATATTCAAAGAAAAAGGTGGAAAGTACACTAATTGAATAAAAAAATTATCCCTTCCAATATTACTCAGCAGATTATAATATAAGATAGGGAAAAACGAAAGTGACTTTATGAACCCTTGTTTGTGTGTTTAAGACACTTGTTATTTATAAATCAACTCCTATTTATGTTTTTAAGACACTTGTTATTTATAAATCAACCCATATTTCTTTGTCTTAGAGCTTGCTTTTTTTTTGTCCAAAGTACAGTTGTAATATGAAAAACATAAAATTTGCTTCGGTTAGCGTGTTTCGCCACCTTTTTTCCCCAAAAAAGTGCAATTAGTTATTTATAAGAACCATTGTTTGTGTATTTAAAACACATGTTATTTATAAACCAACGCATATTTATGTATTTGAGACAATTGTTATATATAAATTAACCCATGTTTATGTGTTAAATCTTAATTTTTTGTCAAAAGTACAACTGTAATATCTGAAAAAAAGTAACTATTGCATCGATTAGCGTGATTCGCCAGCTTCTTTTTACCAAAAAAATGCAATTTATAAGAATCCTTGTTTGTGCGTTTAAGACACTTATTTATAAACCAACTACTGTTGATGTATTTGAGATGCCTGTTATTTATAAATCAACCCATGTTTATGTATGTGAAATCATACTTACTGTAAAAAGGTACAATTGTAATCTCTGGAAAAAAAAGTAAATAAAGAGTTTTATGTTAAACCCTCCAACTATTTTTATTTTGCACTTCACCCCTGCTAGTGGTTTTGAAACCACTAGTTGTTAGTGTTTTATCACTCCTCTCATAGTAGGAGGGAGGAGAGAGAGAAAGTGAGGTGAGATTGATATGGGAGGTTGGAAGGTTGGGAGTTGAGATTGAGGTGAAAGTAGCTCCCATGTGTGAATATTAGTTACATGATAAAGTATTGTGTAACAATTACACCTAAGACTTTGTGCATTTTTAAAATCTATTTCATATTGTTTTTGGTATATTTTTTATCATTTAAAGTTTTGTTCCATGACATTTTGGAACTCTTTCAAGTCATTAATAAAACTCTTTCATGTGAATACTGGTATGTTTCATATCATTTTGGAACTGTTTCATGTCATTTTAAAATTTGTTTCATATCATTGTTGTTATGATTTATATCATTTATAAGATAAATGATATCATTATTAGTCACTTTTATGTCATTTTTCAGCAAACTTATAATAATCACCCTTAAATCCTTCACATCACCTATAAATCAGTTGAACAACATGAAGACACTGCTCCAAATCATGAATTCCACAATAATTTCAATAAAATATTCATAAAAACCGATCCAAATTTGTTAAATTCAAAATACCAACAAAATTACTCCCAACAAATCATATCCAAATTTGTTGAATTAAGAAACCAACAAAATTTGTCGAATTCAAAAACGAACAAGAAATTGCTCGAATTCGAAAAACCATCTAAACTGAAGGAGTTGCCAAATTCAAAAACCAAAAAACCTCCAAAAAATCAAATTTGATTCCGCATGATTCTCCGACAAAGTCGATAAACTTTTCTCTCTCCTGCTACTGATGTACCACCACCTCTGTCGCCTCCTGCCAACGTACAACAACCCCGCCTCACTCGAGTCTCCCTCCGGCCCTCGCACACTCCTCTTCTCTCTCTTGAAGCCCCCTCTCGCTATCTCCTTGCGGACTGCCTTTGTAACAACCCGCACTTCCTGTAACACCCCAGACAATTCTCTATTTTCCACAATACCTTTTTCATATAAAACTTAGAGAATTATCAAAGCATTATCGCCGGTGTGATAACGTATCGGCTTATTCGGAATTTTGCGGCGGAAATAAATAAATAACCTTGAAAACTTAATAACTTAGTCAACCATAAGTCGACTCCAAAACCAAACCAAAAGTCGACTAGTCAAACCACAACTAAATCGAAATCATAAAAAGTATTAAAGAACTAAACACAAGCTCTCCACGAAACCCGAACCCATGATGCATCATCTTCAGACCTGGAATGGTCGATCTCTATTGATCCTAAGAGACTGCTCACCAAATGGGTCATCACAGGATCAATAAGGCACAACCATGATCGACATACACAAAAGCACGTAATCAATAAAGCTGAGTACTACATAATAAATAAAATATAGAACCTAACATGAAACTAATAACATTAACTCAATGATAAGTAAAATATAATAGAATAACGAATTGACTATACTGAACTAGACTCCAAGATCAATAGATTAATGATAATTATAATTAAATTGAATAGGCAATGGAAAGAGTTGTTCAAACCAAACCGAGTCTCCAATTTAGAAGACGAAGTACGGGCGCGACTCCGTCTTGCCATGACCAACAATATCGAGGTACTAATTAAATAAAATAGGACACGGTGATCAATCCGGTCCCAAGAAAAGCCATGGGCTACCACCATGTACTCCAACTCATACTAGTCCAACACTTCAGACGTGCACAAGTCCAAAGCTTATTGCTATTCACTTTCCACTTTAAGTTATTAATAGATTACTTATTCGTTGAGACTCACAAAGTAAGACAACCAACATAAATAAATAACATGGATACACAAAGCTTCCATTTTTATCATAGGATTAATTAGTGTGATCATACAACTCAAATAATCCAAGAATAATTCCATTACTTAGTTTAATAACCAACCAATATTTATTTGTTGATCTAAGTCAACAATCAACCAACCCTTCCATAGGTGAATATCCAACTTACCAAATAAGGCCCAAGGTCCTCATAAAGTAAATATAATAAAATAATCCAAAGGGAACAACTTTGATTCAATTCATGATCCAATAAACAATATAAATATTAATCCCTCATGTGAATTAATAAAATAAAGTTCCCAATCCCACATGCTTGCATCAATCATCCATACAAACATATTATAATCAACATAGGCAACATGCTTCACACAACGGCATAAAACATGCAATTCCACTTGAATATAAACCACATATGAACTATAAATAGTTCCCTATACATGATACTACATCAATCCTAATCTTAGAACATGATAATAGTCTACTAACACATAGGTATGTACGTACCTTGTGTAGATAATATGAGAGGCCACTTTATCAACCTTAGAAATCGCCTAGAGAATATTCTCCGCCTACCAAATACCAATAGAACCAATAATCAATACTCAAATAAATTTTCAACAACTTTAAAATATTTTAAACCCCCTTTAAAAGTGTTTAAAAACCTTTTTAAACATCAAAACTTCAACTATTAATGTCTCCTAGTATAGTACCACTATACTAGTCATTAAAACCCTCAAAAATCCATACTTTGATATTTAAAACTCCATCATAATAAGCATACTAATAAAAATTACAGCAACTTATAACATGTTTAAAACCCTTTAAAAGTCACTCTAACATAATCATAAACATTAGAGTACTTTAATGTTTTAAGAGTTGGATTGTAGTACTATATTATAGTTTATGAAAATTGAGTAACATAATTCCTTTATTAAAGTAACATAATTCCTCCACCAGTAACTCACCCATTTACCAGATCAGTTCATGACTCCAAGCCAGCAGAACCATCCACTTTTCTTACCATAACTTATCATACATCATATATTCTTAATTCGGAATCATCCATAAATCGTATACAGAATCATAAACATGACATTTCATTACATAAGCATCGTCACATCATAATGCATCTCATTATGCCACATACAGATTGTATCACATAATCATATCATGTAATTATCATCACAAAGTCATATCCACATAACATTCCTTAATTAACTTCGACGAGATAAGAACTCAGAAATCCGTAACTTCATTCAACTTCTTGACTCCAAAGTTGAATCCTAATATCAATATCACTTGATTACGACCTAAATCATAAAATCCACCATACTCCACAACAACAACATAATTAGCATACTCCTAATTAGTTAGGAACCAAGTCAATTAATCTTTCATATATAATAATTCTTCCACTAATATCATTTAATACTATCTCCAACCAGATCATCAAAATCGATAGACTTATTGTCATATAATCTCTAGAGAAATTAACTAATGAACCAACCTAACTAACATAAAAATATTTATACAAAAATAACTATTTTCGATATCAGTTCAAATATTTCAGAATAAGCTAAGTGAATGATTAGCTCACATAACATAACTAAATTTAGTTTAGTCCATACTGTAAATCAGCCCAACGAATTGCTAAGTGAATCGATTAAGCAAAATCGGTTTCTAGGCCCGAGACTTAAACTATAGTTAACAATGGGTAATAATTGGGCTTGCATTTGTAATACTTAAAACCATATTTTAGAGGGGATAAGAGGTATTTATACCTCTGCTCCTGAAAACGACATTGAACCGCACGACGGGGAAGGGCTGAGCTTTTAGTGAGAGAAAGAGAAATGGGGTTTGGGGCTTTTAGTGAGAATGGCGAGAGAGAATGAATTGAGGGGGTTTTGTTTCCTCCTTAAACCAACTAAGAAAAGCAAATAAAGGAAAAAAACCGACTTTGGCTTTTTATTTTGGCAAGATATCGCTCAACTTGCACACGAAATCCAAAATATAAAATAATAATAATAACATCATTGAATTATATAAATAAGTATATTATAACCACTTCAAAAATAAATATTCATACTTTAACTCAAGTAAAATAAGAATTTTCGGAACGTACTTAACTTAATAAATATAATTAATGCTAAATAAAACATTCTTAAGAACCAGGGTATTACAGAGAAAGAGAGACACGACCGAGAGGAGGGAGGACCACTGGCGGCTGGCGGCAGTGGCTGGCCGGAGAACCGAGGGAGAAAGAAATCGGGTGGAGGGAGGAGGGCCGAGTGAGGAGAGAGAGAAAGAAGAGAAAGAGAAAAATTAGGCTTTGTGTAATTTTGTGTGGGGATTTTGGGCTCTCATGGGGTTTATAGGTTTGCAAAACTAACCCTTGTGGGATTAGGGAAGTGTGTTTGGACTTTTTAAATTAGTTGATTGGGTGATTGAGTTGAATTGGGCTCCTCTAACCCATCTTTAAATTCTTTTATACTACAACTCAAAAATAATTAAATCATTAAATAACTTTCAAAGTATGACTAAATAAAATATTTAATTATTTAAAAATATTAAATAATCCCTTTGACTTTAAAATAGTCAATACTAATATATACTACTTTAAAATATATTTATAAAATTCATAAAATTGTGGAAAATTACAGTCTACCCCTCTTAAAAGAAGTTTCGTCCCGAAACTTGGCACGAGAACCCTCATAGTTTCAAAATTTTGACTCAAAGTTCCATTTGGAAATACTTGTGTCACAACATGTGCACACTTTACCAACTTGAAAACCACTTGTGTTACTCATGAACATATTTTTCTATGTGGAGAACGAATTTATTTTGCACCAACATGTGTAAATCGCCAAAATAAGCATAAAAATACCATAAAATAAGGCAAAAAGCGTGAAATTCTATCGCATTCTACCCCCTTAAAGAAAACGAGTTACGCCCTCGTAACTCACTTGAATGAATAACTCGGGATATTTCTTCTTTATTTCATCTTCGGCTTCCCACGTTGCCTCTTCGGACTCATGGTTAGACCAAAGCACTTTTACAATATTCACATCCTTATTGCGTGTACTACGCACCTTTCTATCCAAGATTTTCACAGGTCTTTCCTCATATGTGAGGCTACTATCGATTTGAATTCTTTCGGGCTCCAAAGCATGACTCTCATCAGGGATATATCTCTTAAGTTGATAAATGTGAAACACATCATGCATCTTCTCAAATTCCATTGGCAAAGCCAACTTATAAGCTAATTTCCCAATTCTTTGCAAAATCTCATATGAGCCAACATACTTGGCACTTAATTTGCCCTTCTTACCAAATCTCATCACTCCTTTGGTCGGTGACACTTTCAAAAATACCTTATCACCAAGTGCGAATTCATCTTCTCTTCGGCTTCAAATCGGTATAACTCTTCTACCAATCTTGAGCATCTTGAATTCTAGCTTGAATCAACTTCACATGCTTGACAGTCTCCTCAATAAACTCAGTCCCCAACACTATATTCTCACTAAAATCGTTCCAGTAAATAGGACTTCTACACTTCCTTCCATACAACGCCTCAAATGGAGCCATCTTGATACTCGCATGGTAACTATTGTTATATGAGAACTTCAATAAAGTCCAAGTGATCTTACCAACTTCCTTGGAAATCAATCGCGCAAGCTCTCAACATATCTTCCATGGTGCAGGTTGGTCCTCTCGGTCGACCATCGGTCGCGGGGATGAAACACAGTACTCATCTTCAACGTCGTTCCAAGATTCAATTGGACCTTTTGCCAAAATTTCGAGAGGAATCTTGAATCACGATTTGAAATAATGTCCGTCGGGACTCCATGCGATCTTACCACATGCTTGACATACTCTTGGCAAGTTGCTTCTTCTTTCATGTTTTTTGATCGGCACGAACACAGCAGACTTCGTCAGACGGTCCACAATAACCCAAATAGTATCATTGCCATTTCTCGTCTTTGGCAAAGCAGTCACAAAATCCATGGATATAGAATCCCACTTCCATCCACTAGGGGAAAAAACCTTATATGACACAAGTTAACTGATCCGGTTCTTTAAAACCGAACCCGTTACAAGTTAATTGAATAGGTTCCTTAAAAAGGATCGGTTATTGTCCGTTTTTGGAGCGGAAAATTTCAAAATAAACCGATTCGGTCCATTTAAGGAAGCTGGATCGGTTGGGCTCAAATATTTCTTTTAATTTTCTACAAACCTAAGCGATCGGTTGGGCTCAAGCCGATCGGTGCGGCCCATTTAGTTTCTTCACTCCTCTTAAAGCGCGGCCCATTTCTTTTCTTCACTCCTCTTAAACCTCTGACCCCTCACTCCTCTTACCCTAACTCCCTTACTCCCACCGATCTCCTCCCTCCTCACACCCCTCTCAAATCCCCCCAACAAACCCTAAATTCCTTCTCTTCGATCTCCTCCTCCTCCTCCTCACTCTCATAACCTTGACCACCACAAGCCCTTCACTCTCTATTCTCTCTCTTCCTCTCCTACTCACGCACCACCCTCTCCTCCCTTCATCGCTCGCCACGCCAGCACCACCGTCATCCCTCGCTCGGCCACTCGCCCACCTTCATCGCTCGCTCGCTCACTTACTCGCCGCCAGCACCACTAGCGGTGGAAACAACCCTCCTCTTTCTCTCATCGCCGTCGCTTCTAACTCTCTGAGCCTCGAACCACCACAAATCGCCACCAGATCAGGCGAAGAAAGAAGCGCGAGGAAACAACCCTCCTCTCTCTCATGGTCGTCGCTCGCTCGTCGTCCTCGCTCAGCCTTTACTCGTTCACCGTCGCTCGCCACGATCTTCGCTCGTCGCACACCTTCGTATTTTTTTTTTGTAATTTTTGTGACTATTTTCGTTTAGAATTTGTCTTGTAATTTTTAGTTTTTATTTTCATAATTTGTTCCACTTGTATTTTGTTTGATTATTTTCTTAATTACATCGGGGAACATTTGTAATTACATCGACTTCTGAGATGGTGACGAAATTTTCATCTGTAATTACATTTGTAAGTTCACAATTTACATCTTATTTACAGATGGTGACGAAATTACATCTGTAAGTTCACAACATATGGATTTTTATATAAATGTTTGCAATGGTGGCTTGGTGGTGGTGCTTTCCGCGAGAAGAAGGATAAAAGAGGAAGAATGGCGAAAATGCGAAAAAATAGGTTCTATGATGGTCAACGCCGGGATAATCGAGGTCAACCACCGGATTCCGGCCAAGTGGTGGCTTCCAACAAAAAAAAAAGAAAAAAGGTGGATGCGTGCCCAATTTTTTTAAAAGGTGGTTTCTCACAAAAAAGTGGTTATAAAAGGCGGTTTCTGATAAATTTTCCTTGATTTTATTGTGAAGTTGGAATTTGGAATTTTGTATCGATTTTTATATTGATAATATCAAGGGAAATAAAGTTTTTAACTTTTCTTTTAACAACTTGATAATATCACTCGGTCATTGCTATACAAGTGCTTTGTATAATATCAAGGACGACAAATAGCTTGGTAGAGCTAAGACGAGGTTTTTTTTTTTCATGAAACCCCCAAACTGGTGCGGTTTTGTTGTGAAAAGCTGGATCGATTACTCATATCGATCCGATTTTCACAACAAAATCGGATCGGTTTACTCTATAACTTTTCGGTTTTAGTAAAAACCGGATCAATTAATAAGTAAGCGATGCGGTTTTTAACCGTAGCAGGTTGCCTTTTGTCCAACTGTGGGTCCAACGCTCCGGACCCAAAATCGGATATGTAAGGCCGATTTTGGCCGGAGCGAGTGAATTTTTCCACTAGTGATCCGGGAACCTCTAAGGATTGAACCTTCCCTATTGGTCTCTTATGGTCTGTTGAACCCTAGTTTTGATGATGACAAAGGAACAAAGATGCAAACTAAGTATTGGACTAACAAGTTGTTTAAGTGAATGAATTTCAGGTATCAATGAAAGGAACAAAGAGAATAATAAGTCAAAGAAGAAATCAAGTTTGGATTTTGAAGACTAAGTGAAGATGTTCAAAGACTTGGTACTGGAGCAGCATTAGAGCAAGAAGACTAAAGAGAGGCTTTTTGTTTCTAGTTCCAATGTAAAGGAACGAGTAAGAATGGTAAGGAACTGTGGCAATTTAGAATGAGAATGAGCGTTTGTTCCTTTGTAAGGAACAGACGAACTGGCGCTAACATAATAAGTTATAGGAACTAACTATTAAAAGGAACTAGACCTAGGGCGAAGTAGTTTAACGGTTTAATTATGTCTGTTGAGTGATTTATGCCTAGATTCTAGGTAACCGTTTTATTTAAGGTAAAATATGATTTTAAGGAAAATATTTTTAAGGAAAATATTTTATTTTTATAAAGATAATAAATATCCTTTTCTGTTTTCATGGAAAATATTTTAAAGATAATATTTTTGGTAAAAGGATTTTATTTTGGTTTTATTAATTAAAATGCTTTTTAATTAAATCAGATTTTCGAATTACTGCTCTAAGTGGTTGCTAAAATTAAGGGAGCAGTAACATGTTTATCTCCCACGTTTAACAGTGATCATGGAGATCATGGGTTTAAAAGAGGAACGTGTTCCTCCAAGTAAGGAACATCATGGGATATTGGTTTTACCACTAACACATGTTTTAATCCCACGTTCTAAGTTATTACCACTATAAATACTAGTGTCTAATGAAGTTTCAATTTGTGACTGACCAAGTGAATTAGTGAGTTTAACTAAGTAAAGTGTCAGTGCCTTCATTCTCTCATAAAAGCCATTTGTTCTTTGCCTTCTTACTCTAATTCCACTAAGTTTATTTGATCAATTGTATTTTGGTTTTTGGGGTAAGGGGACTTTGAGTGAAATTCTGTAAGAGAGAAAGCTTTGAGTAAAGCTAGTTAAAGTGAGAAAACTTCAAGTGAAGTTGATAGGAACAGCTGTTAAGGGAACAGTTGTTCAGGAACTTGAGTTTAGAAACTCAAGGTGTGGCCCGTGAGTAGAATTAGGTTGTAACAAAGTTGTTTGGCATAATTAGTGAAAGTGTTGAGTTTAAAATCCCTAGTGGTCGAGGTTTTTTCTTCTTGTAGGGCCCATGAAGTTTTTCCTCGTAAAAATCCCTTGTGTTCCTTTAGCTTGTTTCTTTGTTTAAGTTTAAAATTTCGCAAAAAGTTACGTTTATTTCTACACATACAATTTACCCCCCTCTTGTATTGTTCCTAGTGATATAACAATTGGTATCAGAGCTAGAACTCACGAAAGATAGGAAACCCTATTGAGAAAAAGATCCAAGGAACAATGAATACCACCGAGAAACTTGAGGAATGTTACTCTACGCAAAGGCCTCCTATGTTCAATGGGAAGTTCTATTCCTCTTTTGGAAGAACAGAATGAAGATATTCATCAAGGCCGAAAACTACCAGGTATGGAGAGTCATTGAAGTTGGTGATTTTGAGGTCACAACTACTAATGAAAAGAATGAGGTAATTCCTAAATCATTCTCTGAATATGATAAAGCTGATTTCGAAAAAATGGAAGTTAATGCTATGACTGTTAAACTGTTGCATTGTGGACTTGGACCCCATGAACACAATAGGATCATGGGATGCAAATTCGCAAAGCAAATATGGGATTTACTAGAAGTAACCCATGAAGGAACTAATGAAGTCAAGAGATCTAAAATTAATTTACTAATGAATCAATATGAACTGTTCTCCATGAAGGCTAAGGAAAGCATACAAGAGATGTTTACTCGTTTTACTAACATTATTAATGAGTTAGCTTCTCTTGGTAAGTTTCTTTCATCAGAGGAATAGGTCCGAAAAGTTCTTAGGAGTCTTCCTAAGGATAGATGGATGGCTAAGGTCACTGCTTTACAAGAAACAAAAGACTTCACTAAGTTCCACTTGGAACATCTTCTTTGGATCACTTATGACTCATGAGCTCTACCTTGATCCGAGTATGGTGAAAGCTCTAAGTCAAAGTCCATTGCCCTCAAAGCGAGATGATGAAGATGACTCTGACTCAGAAGAAGAGGAAGCATCACTCATGGTCCGAAAATTTCGAAAGATGTATAGGAACATGAAGAATGGGAACTTCAAAGGTAAAACTAAAAAGTTTTCTAACAAAGCTGCTTGTCATAAATGTGGAAGTACAGATCATTTCATCAAGGAATATCCACTTTGAGAAAATGACAAGACCAAAGAAAGGAACAAGGAACGCTTCCCTGAAAGAAACAAGGAATCAAAAACACCTTTCTGTAAAGCGAACGTTCGAAAGGCTATGATATAGCAGCTTGGGGAGATTCGAGAGGCGAAGAGGAAGAGGAACAACAAAGCGAAGAAAGCGCAAATCTTTGCCTCATGGCAAACACCGACAAAAAAGAAGATGAAGAAAATGTTGAGGTAAGCCAACATGGACTTGAATCGAGACTTAGATGGAAAAACTACGCCTGAAATTTATGATCTTCTTTATGATGCAATTCTTGAATGTAGAAATGAATGTGAAAAACGTGAACAAACCGAACAATTTGTTAAAGTATGTAAAGAACATATAAAATGGCTTAAGAAAATGAGAACGGATGTTGAAAGTAGGTTCTTTGATTTATTTGATAAGAATTTAAAAATCAAGGAATTATATGAGAGTGTGAAGAATGAAAATTATCTAATCAATTTAGAAATTTCACACTTAAAGGAATTTGTCCCTGTTCTAAGTTCATTTGATATTAGATCAACTCCCTTGAAAGGTTACAGATCTGAAATCGAAATTTTGAATAAAGAGAAAATTATTTTAAAGGAACAGATATGTAATCTCAAGAAGGAACTTGTTGTTGCAAGGAACAGAGGCAAAGTGATGGCTGTTCCTAAGTGGATTGAGAGACCACAGACTAAAAGAAAAGAAAGTATTGGTTTTGAAAACTATAAGAAGAGGAACAAGCCTAAGAAATATGTTGACCTACCTAGTGATAAAATTTGCATGTATTGTGGAAAGATAAGTCATTACATAAATTAATGTCAACTAAGAACTGGAATGATTGGCAAAAATGTAAAGTTGAGCAACATGAAATGGGTTGCTAAATCAAATGCTAGTCAAGAACGAGGAACCCATGAAATAAGGGGTTCCCTACAACTAACAACTAGTTGATTTTTTGCGAGGTTGGAGTGAGGGGGAGCAACACTTGGTATCTTGATAGTGGTTGTTCTAAGCATATGATAGGAGACAAATCTAAGTTTCTCTCACTCTCAACCTATGAAGGTGGAAGTGTGACTTTTGGTGACAATAAGAAAGGTAACATAGTTGCCATGGGTAAGGTTGGTATGTCACCATCACATTCCATTGATAATGTGTTTCTAGTTGAAGGTTTAAAGCACAATCTTTTAAGTATTTCCCAATTATGTGACAAGGGAAATATTATTAAATTTAATAGTGAAAAATGTTTGATCGTTAGCATTAACTCTAAGAATGTCATCTTGGAAGGAACAAGGAAGGGGAACACATATATTGTGGATCTTGATCTTGTTCCTAAAAACAACTTGACATGCCTTAGTGTTATTGAAGATGATCCACTCTTATGGCATAAGCGTCTAGGACATGCTAGCTTTTCATTACTTGACAAACTTCGATCAAAAGATCTTGTTTTGGGATTACCATCTATAAAATTTCATATTGATCAAGTTTGTGATGCATGTGCCAAAGGAAAGCATATTAGATCCTCTTTCAAATCTAAAACTGTTGTGAGCACCACAAAACCTTTAGAATTAATTCATATGGATTTGTGTGGCCCTATGAGAATTCAAAGTAGAAGTGGAAAGAGGTATGTGTTAGTTATTGTTGATGACTACTCTAGGTACACTTGGGTTATTTCTCTCTCTAGTAAAGATGAGACTTATGATGAGTTCCTTGTCTTTGCTAAAAGAGTTCAAAATTTGAGTGGTCACAAATTGATGCATATTAGATCCGATCATGGTAAAGAATTTGAAAATTATAAATTTGATGATATAAGCAGAGACTATGGCCTAGATCATAATTTTTCTGCCCCTAGGACACCACAACAAAATGGGGTTGTAGAAAGGAAAAATAGAACTTTGGAGGAAATGGCTAGGATCATGCTAGTTGCTAGTGAACTTCCAAGGAACTTTTGGGCTGAGGGCATTATCTTGCTTGTCACATAATAAATCATGCCATGATGAGACCTCTCATTAACAAAACTCCTTATGAGCTTTATTTTGGAAAGAAACCCAATATTACTTATTTCGGAATATTTAGTTGCAAGTGTTTTGTTCATAATAATGGGAAAGATAATATTGGAAAATTTGATGCTAGGAGTGATGAAGCAATATTCTTAGGATATTCATCACATAATAAGTCTTATAGAGTTTACAATAAAAGAACTATGTGTGTTGAAGAAAGTATCCATATAATCTTTGATGAATCTGACAATTTTAATCTAAGCAAACATGTTGATGACTTTGAGATAGGCTTGGTTCGACCAAATGAGAAAAATGCAGATTCAATTGAGGAAGAAGAAATAAAGAGGACAGGAACGAAGTAGATGAAAACATTCATAACAATGATGTTCCTGTTCCTCAAGATGATGGAGATGTTCATGTTCCTACTGAGAACGAAAATGTTGAAGGAACTGATTCAACAATTGCTGCAAGAGGAACAAATGAACAAGACTCCTCATCCTCTCATGAAACTCAAGAGGAACAACTGGGTTCCTATAAGGGAGTTTCAACCAAAACCTTGGAGAAATCAAAAATTAAATCACATCCAGTGGAACTCATAATAAGTGACATATCCAAAGGTACGCAAACTAGATCTCAGTTAAGGAATTTTTGTGCATTTCATGCGTTCTTATCAATGATAGAACCAAGAAATCATGAAAGCCTTAATCGATTCTCGATTGGATCACCGCTATGCAAGTTGAATTAAATGAGTTCGAAAGAAACAAGGTATGACATCTAGTTCCCTCTTCTAAACAACAAAAAGTGATTGGCTTAAAATGGGTGTTTAGAAACAAACTAGATGAGTATGGAACAATTGTAAGGAACAAAGCTAGACTTGTAGTAAAAGGTTATAATCAACAAGAACGAATTGACTATGAAGAAACCTTTGCTCCTGTTGCTAGACTTGAAGCCATTAGAATACTAATTGCATTTGCTGCATATATGAGATTTAAATTGTATCAAATGAATGTCAAGTGTGCGTTTCTTAATGGCTATTTAAATGAAGATGTATATGTTGAACAACCCCCTGGATTTGAAAGCAATGATCTCCCAAACCATGTCTACAAGCTTGACAAGGCTCTTTATGGGTTAAAGCAAGCAACTAGGTCATGGTATGAGAGATTATCTAAGTTCCTTTTAGAAAACAACTTTAAAAGAGGAAAAGTAGATAAAACTTTGTTTCTAAAATCAAAAGGAACTGATATACTTCTTGTTCAAATATATGTTGATGACATTATTTTAAGAGCAACTAATGAATCATTATGCAAAGAATTCTCAAACCTCATGAGTAATGAATTTGAGATGAGTATGATGGGTGAGTTAAATTTATTTCTTGGGTTACAAATTAAGCAAACTGAAAAAGGAATAATTATTCACCAACAAAAATACATAAAGGAACTGTTAAAGAAATATGGCCTCGAAAATTCAAAGATAAATCACACTCCAATGGGAACTTCAACTAGATTAGATGAAGATTCCATAGGAATAAGTGTTGATCAAACAAAATATAGAGGCATAATTGGTTCTCTTTTGTATCTAACTGCTAGTCGTCCAGACATAGCTTTTATTGTTGGTTTGTGTGCTAGATTTCAAGCAAATCCCAAGGAGTCTCATCTAACGGCTGTGAAGAGAATTCTTAGATATCTTAAAGGAACAAATGATCTTGGACTTTTCTATCCAAGAAGTGATACATTTGAGTTAAGAGGATATCTCGATGCCGACTATCTTTGGAGATCTTGTAAAGAGGAAAATCACCTCGGGTATGGTTCAATTTCTTAGTCATAGTTTAGTTTCTTGGAGCACCAAGAAACAAAACACGGTTGCTTTATCCTTCGCTGAGCGGAATATGTAGCTGCGTTGCATGTTGCTCTCAAATGCTCTGGATAAAACAACAACTTTGTGACTATAGAATAATCTTTAATTGTGTTCCTATTTATTCTGATAATACTAGTGCCATTAGTATTTCAAAAGATCCAGTGCATCATTCAAGAGTTAAGCATATACATATCAGACATCACTTTCTAAAAGAAAATGTGGAAAAAGGTTTGATTAAACTTGAGTTTTGTCAAACGGAAAATCGATTGCTGATATACTAACTAAGCCTCTACAAAGAGATAGATATGAAAAATTAAGGCTTGAGTTAGGTTTAATAAAACTTAAGTAATTGTTCCTATTCCAATCCCCCATGTCTGAATTGATTTGTCTTACTCTATGTGATATTAAGTGACTGTGATTAACTGCCTAAGACCATTGTAAAAAGCTACTCACAAATGTTACATAATACTCCCCTTATTGTTACTAAGTTATAGAAACATGCATGATATGAAGAATGTTGATA
The DNA here is from genome assembly GCA_947648045.1 of Beta corolliflora. Taxonomy (NCBI): domain Eukaryota; kingdom Viridiplantae; phylum Streptophyta; class Magnoliopsida; order Caryophyllales; family Amaranthaceae; genus Beta; species Beta corolliflora. The sequence goes on from CANSZD010002913.1 coordinate 734,617, forward strand.
TTTAGCATAAGTTGTTCCTATAGCACAAGTTCCTTAGAATTTATTTCCTTTCCATAAATTAAAAAGTCCATAAAAATCCTTTCAAAAAAAAAAAGTCCATAAAAATCAAAAAATCCGAAAAATCCCAAAAATATAGGAATCATATTTAATCAAGTCATGAAATCCTTTTTATCTTTTCTTTTTCTTTTATCTTTTATTTTTGTTTTTATCTTTTTAATTTTTACGCGTGTAACTCTTCATTTGCTGTTACATGCATCTTCTTTCTTATTCCTTCTTCCCTTCCAAAATCGTGTTCCTTAAACGCTTCAACTTCACCATTGTTCATCTCCTTCACACCTCTTCGCACTACATAAAACCACAATTTCTTTTCACCAAATGGCAAAAACCTCTCTCAATTCACCTTATCCAAAAGCAACAACTCCCAAAACCTCTCAAATGAAAAACCGCTCTTCTCCATCAAAAACCCTAGAAGCCGAAAATTTTCAAGAAACAACAATGGCGGTAGAACAGCAAAAATTGGAGTCACCTAGGAGAAGTGTGAGAAGAAGAAAACTAATTGGGGAAGATGATGAGGAAGAAACCCGGAATTAGTTGAGGGGGGAAGAAGAAGCTACCCTGTTCCTTCCAAAGGAACCACGCTTCTTCCTCCAAGAAAAGAGTGGAGCGAAGTGATTCACGGTATGTTTTAGGATTCTGTGTTGATTTGGAGTGGGCCAAGAAAGTTAGATTCAATGAATTAACCGATATACTAAAGGAACAGGGTATGGAATACCTGTTTGAAACCGCATATAATAATGCCTTAGTTCCTTTAGCTATGGATGAGTTTTGTGCAAACTTCATCAGCATTGATGGAGTATGTACTACTGAAGTTAAGGGGAAGAAAATTAAATTTTCCCAAGAAACTTTAGCAAAAATATGGGATGTTCCTTGCAAAGGAACCGATCTATATTTTAAGAGGAAATGAAGCGTTGCCTTTCCCAATTTCTCCCAAGATGATATTGTTGAATCCTTTGGGGGAAGCTGGCGCCAAACCAAAATAAATCACAATCTTCTCTCTCTCCCGTCCACAAAATTTTGTTTAATCTTGTTTGGAGAGCACTCATTCCTACGAACTGAAAAGAGGAAAGAGGTGGGTCTCTTAGATATGTGTTACATGTTTTGCCTTGACCACCACATTCAAATTAACTTCCCTTCTCTATTTATCCAACATCTAACTCTTTGCATTGAGAATCATTGTGTAGTTGGCTATGGTGCTTTAATCACCTCTCTTCTTTCTCACTTTAAAGTAAAAACTCTTTTGGTTGGCCTACCTTTGGTATAAAACAAGGTAATATTCTAAATGAAAAGACTTTGTATGGCTTTGACCTCTCTGTCCAAGATGGAGTATTGACTCGAGGGAGGATTGCTACTAGTTCCTCTCACAAAGAAACCGCCTAAGGGCGTGGAAGAGGAACTAGTGGAACTAATCTTGGAGGAACAAGTTCCTACCCCTACGGAACCAAAGGAACAGAAACCCAAGAGGCGCAAAACCCGTTGCCAAAAAGCCTTCCCCTCCCGTTCCTAAAAGAGTTAGACATAGCACTAGGTTGAAAATTGCTAAAACTGCATATGTTCCTTCAAATAAGGACTCTCCTTTAGTCCTATCTGATGCAGAGGAACAAGATCATAACTCTCCTAAGGAACCTACTCCTCCATCCTTACCAAAAGTACCGGTAAACCTCACCACCATCCCTTCCATCTCTCCCTCATCCTTCTCTGTTCCTTCCAGGTTTTGAGCAGGTTGAAGGTTGAGATGAAAGAACCAAATCCTTTCTCCTCTACGTCCAGGTGACCTTCCACCACAACCACCTTTTCTTCCTTCCATTTACACCACCATCTCACCTTCTTGTTTCTCTCGAAAGGAACACCGGGTCCATCACAAGAAAACACCCCAGTTCCTTCACCTAAACCACCCACTGACTCTGGTTCTAAGGGAAAGGAACAAGTTCCTTCAGATGATTTTGGTTGGGTCAATGAAGTATGTCTCCCTGCTCAACATATGATTAAGTTTTACAATCACCTTCACTGGACTTTAGATGCTAAAACAGATAAGATGACGGGTTTAATGAAAGTCCTTAGTGATACTATGATTGAACAACAAAAGAACATGGAGATGATGGCCCAAGCCATTAACACTTTGAAGCAGCAACTTGATGGACATCATGGAGAGGTGATGAAGAAGTTGGAAGAAGTGGTTGAGGAAGAAGTCGTAGAGGAACACAACTCCCCTTTCCTTCCTAATGTCTAGTTCTTATTTCTCTTAAAGGAACATGAACTCTTAGCTTTTGTTTCTTTTCTTTTCGTTTCTCCTTTTTCTCTTTTGTACTTTAATGGAATAAGTGCTATGAATATAATGAATTTTGCTATATTTGTCTTCGTTTGTGATTTGAATGCATAATTTCTTACTTGGAATGGCTAGTATTATGTGATTACTGTTTGAGCAAGTCTAACCTTTGAAATTTCTAACTTAACCATTTTTTTTGGTGCTTGTTAATGGTCTAAAGGTCTTGTAAAATCAATCTTCCCAAAATCACCAAGAGTTTGATCTTTTTGATGATGACAAAGGGGGAAAAGATTACAGGAACAAACTAAGTTGACTACGTTGTTGAAATCTTGTAAAAATGAAAAAATTAAATCCTTAATCTGTCGTAATTAAATTATATCAATTATTATTCTATCTTTTTCATTCTCTTATATTATTTGTTGTTTTTTCTTAGTTTGTAACTTTGTTGTCATCATCAAAAAGGGGGAAATTGTTGAACCCTAGTTTTGATGATGACAAAGGAACAAAGATGCAAACTAAGTATTGGACTAACAAGTTATTTAAGTGAATGAAATCAAGGTATCAATGAAAGGAACAAAGAGAATACTAAGTCAAAGAAGAAATCGAGTTTGGATTTTGAAGACTAAGTGAAGATGTTCAAAGATTTGGTACTGGAGCAGCATTCACTACAAGAAAACGCTAAAACAACGACTGCATACCAGCGACGGTTTAAAAAACGGTCGGTAATTGTAAAATAGCTACGGCACCAAGCCGTCGGTGAATACCGACTGCATTTTAAGAAATTAACGACGGTTTAGCAGTCGTTGATATACTACGACGGTTTAAAGCCGTCGTTGATTTCTTTAAAAGCAGACTATTATTTTTTTAAGTTTAGCGACGGTCTTTAGCGGTCGGTTATTTTTTTAAGTAAAGCCCCTTTCACTCCTCTTTTTCCAATTTCCCGTCGCTCCTCTTCCACTTTCTCTCTCCTCACTCCCACCAAAACCCCGCCTTAATTTCTCTCTCCTCCGTGTTGCAGTCGTGTTTCACCCCAATCTCCGTTCATCGGCGACTTTCTCTCTCCTCCGTGTGTCAATCGTGTTTCATCGGCGCATTAGAGTCTTTGCCGCCGGTTATTCGCCGACCTCCAACCAACGAACGGCGATACCCTCATTTTCTCTCCACTGCTTGGGACAGTGTCTTTGCCGGGTTAGCACTGCGTCATTTTTTTTGTTTGTTAATGAAACCAAACCCTTAACGTCATTCGGCTTTGTCAATGTAGGTGGTCAAACCCTAAACACCCGATTGTCGTCCTCCCCGTGCCTGGAGCCCCGCCGACGGTACATTCCTTACTTTTCTCTCTCTTCATATATGTTTTTGGATCTGCCTTTTATTCATTTCTTGATTTGAGTTTCATTTCTCCAACTAATTTTGTGCTAAATGGGTAATTACTTGTTATTCTATTGTGTTAATTTTCTGATGATTGATGATTTCTAAGATGATGGTGAATTTAATGGTTTTTGATTGCGAGTGATGCTTACTTGTTGCTATATCTAGCTAATGATGTGCTTAGCTTTGCTTTCGAAAGTCACCGCTTTCGGTCTTTTCACTTGCTACATTTCGTTTACGCACAAAATTTTAGTAGATTCATGTGAGGGGTGTTTGGGTGAGTATTTAGTGAAGGTGTTCTTCTTGTTGGTGCTATTTGTTTTGTACCGGTCTATGAGTGAGAAGGCGAATACGGTTTGTTTGAATGTTGTTTGTAGAATGTTAGAGGAACAATATAAGTTGATTGGTTCCGTTGGTGAATTCGTTCCGATGTACTTGCGAGGAATTGGGTATGCTTTATGTTCTTAAGGAGAGTTTCATTTTGTTAGGTTGTTAGAGTTTTTGCTAGGAAATTGGGTTAATATAGAGGTTGGTTATGATGTTTCTCATGGAGTGATGATTCCGCATCCGGTAGAATGGGTATTTTATATGGTTAATTGCTTAATTTTAGTATAAATTTTGCTAAATGCTTAAAGGTGCCGTTTAATAATTGATTTTCTACATGATGTAGGATTACGTAGCACTTTGGTGTTTCTCTTTGGCTTAATTGTAAGGTTAGTAGCAATTGTTTACCATATTTTGTCTTCAATTTATATTGTTTTTGTTCATGTAAATTCTATATTTTAATTTTTGTGTAAGTTTTTCATCATGAAATATAATGTATTAAAAAAACTTTTGTTTAGAGAATGTTAAAAACTATATAATTTTTTAGTTTATATTACTTTGAAGATTAAGTTACTTTAATTGTATAAGTTTAAGTTACTATATAATTATCACAATAGTTTTTATATTGGTTCGTTTATTAAAGGTTATAAAAGTTATAAACTATATAATTATCACAATAATTTATTTATTGCACATTCCTTTATTTAGTTTACACTATTTAAATTGTTTATATTGTTTTTGACATATTTGTTTTCGTGGAAATAGTTTGGATGATGTTATAAATTTAATTTAAGTGTTTAAATAAATATGTTTGCATCGTCATGTGCCTAGATACCCGTTCAAGGTATACTCATTAGGAGTATATCTTGAATAGTCCCGTTGGGGCTTGTTCTTCGACGTTTGACCCCACTTAGGTGGTGAATGTATGCCTTTTGTTCTATTCTATGTAATTTCCGGTCATGTTGTTTCTCTATCTTTTTTTCTCGGGTACATATGTAAGCTTTTACGAAGCTCACATTGTGTACTTGGAGAACTCATGGGAAATCTTTGCCCGGAATTTACGTAGAAGCGAATAGTTGGCATACATTCACTAGTGGGGTTAGACGTCGAAGAATGGGTTAGGTTGGAGTGACAAGGACCTTTGGACATCATTTTAGGCCCTATATGTATTTCACACAAATGTTTTAATTGTACGTATGATGGTTGTTAATGAGTAGTGTGGTTGAAATGCTTTAGAATTGTAGAATTGGTCACCATGAAACGGAAGGAGCGTTGGTGGATGTATGATAGATATGACAATGTGCGTAACTTGAGGCCCGAGTTCTTGAGGGGGTTGATGAATTCATTGACTTTTGCAAAGTAAATCCCGAAAGCCCGGGTAAGGATGAAGTTAGATGTCCGTGTCCGAAATGCAAGAACAGGACGTATGCATGCCGCGAGACACGGTTAAAGTGCATTTGTATAGCAAGGGCTTTATACCGATTACTACGGTTGGTATTCTCATGGTGAAGAGTTACCTCAACCCGCGGAAGAGCTATCTAATCCATACCGTGAAATGGTTTTCGATGCTCTTGGGAATAATCAGGAACCGTCCCTTTGTTGAAGAGCCTAGTGGAATGGAGGAGGAGCCTAATCCTCAAGCAAAGGTGTTTCTTGACCTATTAAAGGCTTCGAGGAACCGTTGTACGACGGGAGCTCCATGTCATGTGTTGGAAATGGCATCTAGAATAGTATCTTTGAAGTGTGAGTACAATTTGCCACATAGGTGTGTTGATGCTTTTGCTTCATTAATGAAAGAAGCAATACCTAACAACAACAACATGAGTGACACATTTTACGATACGAAGAAGATCTTGGAGGATTAGAGCTTCCCCACGAAAAGATTCATGCTTGCCCGAAAGGTTGTATGTTATTTTGGAGAACCGATGCACACTTGGACGGATGTAGAGTGTGCGATGCGGCAGAATACAAGAGGACTTCTAAGGGGTCTTTAGTTCCAATGAAAGTTCGATTTATTTTCCAATCACACCGAGATTGCGAGAGGTTGTATGCAACAAAGAACGTTCTTTGAAGAAATGACATGGCATGCCAAAAATCCAAGAGCCGAAGACAAAATGGCTCACCCTAGCGGCAGTGAAGCTTGGAAGCATTTGGATGGATCCTTTGGCGAATTTGCATCGAGCCTAGGAATGTTCGGCTCGGTTTGTGTACGAGATGGGTTTGGTCCACATGGAAAGTTTGGGGGTCAATATTCATGTTGGTAGGTCATCTTAACCCCGCACTAACTTGCCGCCATCGATGTGCATGAAAAAACCCTTCATGTTCCTTTCGTTGCTCGTTCCCTGGTCCTAAAAATCCGAAGGGAAACTTGGATGTGTACATGCAACCCTTAATCGAGGAATTGAAGCAATTATGGGATGTTGGAGCAACTACTTATGACATTTCTAGGAAACAAAATTTCAATATGCGTGCCGCCATTCTTTGGACAATAAATGATTTTCCGCTTACGGTATGCTATCTGGCTGGTCCACCTGGGAAAAAGGCTTGTCCTTATTGTATGGATAAATCCAAAGCTTTTTGGCTCGAGCATGGGGGTAAAGTTTCTTGGTTTGATTGTCACCGTCAATTCCTTCCTCAAGATCATCCTTTTCGTAAAAACAAAGTAGCTTTTTGCAGAAATAAGGTTGAAAAAGGGTCTCCACCACACATCATGTCCGGGGAGGAGTTGTGGTCATGTGTTAAAGACTTGCCAAAGGCTACGAGATGGACCGAGATGCACTTAACGCTTTGAAGAAGTTGAAAAATGGGTGGTTCAAACAAAGTTTGTCTTTGGGAGCTCCCATCTTGGAAAGATCTGCATCTTCGTCACAACCTTGACGTTATGCACATTGAGAAAAACTTCTTCGACCAACTCATTCACACGATTATGGATGTGAAAAAAGCAGGACGGCGGACACCGTTGCATCTAGAAAAGACATTGCTAAATTGTGCAAAAGGCCTCAACTTCATGTCACCAAGGATGCAAACGGAAAAGAAACTCCACCAAAAGCACCTTTCGCCTTGGACAAGTCCCAAAGGAAAGTATTATGCAAGCGGGTCGGAGATTTGAAATTTCCCGATGGCTATGCTTCCGACTTAACAAGATGTGTGGACATGCGGTCCGGTAAGTGCACAAGTATGAAAAGCCATGATTTGTCATGTCTTCATGGAAAGATTATTGCCGATTGCATTAAAGGAGTTGCTTAGGTTCATGTGTGGAAAGTTGTCACCGAGATTAGCCTTTTTTTCCGTGATTTGTGTTGCTCCACCATCACAGTAAGTGACATGGAAAGATTGGAAAAGGACATAGCCGAGATCCTTTGTAAACTCGAAAAGATTTTCCCACCATCATTCTTCAATTCCATGGAACACTTACAGTTCACCTTCCACGCGAAGCTAGGCTATGTGGTCCCGTGCAATATCCGTTGGATGTATCCCTTTGAAAGGTACCTTATCCTTCATTTTCATATATCCTTTTTTATTGTTGTTCGCAATTGTGTAACTCTTTTTGATAACCACCTTCTTAGGTTCCTCAATCATTTGAAACGCAAAATTGGTAACAAGGCTCGTGTGGAGGGTTCTATTTGTAATGCATACTTGTGTGAAGAGATTGCAAACTTACGTTCAAACTACTTTCAGCAAGGAGTGGATACTAAGACACGAGATTCGGGCCGTAATGTAAATGATGAAGTTGATAGGATGCTCGATTTAAGCTGTCCCGAGCTATTCGGGGTTAATTGTGGTCGGCCGTCTAATGCGGGTGGAACACGATTTTTAAGCGAAGTGGAACTACAACGTGCACACCTATATGTGTTAGCAAATACGGGCATCTTACAAGAATTTGAGAAGTAAAACACTTGTTATTAATCATATTATTTATAAATTTAACTTTCATTTTTAATTTAGACATTAACAATTGTTATGTTTGTAAGGGATTTCGAGGACCACATTCTTCAAATTCGACCTACTCTACGTAGGGAAGATGTGTGGGTGCAACATGAAGCGAGAATACCTTGATTGGTTTTAGATCGAAAGTGAGTTTGTGTGACTATAGGTTATTCAATAGGTTATTCAAGAAATGTTAATGGATTAACAATATGAATGAATTTTAATAGGTTATTCAAGACAAACCCAATGATGATGTCTTGTTTGCTTTGGCAATGGGTCCTTCGACATTAGTTCACACTTGGAATAGATACTATGTTAATGGATACAATTTCCAAACAAAAGCATCAAGCAAACACAAATCCACCATGAATTATGGAGTGTGTGTATCTAATGATGGAGGGAGTGATTTCTTTGGGATTCTAGATGATGTTATAGAATTGAAGTTTACCTGTGCTCGTAGTCAATATAGCACGAGTTTTGTTCAAGTGCAATTGGATGGACAATGTGAGGGGAATGAACATCGATCAATACAAGCTAGTTGAAGTCAACCACACCAAGAAATACCCCAAGTTTGATCCCTTTGTGCTATCATACCAGGTTAGCCAAGTATATTTCGCACCGTATCCAAGCTTGAAAAGAGATCGTGCTCAATGGTGGGCTGTGTTTAGGACAAAGGCAAGGTACGTGATTGATGCTCAGGTTGACTTCGACTTCCTTCGGGAGACAAGTCTTTGGGAATCCAACGCTTTGTGATCCAAATGATATTCCCGATTATGAAGGTGGTAATGATGTCGAGTGTGTTGAAGGAGATGATGAAGAAATTTTGTTTGAAGCCCCATCAGGTGATGATGAAGAAGAGTCTAGTTTCGAGTCTGGAGAAAGCGAGGATGATGACGATGACGATGATGGTTTTTGGGATGACGATAGTGATGATGAACTAAGCGAGGATGGGAATTCACTTTGATTTGTTTGAGTATATCATAGCTTGTATTAAGGACAACATTTCAATAAAAATATATGACTTTTGTAATGAAATGTGGAAGATTACTTGTTATGACATTTCCATCGTAGTTTTTCTTCTTGTTGTTGAGTAACATGATCCATTCTCGCACTGTGGTTTTTTCTTAGTGTTTTTCTAATATTTAATTAGTACTTGCTTTCTCCCCACTTCCCTTTTCACATTAATATTAAAATATATGACTGCATTGTGACCACTAATTCTAGTTATTCTAATCAGAATCTACATGGTGGATTTGTAGTATCTGATTATGCTCTCTTAATTATCAAAGATTACATTTTCCTAAGCATTATGATTTGGCCATGGTCTAAAGAGTATGATCAGTTGTTGATTTATCATGATTTCATTTGGTTTTGGTATGTCTTACTTATAATTCTATTAATGAATTTGTATTACTTTGATAGGGAGGGGGGGCGTAGGGGTCGGGGAGGGGGTGGGGCGTGCGGGGGTCGGGGGAGGGTGGGGGGCGTGCAGGGGGTCGGGGAGGGTGGGGGGGATGTGGGGGGTCGGGGGGGGGGAGGGGCTGCGCGGGGAGGGTCGGGGAGGGGGAGGGGCTGCGGGGGGTCGGGGAGGTGGGGGGCGTGCGGGGGGGGTCGGGGAGGGTGGGGGGCTGTGCAAGGGGGTCGGGGGGGAGGGGAGGGGCTGCGGGGGGGTCGGGGAGGAGGGTGGGGCGTGCGGGGGGTCGGGGAGGTGGGGGGACTGTGCGGGGGGGTCGGGGAGGGTGGGGGGCGTGCAAGGGGGGGTCGGGGAGGGGGAGGGGCTCCGGGGGGGGTCGGGGGGGGGGGGCTGCGGGGGGGTCGGGGAGGAGGGGTGGGGGTGTGCAGGGGGTCGGGGAGGGGGAGGGGCTGCGGGGGGTGTCGGGGAGGGGGAGGGGCTGCGAGGGGGGTCGGGGAGGGGTGGGGCTGCGGGGGTGTCGGGGAGGGGGGAGGGGCTGCAGGGGGTCGGGAGGGGGGCTGCGGGGGTCGGGGAGGGGGGTGGGGCGTGCGGGGGGGTCGGGGAGGGTGGGGGGTGTGCGGGGGGGTCGGGGAGGGGGAGGGGGCTGCGGGGGGGTCGGGGAGGGGGGGGGTGGGCTGCGGGGGTGTCGGGGGAGGGGGAGGGCTGCGGGGGGGTCGGGGAGGGGGGGGTGGGCTAGTGATTAGTGGCATTTTTCGTCTTGATTTTTTGTTTTAAGTGAATATGCATATTCTAGTTTTCAAACGGATGCGCACTTCTTCGATCTTCTTGTCTAACTTCTCAAATAATCTTCTATAACACCCACATTTACCAACTTGATTTTTGTCTTCCATAAAGAAATTGGACATATAAAATTGATCCTAACTCTACCTTCATTAGCTTATGAATTTAAGCTTACATATTTGGGAAGAGCTTGTTGATAACCACTTAAGATCCAACGTTCTAATTTCTTTGACATAATGTTATTGGATTATTCATACTTTAATGTAATTTGTTTAATCTTGCGCGAGTTTTAATTTCTTGCATTTTAGGTAATCATGTCTAATCCTAAGGGCCGCGGAGGTCGAGGTGGCTTAGGTGGAAGCCAAGGTCGTGGGACTTTGATTCCGATGCAGCTTTTTCAGTCCACCGAAGTAGAAGGAAGCCAGAACCCTGTAGTAGAGACACAGGGAGATGATTCACAGGCACGTGACATTGGTAGCCACGTACGGAGACTCGGAACACTCATACGGAGGAAGGTGAAGGTTCGAGCCGTGCACCAAGAAAGGTTTTAAGCCCTCTTGGATTATGGTAAGTTCGTAAGCTACTATATGCTTCATGATACACAAATATGCAATGGTATTCACAATTCACGTGTTTGTTTGGTTTTCAATTCAGGTTCGATGATAACAAGGTTAGTGGGTCCATCGACATTTTCCAGGGCCATTTTCGACAACCTTGGTTCAATTACGGTGAGGTCGACAATGCAACAAAGACGCATTGGTGGAACATTTTCACAAGTATGTATGAATCGAATTATGAAAAATTCCATTGATTATATTACTTTATTAATATCTTTGTTTAATGTTTGACTAAAGGGTATTTACGAATGGGCTTCTGAGTTAGAAGGCCTAGTGAAGAAGGATTACAAAAAAAAGCTTCATCTCGTCTGAGAGACTTGCGATACTGGGTGGTTAAGAAAGCCAAAGAAAGGCCGAAATGGTTGGGGGAGACGATCTACGAAGACATGAAGAAGAGAAGTGAAGACCCAACATTTCGGGAAAAATCTGAACAGGCGAAGAAGAACCGAAGAGGTGGCTCCCTGTCTAATCCAATTGAGCCGTCACACTTTCAGGGTTCTATTTCGGCGGCACAACATGCTAGGAAGATGGTAAATATGTTTCATATCTACTACTTAGTGTAATTTACATTTCATTTTCGGTATCGGTAAAAAATTAAGCCTTTGTTCAACAATGTCTACGAGCAAAGAGTAGAGGAGGAGTACTCCCTACTGCTCCCGAGTTGTTCTTGAAGACTCATTTCAAGACTGTTCCTGGAAAAGGAGAAATCCCAGCAAACAAGAAAGCAAAGCAAATCTCGGTACATACTTCTAAACATATATTTATAGGCAAATATGATTGAAAAGTTTGGTGCAAGTTTAGTTAGAACCAAATATAGGCCATTTTGGCCAATTTAGGCTATTTCACTTGAAATTGAATGAATACGAGTAGTTTGATGCTAGTTTAAGTTATAAACACCTCAAACATCATATATATAGTTAGTTTAATGTGATTCTAAGTTGTTTTGATTGAAAATACACAAAATAGGAAAGTTAGAACCAAATATAGGCCATTTTGGCCAATTTAGGCTATTTCACTTGAAATTGAATGAATACGAGTAGTTTGATGCTAGTTTAAGTTATAAACACCTCAAACATCATATATATAGTTAGTTTAATGTGATTCTAAGTTGTTTTGATTGAAAATACACAAAATAGGAAAGTTAGAACCAAATATAGGCCATTTTGGCCATTTTAGGCTATTTCACTTGAAATTGAATGAATTCGAGTAGTTTGATGCTAGTTTAAGTTATAAACACCTCAAACATCATATATATAGTTAGTTTAATGTGATTGTAAGTTGTTTTGAATGAAAATACACAAAATAGGAAAGTTAGAACCAAATATAGGCTAATATAGGCCATTTCACTTGAAATTGAATGAATACGAGTAGTTTGATGCTAGTTTAAGTTATAAACACCTCAAACATCATATATATAGTTAGTTTAATGTGATTGTAAGTTGTTTTGATTGAAAATACACAAAATAGAAAAGTTAGAACCAAATATAGGCTAATATAGGCCATTTTAGGCCATTTCACTTGAAATTGAATGAATACGAGTAGTTTTATGCTAGTTTAAGTTATAAACACCTCAAACATCATATATATAGTTAGTTTAATGTGATTGTAAGTTGTTTTGATTGAAAATACACAAAATAGGAAAGTTAGAACCAAATATAGGCCATTTTGGCCAATTTAGGCTATTTCACTTGAAATTGAATGAATACGAGTAGTTTGATGCTAGTTTAAGTTATAAACACCTCAAACATCATATATATAGTTAGTTTAATGTGATTCTAAGTTGTTTTGATTGAAAATACACAAAATAGGAAAGTTAGAACCAAATATAGGCCATTTTGGCCAATTTACGCTATTTCACTTGAAATTGAATGAATACGAGTAGTTTGATGCTAGTTTAAGTTATAAACACCTCAAACATCATATATATAGTTAGTTTAATGTGATTGTAAGTTGTTTTGATTGAAAATACACAAAATAGGAAAGTTAGAACCAAATATAGGCCATTTTGGCCAATTTAGGCTATTTCACTTGAAATTGAATGAATACGAGTAGTTTGATGCTAGTTTAAGTTATAAACACCTCAAACATCATATATATAGTTAGTTTAATGTGATTCTAAGTTGTTTTGATTGAAAATACACAAAATAGGAAAGTTAGAACCAAATATAGGCCATTTTGGCCATTTTAGGCTATTTCACTTGAAATTGAATGAATACGAGTAGTTTGATGCTAGTTTAAGTTATAAACACCTCAAACATCATATATATAGTTAGTTTAATGTGATTCTAAGTTGTTTTGATTGAAAATACACAAAATAGGAAAGTTAGAACCAAATATAGGCTAATATAGGCCATTTTAGGCTATTTCACTTGAAATTGAATGAATACGAGTAGTTTGATGCTAGTTTAAGTTATAAACACCTCAAACATCATATATATAGTTAGTTTAATGTGATTGTAAGTTGTTTTGATTGAAAATACACAAAATAGGAAAGTTAGAACCAAATATAGGCTAATATAGGCCATTTTAGGCCATTTCACTTGAAATTGAATGAATACGAGTAGTTTGATGCTAGTTTAAGTTATAAACACCTCAAACATCATATATATAGTTAGTTTAATGTGATTGTAAGTTGTTTTGATTGAAAATACACAAAATAGGAAAGTTAGAACCAAATATAGGCTAATATAGGCCATTTTAGGCCATTTCACTTGAAATTGAATGAATACGAGTAGTTTGATGCTAGTTTAAGTTATAAACACCTCAAACATCATATATATAGTTAGTTTAATGTGATTGTAAGTTGTTTTGATTGAAAATACACAAAATAGGAAAGTTAGAACCAAATATTGGCCATTTTGGCACTTTATATTATTTGAATATGAGTATATTTAACCAAATGCAGGAGACATACAATAAGAAGTTGGATCATTGTACCACTCGGGGGTCACATGAACCCCGATCTGTTGTATTGGGAGACAGTTGGGGGGAGAAACAGAGGAAAAGTTCAGGGGTTGGGTCAGGGAGATCATTTGTACTACAACTCTGCATCAGGGCGAGGAGATGGTGGCTCTTCACAACCATATGAGCCGTCCATTTTTTCTCAGATTGAGGCGCAAGTGGAGGCAAAGGTCGCTGCACGGATGGGAGAGGTGGAGGCAATGGTCGCAAAGCACGGGTGGAAGAGTCACGTCGGGCCCTCATCGAGGAAATGATGAGGAACATGTCTAGTTTCGGCCACATGTTCTCGGAGTTGCAACCCGAGCCCCACTCCACAACGCAGACCGGAAGATGACCCGGGGGTTTGGTGGTGGCGGTAGTGCTACAGAGCAACCCTTGACAAGTGTAGTTTTTTTTGGTTTTGGCAACTAGGTAACTAACTTATAGTTGGATATAGTTAGTCTAACTTATTTCTTGTAGTGTAAATACTTATCGGCATCTCACTTCGTTTCTTGATGTGTCGGGTTATTTTTTTTCAACCCGACTTCTACTTTATTTCCCGACACGGGATCTATTTTGCGTACATATATTTAATCTAGGTAGTTTGTCTAACTATAGACATTTAGTGTCTATATTTATCGGCATCTAGCTTATTATTTTCTAGCTTTGTCGATATATATATTTTTGTAAACACCGACATCTACTTTATTTCCCGACATCGGGATCTATTTTGTGTACATAAATGTAATCTATTTCATGTAATTATACAAGTATCTATGTAAATTTTAATATATATCAAAATTGCATAATTTTGTAATTGAAAAAATTTAATGCGATGGAGAAACTTGACTTTAGCGTGGTATATTTAGGTGCAAATTGTGCGGGTACGAGGTTTAATTATTTTTAAGAACAATAGAATTTTAAATCATATTATTTTGTAAGAACGATGACGGTTAAACAATAAATCAACGACGGTTAGGCGATCGCGTAAGGTTCTCTATGCACCCATTGAAACGAAATCAACTGGCCGCTTTAACATTTTAGCGACCGTTATAAACAGAGACGTTGATTATTCGAAATCAACGATGGTTTATAACGAGTCATTTGGAACAACGACGGTTTAGAGCATCGTTGGAACAACGACGGTTTAAAAGCGGTCGGTGATCCAAAGGCTGTTATAATGCGTCGGCCGACTGCCCGTCGCTTTAAACGGTCGTTGGCCCGGGTATCAACGTCGGCTTTTATAAACCGTCGGCGGTGTCCTTAAACCGTCGTTGAATATATCACCGACGGCTGACGTGGCGTTGATTATTGTATCACCGACCATCTTTTTACCGACGGCCATTTAACGACGGTTAGCCGTCGTTGATTATTCAGCGACGGCTTTTTAGGCTACCAACGACGGCTAAAAGCCGTCGTTAATTGGCACTTTTCTTGTAGTGATTGGAGCAAGAAGACTAAAGAGAGGCTTTTTGTTTCTAGTTCCAATGTAAAGGAACGAGTAAGAATGGTAAGGAACTGTGGCAATTTAGAATGAGAATGAGCGTTTGCTCCTTTGTAAGGAACAGACGAACAGGTGCTATCATAATAAGTTAAAGGAACTAACTATTAAAAGGAACTAGACCTAGGGTTGTAACAGCTTGAATTTTTTAAGCAGGTTCAATTATTTTGTTAGCTATATTAAGTCTTCATCAGGCTTTGGTCCTTTAAGTAGTTAGAATTCTCTCCAACATCATACTAGGACAAAAGTGGATAAGAACCATCATTCTTAATTGTTAAGAAAGCAAGTGGATAAGCTCTAATATTCTTAGTGGTTAAGAAAGCAAGTGGATAAGCTCTAACATTCTTAGTGGTTAAAAAAGCTTGTGGATAAGCCCTATCATTCTTAATGGTTAAGAAAGGTCAAAGAGGATAAGAACTAACATTCTTAGTGGTTAAGAAAGCCGTGAGAACCAATAGATAAGTTACAAAGCCTTTGAGAGCCTTATTCCTTAAGATTATGAAAATTACATAGAGACCATTTTATCGGGTAACAATGAACCTCTAGTTAAAGAGCCTTTTTGGGTTGAATCCGAGCTCATAAGCTAATCAAACTTGACATATGTTATGTTTGGGATGTCTTAAGGTTAAAATGGTCATTTGCTCCCAAAATACACGTGGATTAATATAGTAGATTCCTTACATAGTAAAATCTGGCCAACTAAAATATCAGTTCGTACCTATCCTCAAAGAATGCTTCTTAGCAGCTACTTAAGTGTCGATCTCCCAAAGCTCTTTGCATGCATGAAAGCCAACACCTTAAGCTAACACCTCCAATAAGAATCAACCAGAAACACTAAGAAACCGACCTCACCCAGATGTGGTTTCCCTCCCCCCATGTGTACTGCAAGAACCAGTCTATAAAAGACTGTTTTGGTTTTTCGACCCTTTCTCCTAATTTTTCTTCTTCAACATCTACTTCTCTTTACATACAACTCTTCAAGACATAATTCCCTAGTGTTTCAAGCTTTTGTCAGAGTTTTCAAGCCTTGGGAAGTTGTAGAAAACAGCATAGAAACATCAAGCAAACTGCTGTAAGTACGACTTTGCATCCCTCTTGTACTTAGCTTAGTTATTTATGTTCTAAAACTTGTATAAACTAATCCCTAGCACTTTAAATATTCAGAGGAAGCTGTAGGAAGGATAAACCACTTGGAATAAGGAGTTTGAGTTACATTAAGCACCCTAAGTGAAAGTACACACTTAGTTTGGATTATAACCTAGAGATTTTCCTACCTATAGTTAGATGATTATTTCTTTCTATTTTGAAGCATGATTATGAAATGAAATCTCTTCTGATATGCATATTAGTATGTGTGCTTTGAGTATATGACATGGATTTGGCATGCTATTGTTCACTTGAGATGTTTTACTTATCCTAAGCTAGGCTTAAACACTAAAATGCCATGTTTATGCTTTTAATTGGAATTTGTTAAGTATATGGAATTGTATGGTAATGAAACACTAAATGTCTTGGTTTTAATCACGGAAGCGAGGCGTGAGCATACACCCGGGTTAGGGCGGGTATTCTCTAACTGTTACCCAACCAGGAGGGGAAAATCCTGGCGGAAGTAGGACATGTCCGGGTTAAGTCTTGCAAGCACAACAGTAAAAGGTGGGGTGACGACGCTCAACAGTTTGCTACGCTCGCGGTCATATCAAAAGATTGATCTTACGAAATCTCTAAGTAATGGAAGTGATTATGACTACTTGCTATTATGACTATGTGTTATACATTAGTTTTCAAAATACACATAAACTTGTATTTTCTATTAAACAGTGTGTACTCAACTTTGCTGATAGTGTTGTCATTTCTGTGGCCTGTCACTTGGTGGGTGGCAGAGTCAAACTTTGTTGCAGGATTGTGTTGGAAGCCAGAGTGGAGAGCAAAGTTATGATTCGAATTGTGTATTATGGGTTAAATTCCGAGATTTAAGTTTGTATATAGAGGAGTTTATTTAGAATTACAAACAATATAGATTATTCTTTTGCCATGGAATTTGAGATTGAATGACTATGTAATTGAAGTCTTATATAAAGGATATTGTTTTGTGGGCCCATAACCCACAGGTCCAGGATCATATATTTCAAGTTGTTTCCGCTATGAGTGTTATCTAATTACTAAGTGATTATTATTATTTTGGTGCCAATTGAGATTTGTGATTGCTAAGCGAGTTAAGCTAGCAGCTCGGGAATCGGGCTGTTACAAATGGTATCAGAGCAACCCTGCGACCGTGTGCTGAGTTAGCCACATAACGGGGGTAAAAGATCGTTGGGAATATGTGTCTATTACTTGGGTAATTAGATTTCAAGTTTTGAGCTATAGAATAAGAATAAGAGTCAAGATTTGTGTAAAACGTAGGGAATAAGAGTATGGAATTCAAAGTTGTAATTTGAGGATATTTGAAATCTATTTGTAGGGAATATTGAGGAATTTTTCATGGAAATTTAGTAAGGACTATCGGAGGCTATAGTGCTTGGTATCTGGATACTTAAGGTTGATCTATGAGTTTATGTTTTGAAGTTTCGAGGAAGAAACTTATTTTAAGGGTGGTAGAGTGTAACAGCTTGAATTTTTTAAGCAGGTTCAATTATTTTGTTAGCTATATTAAGTCTTCATCAGGCTTTGGTCCTTTAAGTAGTTAGAATTCTCTCCAACATCATACTAGGACAAAAGTGGATAAGAACCATCATTCTAAATTGTTAAGAAAGCAAGTGGATAAGCTCTAACATTCTTAATGGTTATAAAAGCAAGTGGATAAGCTCTAACATTCTTAGTGGTTAAGAAAGCTTGTGGATAAGAACTATCATTCTTAATGGTTAAGAAAGGTCAAAGAGGATAAGAACTAACATTCTTAGTGGTTAAGAAAGCCTTGAGAACCAATAGATAAGTTACAAAGCCTTTGAGAGCCTTATTCCTTAAGATTATGAAAATTGCATAGAGACCATTTTATCGGGTAACAATGAACCTCTAGTTAAAGAGCCTTTTCGGGTTGAATCCGAGCTCATAAGCTAATCAAACTTGACATATGTTATGCTTGGGATATCTTAAGGTTAAAATGGTCATTTGCTCCCAAAATACACGTGGATTAATATTGTAGATTCCTTACATAGTAAAATATGGCCAGCTAAAATATCAGTTCGTACCTATCCTCAAAGAATGCTTCTTAGGAGCTACTTAAGTGTCGATATCCCAAAGCTCTTTGCATTCATGAAAGCCAACACCTTAACCTAACACCTCCAATAAGAATCAACCAGAAACACCAAGAAACGGACCTCACCCAGAAGAGGTTTCCCCTCCCCCCATGGGTACCGCCAGAACCAGTCTATAAAAGACTGTTTTGGTTTTTCGACCCTTTCTCCTAATTTTTCTTCTTCAACATCTACTTCTCTTTACATACAACTCTTCTAGACATTTTTTCCTAGTGTTTCAAGCTTTTGGTAGAGTTTTAAAGCCTTGAAAAGTTGTAGAAAACTCCATAGAAACATCAATGCTAACTGCTGTAAGTACGGCTTTGCATCTCTCTTGTACTTAGCTTAGTTATTTATGTTCTAAAACTTGTATAAACTAATCCCTAGCACTTTACATATTTAGGGGAAGCTGTAGGAAGGATAAACCACTTAGAATAAGGAGTTTGAGTTACATTAAGCACCCTAAGTGAAAGTACACACTTAGTTTGGATTGTAACCTAGGGATTTTCCTACCTATAGTTAGATGATTGTTTCTTTCTATTTTTTAGCATGATTATGAAATGAAATCTCTTCTGATATTCATATTAGTATGTGTGCTTTGAGTATATGACATGGATTTGGCATGCTATGGTTCACTTGAGATGTTTTACTTATCCTAAGCTAGGCTTAAACACTAAAATGCCATGTTTATGCTTTTAATTGGAATTTGTTAAGTATATGGAATTGTATGGTAATGAAACACTAAATGTCTTAGTTTTAATCACGGAAGTGAGGCGTGAGCATACACCGGGTTGGGGCGGATATTCCCTAACGTTACCCAACCGGGGGGGAAATCCGGCGGAAGTAGGACATGTCCGGTTAAGTCTTGCAAGCACAACAGTAAAAGGTGGGGTGATGACCCTCAACAGTTTGCTACGCTCGCTGTCATATCAAAAGATTGATCTTATTAAATCTCTAAGTAATGGAAGTGATTATGACTACTTGCTATTATGACTATGTGTTATACATTAGTTTTCAAAATACACCTAAACTTGTATTTTCTATTAAACAGTGTGTACTCAACTTTGCTGATAGTGTTGTCATTTCTGTGGCCTGTCACTTGGTGGGTGGCAGAGTCAAACTTTGTTGCAGGATTGTGTTGGAAGCCAGAGTTGAGAGCAAAGTTATGATTCGAATTGTGTATTGTGGGTTAAAGTCCGAGATTTAAGTTTGTATATAGAGGAGTTTATTTAGAATTACTTACAATATAGATTATTCTTTTGCCATGGAATTTGAGATTGAATGACTATGTAATTGAAGTCTTATATAAAGGATATTGTTTTGTGGGCCCATAACCCACAGGTCCAGGATCGTATATTTCAAGTTGTTTCCGCTATGAGTGTTATCTAATTACTAAGTGATTATTATTATTTTGGTGCCAATTGAGATTTGTGATTGCTAAGCGAGTTAAGCTAGCGGCTCGGGAATCGGTCATTACAAATGGTATCGGAGCAACCATGCGGACAGGTGTCTTTGAGTTAGCCACATAACGGGGTAAAAGATCGTTGGGAATATGTGTCTATTACTTGGGTAATTAGATTTCAAGTTTTGAGCTATAGAATAAGAATAAGAGTCAAGATTTGTGTAAAACTTAGGGAATAAGAGTATGGAATTCAAAGTTGTAATTTGAGGATATTTGAAATCTATTTGTAGGGAATAATGAGGAATTTTTCTTGGAAATTTAGTAAGGACTATCGGAGGCTATAGTGCTTGGTATCTGGATACTTAAGGTTGATCTATGAGTTTATGTTTTGAAGTTTCGAGGAAGAAACTTATTTTAAGGGTGGTAGAGTGTAACAGCTTGAATTTTTTAAGCAGGTTCAATTATTTTGTTAGCTATATTAAGTCTTCATCAGGCTTTGGTCCTTTAAGTAGTTAGAATTCTCTCCAACATCATACTAGGACAAAAGTGGATAAGAACCATCATTCTAAATTGTTAAGAAAGCAAGTGGATAAGCTCTAACATTCTTAATGGTTATAAAAGCAAGTGGATAAGCTCTAACATTCTTAGTGGTTAAGAAAGCTTGTGGATAAGCACTATCATTCTTAATGGTTAAGAAAGGTCAAAGAGGATAAGAACTAACATTCTTAGTGGTTAAGAAAGCCTTGAGAACCAATAGATAAGTTACAAAGCCTTTGAGAGCCTTATTCCTTAAGATTATGAAAATTGCATAGAGACCATTTTATCGGGTAACAATGAACCTCTAGTTAAAGAGCCTTTTCGGGTTGAATCCGAGCTCATAAGCTAATCAAACTTGACATATGTTATGTTTGGGATATCTTAAGGTTAAAATGGTCATTTGCTCCCAAAATACACGTGGATTAATATTGTAGATTCCTTACATAGTAAAATATGGCCAGCTAAAATATCAGTTCGTACCTATCCTCAAAGAATGCTTCTTAGGAGCTACTTAAGTGTCGATATCCCAAAGCTCTTTGCATGCATGAAAGCCAACACCTTAACCTAACACCTCCAATAAGAATCAACCAGAAACACCAAGAAACGGACCTCACCCAGAAGAGGTTTCCCTCCCCCCATGGGTACCGCGAAACCGGTCTATAAAAGACTGTTTTGGTTTTTCGACCCTTTCTCCTAATTTTTCTTCTTCAACATCTACTTCTCTTTACATACAACTCTTCTAGACATTTTTTCCTAGTGTTTCAAGCTTTTGGTAGAGTTTTAAAGCCTTGAAAAGTTGTAGAAAACTCCATAGAAACATCAAGCAAACTGCTGTAAGTACGGCTTTGCATCTCTCTTGTACTTAGCTTAGTTATTTATGTTCTAAAACTTGTATAAACTAATCCCTAGCACTTTACATATTTAGGGGAAGCTGTAGGAAGGATAAACCACTTAGAATAAGGAGTTTGAGTTACATTAAGCACCCTAAGTGAAAGTACACACTTAGTTTGGATTGTAACCTAGGGATTTTCCTACCTATAGTTAGATGATTGTTTCTTTCTATTTTTAAGCATGATTATGAAATGAAATCTCTTCTGATATTCATATTAGTATGTGTGCTTTGAGTATATGACATGGATTTGGCATGCTATGGTTCACTTGAGATGTTTTACTTATCCTAAGCTAGGCTTAAACACTAAAATGCCATGTTTATGCTTTTAATTGGAATTTGTTAAGTATATGGAATTGTATGGTAATGAAACACTAAATGTCTTAGTTTTAATCACGGAAGCGAGGCGTGAGCATACACCGGGTTAGGGCGGATATTCCCTAAGCTGTTACCCAACCGGGAGGGGAAATCTGGCGGAAGTAGGACATGTCGGGTTAAGTCTTGCAAGCACAACAAGTAAAGGTGGGGTGATGACCCTCAACAGGTTTGCTACGCTCGCGGTCATATCAAAAGATTGATCTTATTAAATCTCTAAGTAATGGAAGTGATTATGACTACTTGCTATTATGACTATGTGTTATACATTAGTTTTCAAAATACACCTAAACTTGTATTTTCTATTAAACAAGTGTGTACTCAACTTTTGCGATAGTGTTGTCATTTCGTGGCTGTCACTTGGTGGGTGGCGAGTCAAACTTTGTTGCGGGATTGTGTTGGAAGCCGAGTTGAGAGCAAAGTTATGATTCGAATTGTGTATTGTGGGTTAAAGTCCGAGATTTAAGTTTGTATATAGAGGGAGTTTATTTAGAATTACTTACAATATAGATTATTCTTTTGCCATGGAATTTGAGATTGAATGACTATGTAATTGAAGTCTTATATAAAGGATATTGTTTTGTGGGCCCATAACCCATGAGTCCAGGATCGTATATTTCAAGTTGTTTCCTCTATGAGTGTTATCTAATTACTAAGTGATTATTATTATTTTGGTGCCAATTGAGATTTGTGATTGCTAAGCGAGTTAAGCTAGCAGCTCGAGAATCGGACTGTTACAAATGGTATCAGAGCAACCATGCGACCGTGTGCTGAGTTAGCCACATAACGGGGGTAAAAGATCGTTGGGGATATGTGTCTATTACTTGGGTAATTACATTTCAAGTTTTGAGCTATATAATAAGAATAAGAGTCTAGATTTGTGTAAAACTTAGGGAATAAGAGTATGGAATTCAAAGTTGTAATTTGAGGATATTTGAAATCAATTTGTAGGGAATATTGAGGAATTTTTCATGGAAATTTAGTAAGGACTATCGGAGGCTGTAGTGCTTGGTATCTGGATACTTAAGGTTAATCTATGAGTTTATGTTTTGAAGTTTCGAGGTAGAAACTTATTTTAAGGGTGGTAGAGTGTAACAGCTTGAATTTTTTAAGCAGGTTCAATTATTTTGTTAGCTATATTATGTCTTCATCAGGCTTTGGTCTTTTAAGTAGTTAGAATTCTCTCCAACATCATACTAGGAAAAAAGTGGATAAGAACCGTCATTCTTAATTGTTAAGAAAGCAAGTGGATAGGCTCTAACATTCTTAGTGGTTAAGAAAGTAAGTGGATAAGCTCTAACATTCTTAGTGGTTAAGAAAGCTTTTGGATAAGCACTATCATTCTTAATGGTTAAGAAAAGTCAAAGAGGATAAGAACTAACATTCTTAGTGGTTAAGAAAGTCGTGAGAACCAATAGATAAGTTACAAAGCCTTTGAGAGCCTTATTCCTTAAGATTATGAAAATTGCATAGAGACCATTTTATCGGGTAACAATGAACCTCTAGTTAAAGAGCCTTTTTGGGCTGAATCCGAGCTCATAAGCTAATCAAACTTGACATATGTTATGTTTGGGATGTCTTAAGGTTAAAATGGTCATTTGCTCCCAAAATACACGTGGATTAATATAGTCGATTCCTTACATAGTAAAATCTGGCCAGCTAAAATATCAGTTCGTACCTATCCTCAAAGAATGCTTCTTAGCAGCTACTTAAGTGTCGATCTCCCAAACCTCTTTGCATGCATGATAGTCAACACCTTAAGCTAATACCTTCAATAAGAATCAACCAGAAACACCAAGAAATCGACCTCACACAGAAGAGGTTTCCCTCCCCCCATGGGTACCGCCAGAACCAGTCTATAAAAGACTGTTTTGGTTTTTCGACCCTTTCTCCTAATTTTTCTTCTTCAACATCTACTTCTCTTTACATACAACTCTTCTAGACATAATTCCCTAGTGTCTCAAGCTTTTGATAGAGTTTTCAAGCCTTGGGAAGTTGTAGAAAACTCCATAGAAACATCAAGCAAACTGCTGTAAGTACGGCTTTCCATCTCTCTTGTACTTAGCTTAGTTATTTATGTTCTACAACTTGTATAAACTAATCCCTAGCACTTTACATATTCAGGGGAAGCAGTAGGAAGGATAAACCACTTGGAATAAGGAGTTTGAGTTACATTAAGCACCCTAAGTGAAAGTACACACTTAGTTTGGATTGTAACCTAGAGATTTTCTTACCTATAGTTAGATGATTGTTTCTTTCTATTTTTAAGCATGATTATGAAATGAAATCTCTTCTGATATTCATATTAGTATGTGTGCTTTCAGTATATGACATGGATTTGGCATGCTATGGTTCACTTGAGATGTTTTACTTATCCTAAGCTAGGCTTAAACACTAAAATGCCATGTTTATGCTTTTAATTGGAATTTGTTAAGTATATGGAATTGTATGGTAATGAAACACTAAATGTCTTGGTTTTAATCACGGAAGCGAGGCGTGAGCATACACCCGGGTTAGGACGGATATTCCCTAACTGTTACCCAACCAGGAGGGGGAAATCCTGGCGGAAGTAGGACATGTCCGGGTTAAGTCATGCAAGCACAACAGTAAAAGGTGGGGTGACGACCCTCAACAGTTTGCTACGCTCGCGGTCATATCAAAAGCTTGATCTTATTAAATCTCTAAGTAATGGAAGTGATTATGACTACTTGCTATTATGACTATGTGTTATACATTAGTTTTCAAAATACACCAAACCTTGTATTTTCTATTAAACTGTGTGTACTCAACTTTGCTGATAGTGTTGTCATTTCTGTGGCTTGTGACTTGGTGGGTGGCAGAGTCAAACTTTGTTGCAGGATTGTGTTGGAAGCCAGAGTTGAGAGCAAAGTTATGATTCGAATTGTGTATTGTGGGTTAAAGTCCGAGATTTAAGTTTGTATATAGAGGAGTTTATTTAGAATTACTTACAATATAGATTATTCTTTTGCCATGGAATTTGAGATTGAATGACTATGTAATTGAAGTCTTATATAAAGGATATTGTTTTGTGGGCCCATAACCCACAGGTCCAGGATCGTATATTTCAAGTTATTTCCGCTATGAGTGTTATCTAATTACTAAGTGATTATTATTATTTTGGTGCCAATTGAGATTTGTGATTGCTAAGCGAGTTAAGCTAGCAGCTCGGGAATCGGGCTGTTACAAATGGTATCAGAGCAACCCTGCGACCGTGTGCTGAGTTAGCCACATAACGGGTGTAAAAGATCGTTGGAAATATGTGTCTATTACTTGGGTAATTAGATTTCAAGTTTTGAGCTATAGAATAAGAATAAGAGTCTAGATTTGTGTAAAACTTAGGGAATAAGAGTAAGGAATTCAAAGTTGTAATTTGAGGATATTTGAAATCTATTTGTAGGGAATATTGAGGAATTTTTCATGGAAATTTAGTAAGGACTATCGGAGGATTTAGTGCTTGGTATCTGGATACTTAAGGTTGATCTATGAGTTTATGTTTTGAAGTTTCGAGGACGAAACTTATTTTAAGGGTGGTAGAGTGTAACAGCTTGAATTTAATAAGCAGGTTCAATTATTTTGTTAGCTATTTAAGTCTTCATCAGGCTTTGGTCCTTTTAGTTAGAATTCTCTCCAACATCATACTAGGACAAAAGTGGATAAGAACCATCATTCTTAATTGTTAAGAAAGCAAGTGGATAAGCTCTAACATTCTTAGTGGTTAAGAAAGCAAGTGGATAAGCTCTAACATTCTTAGTGGTTAAGAAAGCTTGTGGATAAGCACTATCATTCTGAATGGTTAAGAAAGGTCAAAGAGGATAAGAACTAATATTCTTAGTGGTTAAGAAAGTCGTGAGAACCAATAGATAAGTTACAAAGCCTTTGAGAGCCTTATTCCTTAAGATTATGAAAATTACATAGAGACCATTTTATCGGGTAACAATGAACCTCTAGTTAAAGAGCCTTTTTGGGTTGAATCCGAGCTCATAAGCTAATCAAACTTGACATATGTTATGTTTGGGATGTCTTAAGATTAAAATGGTCATTTGCTCCCAAAATACACGTGGATTAATATAGTAGATTCCTTACATAGTAAAATCTGGCCAGCTAAAATATCAGTTCGTACCTATCCTCAAAGAATGCTTCTTAGCTGCTACTTAAGTGTCGATCTCTCAAAGCTCATTGCATGCATGAAAGCCAACACCTTAAGCTAACACCTCCAATAAGAATCAACCAGAAACACCAAGAGACCGACCTCACCCAGAAGAGGTTTCCCTCCCCCCATGGGTACCGCCAGAACCAATCTATAAAAGACTGTTTTGGTTTTTCGACCCTTTCTTCTAATTTTTCTCTTCAACATCTACTTCTCTTTACATACAACTCTTCTAGACATAATTCCCTAGTGTTCCAAACTTTTGGTAGAGTTTTAAAGCCTTGGGAAGTTGTAGAAAACTCCATAGAAACATGAAGCAAACTGCTGTAAGTACGGCTTTGCATCTCTCTTGTACTTAGCTTAGTTATTTATGTTCTAAAACTTGTATAAACTAATCCCTTGCACTTTACTTATTCAGGGGAAGCTATAGGAAGGATAAACCACTTGGAATAAGGAGTTTGAGTTACATTAAGAACCCTAAGTGAAAGTACACACTTAGTTTGGATTGTAACCTAGAGATTTTCCTACGTATAGTTAGATGATTGTTTCTTTCTATTTTGAAACATGATTATGAAATTAAATCTCTTCTGATATGCATATTAGTATGTGTGCTTTGAGTATATGACATGGATTTGGCATGCTATGGTTCACTTGAGATGTTTTACTTATCCTAAGCTAGGCTTAAACACTAAAATGCCATGTTTATGCTTTTAATTGGAATTTGCTAAGTATATGGAATTGTATGGTAATGAAACACTAATGTCTTGGTTTTAATCACGGAAGCGAGGCGTGAGCATACACCCTGGTTAGGGCGGGTATTCCCTAACTGCTACCCAACCAGGAGGGGGAAATCCTGGCGGAAGTAGGACATGTCCGGGTTAAGTCATGCAAGCACAACAGTAAAAGGTGGGGTGACGACCCTCAACAGTTTGCTACGCTCGCGGTCATATTAAAAGATTGATCTTATGAAATCTCTAAGTAATGGAAGTGATTATGACTACTTGCTTTTATGACTATGTGTTATACATTAGTTTTCAAAATACACATAAACTTGTATTTTCTATTAAATAGTGTGTACTCAACTTTGCTGATAGTGTTGTCATTTCTGTGGCCTATCACTTGGTGGGTGGCAGAGTCAAACTTTGTTGCAGGATTGTGTTGGAAGCCAGAGTTGAGAGCAAAGTTATAGAGGAGTTTATTTAGAATTACTTACAATATAGATTATTCTTTTGCCATGGAATTTGAGATTGAATGACTATGTAATTGAAGTCTTATATAAAGGATATTGTTTTGTGGGCCCATAACCCACAGGTCCAGGATCGTATATTTCAAGTTGTTTCCGCTATGAGTGTTATCAAATTACTAAGTGATTATTTTTATTTTGGTGCCAATTGAGATTTGTGATTGCTATGCGAGTTAAGCTAGCAGCTCGGAAATCGGGGTGTTACAAGGGTGAAGCAATACAACGGTTTAATTATGTCTGTTGAGTGATTTATGCCTAGATTCTAGGTAACCGTTTTATTTAAGGTAAAATCTGATTTAAAGGAAAATCTTTTTAAGGAAAAGATTTTATTTTTATAAAGATTATAAATATGCTTTTAGGTTTTTATGGAAAATATTTTAAAGATAATATTTTTGGTAAACGGATTTTATTTTGGTTTTATTAATTAAAATGCTTTTTAATTAAATCAGATTTTCGAATTACTGCTTTAAGTGATTGCTAAAATTAAGGGAGCAGTAACATATTTATCTCCCACGTTTAACAGTGATCATGGAGATCATGTTTTAAAAGAGGAACGTGTTCCTCCAAGTAAGGAACATCATGGAATAATGGTTTTATCACTAACACATGTTTTAATCCCACGTTCTAAGTTATTACCACTATAAATACTAGTGTCTAATGAAGTTTCAATTTGTGACTGATCAAGTGAATTAGTGAGTTTAACTAAGTAAAGTGTCAGTGCCTTCATTCTCTCATAAAAGCCATTTGTTCTTTGCCTTCTTACTCTAATTCCACTAAGTTTATTTGATCAATTGTATTTTGGTTTTTGGGGTAAGGGGACTTTGAGTGAAGTTCTGTAAGAGAGAAAGCTTTGAGTGAAGCTAGTTAAAGTGAGAAAACTTCAAGTGAAGTTGAGAGGAACAGCTGTTAAGGGAACAGTTGTTCAGGAACTTGAGTTTAGGAACTCAAGGTGTAGCCCGTGAGTAGAATTAGGTTGTAACAAAGTTGTTTGGCCTATTTAGTGAAAGTGTTGAGTTTAAAATCCCTAGTGTCCGAGGTTGTTTCTTCTTGTTGGGCCCAAGAAGTTTTTCCTCGTAAAAATCCCTTGTGTTCCTTTAGCTTGTTTCTTTGTTTAAGTTTAAAATTCCGCAAAAAGTTACTTTTATTTCTACACATACAATTCACCCCCCTCTTGTATTGTTCCTAGTGAAATAACATGGTCTATCTTCACTTTCTGACAGGTGAGACACTTTTACACGAACTCAGCGACTTCACGCTTCATATTCATTCGGTCACCAATAAATCTCCTTGAGATCCTTATACAACTTATCACCCCAGGGTGCACATAATATGGAGTATTATGCCCTTCTTCCATAAGCCTTCTCTTAAGCTCTTCACACTTTTGTGGTACACACCACCTTCCCTTGAACCTCAAGCTTCCATCATCATGAATCTTAAAGTCGATTTCCTTGCCTTGCTTCATCTTCTCCTTAATCTTTTCTAGGTGCTCGTCTCCAACTTGACCCGCTTTGATCTCATCGAAAACTGACAACCCCAATGACAAAGCACTCAATCTTGCCTCGATCTCCCCAAGATTTAGACTTTCTAGGCTAAGCCTTAGGGACTACCAACGCATTCATGCTATGGCTCGACTTCCTACTCGAAGCATCGGCGACTACATTCGCCTTCCCTTCATGATACTGGATATCTAGGTCATAGTCTTTAATCAATTCTAATCATCTTCTCTGCCTCATATTGAGATCCTTCTGGGTGAATATGTACTTCAAGCTCTTATGATCAGTAAAGATCTTGCAAGTCGCTCCATACAGATAATGTCTCCAAACTTTCAAGGCAAACTTTCAAGGTCATGGGTAGGATAATTAGACTCATACGGTTTCAACTGACGCGAAGCATACGCGATCACCTTCCCATTCTGCTGCAGAACACACCCCAAACCATTATTCGAAGCATCACTATACACCTCGAATCCTTCATTTCCGTCAGGTAGGGTTGAAACAGGTGCGGAGGTCAAACGCTTCTTCAAAGTCTGAAAAGCTTCCTCGCACTTATCACTTCACTCAAATTTTGACTCTTTCTTCATTAGATTGCTCATCGACCTCGCTATCTTCGAGAAATGTCTCACAAATCTCCTATAATAGCCAGCTAATCCCAGAAAAGTCCAGATATCTGACACATTCTTCGGTGTAGGCCACTCACTAACAGCTTGAATCTTTGCAGGATCCACATAAACTCCTTCCCTTGACACATAATGACCCAAAAATGCTACTTTCTCCTATCGGAACTCACACTTAGAGAATTTGGCATACAATTGGTTCTTCCTAAGCGTTTCCAAAACTATCCTCAAATGTTCATCATGCTCTTCTTCACTCATTGAATAGATCAAAATATCATCAATAAACACTACAACAAATGGATCAAGAAACTCATGGAATATCCTATTCATCAAGTCCATAAATATAGCCGGAGCATTGGTCAAATTCAAACAACATCACTGTGAACTCATAATGACCATAACGCGTTCTAAACGCAGTCTTAGGTATATCCTTATCAGGTACCTTCAATTGGTGATACCCCGAACGCAAATCGATCTTCGAAAACACACTTGCTCCATTCAACTGATCGAACAGGTCATCTATCCTAGGCAAAGGATTATTGTTCTTGATGGTCACATTGTTCAACTCCCTATAATCAATGCATAATCTCATACTTCCATCTTTCTTCTTCACAAACAACACAGGAGCTCTCCAAGGTGACGCACTAGGCCTAATATAACCTTTCTCCAACAGTTCTTGCAACTGCGTCTTCAACTCGCTCATCTCAGGAGGGGCCATTCTATACGGTGCCTTAGAAATAGGTGCAGTACCAGGAACTAAGTCTATGGTGAAATCAACGGCTCTCTTAGGCGGCATACCAGAAATCTCGCTTGGAAACACATCCACAAACTCATTCACAATCGGTACATCCTCAATCTTCAATTCAATATCTTTACTCACATCTCGCACACTACAAAAGAATAACTCACACCCCTTCTTTACCAACTTCTTCACTTGCATTACGGAAATGACCCCAAAGTTCTTAGGCTTCCCAAATCGTCGGTATGAAGTTAACTTCTCTAAAGGATTTCTCAGCACTACCTTCTGAGCTTCACAATCTATCTTAGCCTTATAGGAACTTAATCAATTCATCCCCAGAATAACGTCTAGGTCTCCCAGATTGAACACTATCAGATTAGAAGGAAAAACACAGTCTCCTATCTTCAGAGGTAAGTCTCTATACAACTTGGTACACCTTATGTGTAACACTCCGTCCTTTAATTTTATAAACATATTATAATCAAAATAAAACATTTTACTTAAGAAATGGCGATAGCGGAAATATCGCCTGACGGAAATGTCACTCTAAACAAAGGTTAAATTAAACTAAATAAAAATGAAACCCAATTAAGATAATCCAGAATATCCATAAGGAGGCAAAACAACCTCATAAACCCAATGTAGTAAATATAAATAAATTAAAACGTCTCAAACAAAAATCCTAAATAGCCTTTCTCTCATTTACCATAACACGAAATAATCACCTGTAAAATATATCAACAAACATCCACAATCGGTGGGGAGTAACTAACGACTCTCCGGCTCAATTAGGATCCATATAAGTGTTATAAAAGAATTAATAATCAAGTCATAAAGACAACAATTCAAATTATCACATAAATCATTTAGACAAAGACAATACAACAAACCAAAATACAAATGGTGTAAAGATAATAGAATAAACAATGGATAAATAAATTTACATATAAACTCAAGGATCACTAATATAAACCATGAAATTTAAATATAATAAAATAATATAATTAGCTTGAGAGAGAGAACTGAACGCTAGTGGATAACCCACTTCCTATGATAATGTCAGATCGCAACCTCCAGACAGCCTATGGGTTACGTTCCCTATTGCCTGTGTCTAAGACTGGCCACACTCCCGATGCGGTGTAGGATTCCGTCCTCACCGATCTCTCGGACGACAACAAAACCAAGGTATACCTAGGATTCCGTCCTATGGTTTGCATGTTCTTCACCTTGGGATTCCGTCCATCCGGATATCTTGCTCTCAAACAAAGATAATAATTAAAATAATATTCATAATTATCAACAAATCATTATCAACTCAAGCGGATGCCCTTAAGGCCTTACACCAAATCAGCAGAAGTCAAGGATCGTAACCCAATAATTTCAATTCAAAATAACACTCTTCTCAAAATAATAATAATAAATAATATCGATAATAGTAATAATAATATTAACTCCACAAATATAATTTTAACTCATCATAAACTGAAAATACATGGAATGTTCCAAACACTTGAAAATACTATCAATGATCATAGATAAAATAAATCCAAACCACCTTTTTCCCCCAAAATTACAACAATAAGCCATAATCAACATGAGAAACCGCAACTAATAAAACACTTAACTTTATCATGCTAGTAATACAATAGAAACTGTAAATAAAAGCTCATAAGTTTACTTAAAATTAATACCACGACTTCATCTACACAGTACAACATGACAATATACATGATATTGGGTGATTTAGGAGTCTGGCAGTATATAAGAAACATCCAACAACAGCAATGAAACGGCGACGCGCATAACGCAAGCAAGGAAAACAATCCAAAAAAAACCATCCAAGCTCTTATCTAAGCGTGCTTATTAAAATAGTTTCATACTTGTAGTAAACATCAGTAATCAAAATAACAGTCTCATGTTACAAAAGTGTCCCAACAATCCATGAACTCATATGAAATATAAGAGATTTATAGTGAATATTCATTTAACTAACAACTCATAACCCAAGAGAAGATGCAATCATAAACATATCAATAAGACAAGAAAATCAAAGATAATCATACCAGCATAATGTGCATATAAGCATGAAATTAGCAAGAACACAAACACACAATAACATATAATTTTCCACCCAATTCCTAGCACAATAATACCAACCCAAAGTCCCAACATAAAACTAGCCCAAACTTAACTATTCAAACTAATATAATACCTATACTAATACTAATCGATCTAGGGTCGCCGTTAGTTACCTTTGAAGACCTCCAATTGCTTGCATTCCCGTTATGTATTGTTTTGTTCCGACCACAATTTCCGGCGACCTAAAGCTCGGATTAAAAAACACTTCGGTCAAAGTGAAGGTCCAGATGTCCTAAACATTCTGTCCAAACTTGAGGACGATCCAACGCTTACATATCAAGAGATGGTCATTTTCGTGAAGCTGTGACAGGAAAATTCGGGATGAACTTTTCTCTTCTCTTCCCCTCTTGAAATGGCCGAATGAAAAGGGGGTTATGGTGTGGTTCTTGCTGTCCATAAAACAGCCTTAAGAGAATATAAAAAAAAGTGTAAATGGGGGGTTACAATTGTTAAAAAGATTGGAGTTGAATAGCATTAAGGTGGGGGGGGTTACAAACTCCAAAAGCCACTTCTTTAACCATCAAAATATCCGATTTTTTGGGCGGCTCTTTTAGAACCCAAACTCCATGTCCAAAAAGTTGTTTCGACGGTGCTACGCGCGATTGAAGCGATAAAATAAAATGCATAGCTAAAACGCGAAATTTAAATACTAAAAAAAAATATAAATTGTAATCAAATAAATTTTATAAATATAACATTTTAAAAGTTGAAAAACAAAAATAATATAAGATATAATATTTTTAAGAAGTAAAATATTATAATTTTAACGAAAAATAATAATTAAGGGAAACTAACTCGAATAAATTATGAGCGAAAATCCGTGGTGTTACATTATGACTTCTCCGAGTAGGTATACTTATAGGCAAGTCAATTACTTCAAAGTCTACTAACCCCAAACTTTTTACAATGGACGACGAAATAAATGAATAGGACGCTCCAAAATCAAATAACGCTTTAACTAGAACGAAGTTAATAGAAAAAGTACCAGAAACTACGTCGGCAAATTTCTCAGCTTCATTGCGGCTTATCACGAATAGCGTCCCCGGAGCTTTGCTCTGGTTGTTGTTGTTGCTCTCACTAGCAGGTTACTGTAGCTTCCTTGATTGAGTTGCGATCCCGTAGGCTTCGACCCTTGGTTGCTTGATTGGTTGAACCCAGACCTTCCCTGATTACCACCCCCATTACCATTCTGCTCTTTCTTTTGCTTGGTGAAGCACTCAAACTCTCTATGCCCCTTCTTTTGGCGGTAATGACGAAGTTACTAGATCCCCTTTACAGTCTCTACCAGGGTGGTTCTTGTTACACCTCTTACAGTTGTAACTCCTCTCAAACTGGCCCTTACCATTAAAGCCTTGGCCATTCCTTCCTTGGAAATTCTCATTCCCATTCCTGTTCTTCTTAAAGTTCCCCTGATTTCCTCCAGCATTGAAATCTTTTCTTTTCTCTCCCACTACAACATTCTTCTTATCACACCTTGACTGAAGACCATAAATATGGGCAACTCTCCCATAAACAACATCTAGGGACGCAAAGGTCTAACCACCTAACCCCAATTGAATTTCCTCAGTCAAACCTTGCTCAAATCTCTGAGCTTTCAGCTCCTCAGTAGCTACAACTTCAGGCGCAAATCTAGACAATGCTATGAACTTGCTATAATACTCAGAAATGGTCATACTCCCCATCCTAATGTTTATGAACTCATGAGCCTTTTGTTTTCTCATAACTGCATGGTAAAATCTTCCTCTTAAAGCAGCAATAAAAGAATCCCAATTAAACCCTTCCATAACACTAAGTCTATTTCTATTTTCTTTCCACCATAAATCAACCTCATCCTTCAGATACATCACAGCATGACCTACTTTCATAGACTCAAGATAATCCACAACCCTAAAAATTTTATCGAACTCCCTAATCCAACTCTCTAAGAATGTAGGTTCAGCTTGCCCCTTAAAGTACGGTGGCTTAATCTTAGCTAATCTCTCAAACATATCCCCCGCAGGGTCAAGACGCTCAGCCCTTGAATCAGTTTCTCCACCAATAGGCGAATAGCATAGGTGTAGGCGTGGATTTTTATTCCTTTATGCCTACACGCGGTGTGAGCGCGTTTATTTGACTACCCCATTGTTAAGGTTTTATTAAAAATATGTTTTTGAAGTCACCAACAATTCTTTAAAGGAAGAATCATAAACCTAATTGGATATTGAAACTGAAGGGACATCTTAGGGACTTATCCAATGTAGATTTCCCCGTCTAGACTCCATAGATGGTCAGGAACCAAAAATTGAGTTCGGGGGTGAGGGTACAATATAGTCAGGAACTATATTGCCCATTGCTGGCCTCTACTAAATATCAATTCATTACAGATTTTATGCAAAAGAATAATCATATAACATTTTAACCACCCTAAAAATAATTAATCTAGATTGGTTCAGGAAACACACAAAAGACTAATTATTTAGTGACAAGTTTTTAAGCAATCATATTAGAAGGTTCCTAGCAGGTTGTCCAAATTATCTGATTTAATTAGAACAGTTTTTTAGGTATTGTTTAGCAATAAATACATGTGGGTGATAAAAAACATGCAGGACAATCATAATAACATGAACATTATATACATAAATAAAAGGAAAAAAGGTTAGAATTTACAAAGAGACGCGATTATTAATTAAAAATCTACATCATGACAAGAAAATGTTAGTAACTTCAATATAATAAAATATAATTATTCAAGGATCCTCAGGATTATACCAATGCGGTTTAGATCGGAGAGCGTAACTACCTTTGGGCGAAGCAATCGTGGAACCAAGAATATAGTACGATCAGGAACAAGAATTGAATTGAAAGATTGAAAGTGTTTGAGTGTTTAGAGAGTCGAAGTATGTTTCGGAAATATTCGAGAGAATTTGTGTATG
The DNA here is from genome assembly GCA_947648045.1 of Beta corolliflora. Lineage (NCBI taxonomy): Eukaryota > Viridiplantae > Streptophyta > Magnoliopsida > Caryophyllales > Amaranthaceae > Beta > Beta corolliflora. The sequence continues at coordinate 769,558 of CANSZD010002913.1, forward strand.
TAAAATAATAATTCAGAGCCGTGTCGATTCGGGAAATCGGCCCGTATTTATAGGCAAACAAAAACGTGCGCTCCACACTAAGCCTGCGCCGGGCGCAGGCCTACGTGGCAGCGCCGAGGACACGCGTCGGCCGCGCGATTGGCGTGCGACATGGTCCATCCAGTTAAAAACCTACACGTGGAAACGTGTTTTCGAAAAGATAAAAAAGTATCTTGCGTCTCACAGAAGATTTGCGCCAGGCGCAGGACTCTATGTTATTAACAAGTACACGTGTCAGGCGCTCATTGGCGCGCCTGACGCGATCTGGCCAATGTGCTGGACGCACGTGGCACGCTGAGCGCAACCGCCGCGTCCGGTGCATATTCCAAAATATTCGTTTTTTATTCTACGCGTGCTTTCAAGATGCTATTTTTATCCCTAAAAATCCGAAGATCGAATTTTACGGGTTAAAAATCTAATTTATGCTCTAAAGATAATAATAAAAGCTTTTATAAAAATATTTATTAAAATAATAAATATTCAATTGGGCTTTTAAAAATGGACTTAAAAACATTTTATGGGTTTAAATTACAATTAATCATCATGGATAATTAATTGGGTTTTTATAATATTATTTCAAAACACATATGGCCTGGTTATTCGGACTGCTCTTCCATTAAGTCGTGCCAACTAATACCGCGGTATATTTCATCATTGGACCCTTAAATGGGGAGACAAGATTATGTGTCTACACAAGCCCCCACTTTGACTGAGGTTTGCAAAATCGAAAGTCAAAGTACACGTGTCGGGACGGAGAATGATTCCGGATGCTCTGCAATCCAATATCACTCTTCTACGCCGTTACCTGCAAAATAAGCAAAAGCTTCAGGAACAGACACTTGTGAAACATATTTGCAAAGTAATTGTAAGTTTGCAAAAATGAGATGATAGGTGGAAATGAAATAGATGTTGTAGAGCATTTGTATCCCTCTCCACAGGGCTGAGCTGTTGGGTGTCCCGCTCCAAGACAAATGGTGTAGAGTATTTGTATCCCACTCCACAGGGCTGAGCTGTTTGCTGACCCACTCCATGACAAATAGTGTAGAGTATTTGTATCCCACTCCACAAGGCTGAGCTGTTTGCTGACCCGCTCCATGACAAATAGTGTAGAGTATTTGTATCCCACTCCATTGGCCGATTGTTTCTTTGACCCGCTCCATGACAAATAGTGTAGAGTATTTGTATCCCACTCCACATGGCTGAGCTGTTTGCTGACCCGCTCCATGACAAATAGTGTAGAGTATTTGTATCCCACTCCACAGGGCTGAGCTGTTTGCTGACCTGCTCCATGACAAATATTGTAGAGTATTTGTATCTCACTCCACAGGACTGAGCTGTTTGCTGGCCCGCTCCATCACAAATAGTGTAGTTGATTAAATGTGGTCCGTAGACCTAACGGTTTGTGTCCCGTCATCGATTTTCCTGAGTATTCAGTGTTTCTTGGATGATAGACGTTGAGAATTTGTAGGATGGCAAAATCGTATTTTTTTGCAAACTTTCAAAAGTTTTTTGAATTGTCGCGCGCAATGTCGAAGTGCAACGAATATTTGAATTCATTGGGAGGTGACAGTGTGGGCCCCACTTGGCTAAGTAGCCCCAAGCGCGTTGTATGGGACTGTGCGCCAGACACACAGTTATGCGCTTGGCATGGGAAGCTGCTGGCCGGGGCCTTGATGTTGTGCGTCGGCGACGCACTTTTTTGTCTGCGTGTCGTGCGCACGTGGCGCGCTGGGCGCAGGTCTTTAATGGACCTAAAAAACACGGGCGACCTCCTTTTTCCCCATTTATTTCTTTCTCCGCCGCTTTCCTTCATTTCTCTCTCTCTCTCTCCTAAGTTCGAACTCCATTTTTTAACTTTCAAAGCTTCAAACTCCTTAGTTTTCGAGTGTTTCTTCAGATCTAGCTTAGAGGAGTGAGTATTTTTGCTTGGTTGCCACTTTTGTGAAGTTATTTGGGCGATTTTTGAGCGGTTTTCAAGAGGTTTAGGGTTCGAAAATTTCGACCCATTTCCGGGTTGTTTTCCTATGAAGCTTCAGTCGGTTTTCCGGTAATTCAGGTACGTTTTCCCCTCTCTTTTTGCTTTTTTCAGTTTTGTTCCTCCTTCGGTTTTTTATTATTATTTTTTTTTGCGATTTTTCGTTTTTTTTTTGGGGCCGAAAATATTAACCATTGTGAGTAATTTCCGGACCAGACCACGTGCGCCACTACCGGCGAGCTCCTGCGAGTTTTCCGGCGAGAATTCCGGCGATTTTTTCGGCGAGCTCCGACGAGTTTTCGGCGAGTTTTCCAGACAGTTTTGTTGTTCTTCACGAGTTTTATACTCGTTTCATGTGAGTTCGTTGTTAAATAATTCTTTAGATCATGAATCTAGAATTATATTGTGCTTGATGTAGTTTCTAAATCTGGAACTTAGAAACATGTTTTGGGAACTTGACATGCGGTGATAATTCATAGATCCGTAGTTTCTAAGTCTGGAACCTAAAAACATGCTTAGGGAACTTTGAATGTGTGATGATTCTTGGATTATGAATCTCAGAATCAGGATTAGCGTAGTTTCTAATTCTGGAACCTAGAGACATGCTTAGGGAACTCTGAATGTGTGATGATTCCGGTGGTAGAAATCATGTTTTAAGCAATGCTATCTATTTTGCTGCTATAATATGTATAAATTGGTTTCTGGGAATCTCATGTAGTGGTGACGCTTTGAAGCGGTTTTTTAGAATTTACCGATTCATGAAATCTGGTAATTTAGAGTCGGAAACTCTTTGATTTTAGTTTCATTTGTGATTTTCAATCCGATTAACATGTCGTCGAAAGATTCGGGCAAAGAGGACGATGGTAGGGCTGCTTCAGGCACTAGGAGGGCGTGGAAAGCCGAGGGGTGGACTCCTGAACAACTGTATTTCGCACCGACCGCTCTCGGGCGTTGTAAGTATCCGTTTTATGTCGACCTTATTTTAGATTAAAGTTTAGGCGCGTTTTTTAACCGTACTTACATTTGCTGGACGAGGGTAATACTCATCATTTTGGTACTTTTGACTTCGATTGGCTCAGGAAGGTTTGGAAGGTCAGGGATCGAGCCGTCCTCATTGAGCAGAGTGGTCTATCCCCTTTTCTCTACGTTTATGAGAGTATGGGAGACGTTCACTCCTCCCAGATTGTGGTCCGAGGCTTGTTGGAGTGGTGGTGGGATACCACCAACTCCTTTCACACACGTCGCGGGGAGTTGACCATCACCCCGCCGGATTTCTCTTTGATTTCCGACCTGTCTTTTACCGGCGCCCGAGTGCCGATAGTTGAGTCGTTGCCGTTCAACACGACGGTGGTCAGAGGTTTGATCGGCCCGGTTGCCGATTTTCTTCCTCCAAAGTGCGTCCTATGCTCCCTCGGTCGGCGGTGGCTAAAGGACTCATCGTTCGAGGAACTACTGAGGAGCAGAAGGTACGTATTCTGCTGTGGTTGGCAGTCTGCGGCCTGTAGCGCACTGATAGGGGGTCGCACGTCTCGACGCGATACCTGAAGCCCCTTGAGGATTTGTCTCGAGTGTCGACCTTTGACTGGACCGAGTTAGGCTATTGCAGTCTTTTGTACTGCCTGCGCACTGCTTGCAGGCAGTTGAGTGATGGTGGACCAGTGTACCTCTTTGGTCCGTGGAGACTTCGGGAGGTATGATTGTACACATCGTCTCTTTTATTGTTTCGCTATCTCGATTGGGACCGAGGTGATCTTATGGTTACGAGATCTGGTTTTATGAGTACTTTCAGGGGTTAGCCTCGGAAAGGGTTCGTGATCGCTCTTTCTCCTTCGGCCTCTCCGTGCGGAGTGCTGGGAGGGACGTGATACTGTCTTGTGGAGAGTGTCAGGAAGGCTATCCGACGAGTCAAGGACGACATGGTAATCATAGTGAATCAACCTTATTCTTTGGTGTATGTAGCAAATGTTAAATTTTCTTTGCTCTGCAGGTTACTTTTTATCCTTGGGCGTCGTTTCCGGAGATGCCTGATTGGACTGATAGAGCTCGCCTTCTGATCCGTGAGAGGGTCATTTTCTATGGGGAGTTACACCCTGTGTGGCACCTGAGCGAGCGGGTGACACGTCAGCATGACGGTACGATGCTATTATTGGTGCCTCATGACCCCCTGCCACTATGATGGACAAGGCTGCTCTTGTTCAGGACGTCGAGGGAGGGGCGACGCTTCGGGTGAGCTATCACGACTTTGTTTTTCGTGATCGTGATTACCAGACTGCCCTCTTGCCTCGCTTGGCTCCTCCTGTCAAGTTTAATGAGGTATGCACATTGAATTTGCTTATTCTTGTTTATTTTGACATGATCAAAGTAGTGACTGTTATTGCTTTCTTTTGCCAGGAAGCTGCTGCGGCTCGTATCTCTTTCGTTATGGATATGAGAATTCAGTACACTGGAGATTTCGAGACTGTAAAGGAGATGATTGATGTTGCCCCAGAGGCAGAGCAGCACGTTGTTCGTGCTATGCCAGCCCATGTGAGCTCGATAGGTGTTCAAAGTCAGGAACTTTCGTTTATTCATCTTGTTTGTAGTGACTTATGCACTGTTTATTTCCAGGTTCCTCGGGAGACGGTCTTCTAGATTCTCTGAGTGGTTGACTCGCTGAAGCATGGGATGGCAAAGCTAAAGAGCAGCATGTCTTATCGCTGTAGCGACGCGCATAGCCAGGTAGACTGACATACTGTGCTTTGATTGTTGTTTTTTTTTATTGCATTTGTTTTGCTAATGGTTTGTGACATTTTGTGCAGCGTCGTCCTCGTTAGAGTGGGCCTCGTACCAAGGTGAGGATATCGACCCAGTCTAGGCCTTCGACCTATACTCCTCGAGAGTCGACATCTTAGAGGCCTCAGATGAGTCCGTTTGCTGGGCAGTTCGGCATTGGCAGTATGGATTTTATGGGGGGGTATCAGGCCCGATCCATGCGTTGGGCCTTCTCCGATGTGGATGCAGCACATGCAGATGCAGCAGATGCAACAGATGCAGATGTTGGGGATGCAGCAGATGCCTCCCATGCGGCCGCCTATGCATCCTTTCATGCAGCCTGGGATCGGCTTTCATATAGGCGAGTCGAGTGGGGTCCGGGTCGAGGGGCCGCAGGATTCCTCTTCGAGGGAGCAGGATCCGCCCTCTTCTTAAAATTCTGTATTCTTGTGTACCTGTGTCCTGCACTTTTGTTATGATGTACATTTTGCACATTGATATGTATTGCGCGTTTTGTTCAAACTGTCATTTCATTGGTGTTGCTTTTTTATGTTGTTGATGGAATTTTGCTAGCAATGACTCCTATCCAAAAATGCAACGTATGAATGCACGACAACATATTTAATGCGATTGACACGACTGAAATATGTTTTTGTTTAAAACAAGCTTGAATGGAGCATAGCCGACCTTCTCCCAACAAAAAAAGAAAAGAAAAGGATAGCGAAAAGGGTTTGGGCGGGTGGGTTTTAAATGAACCAAAAATGTAGGAAGTAAATTAAAACAGTATTTTTCATCCGAATTGAAAGAGGAGTGGCCCAAAACCGTGTGATATGTCATATGTATGATAATTCAAATCAGTATATGGGAGGGGAAAATGTGCGCTGGGCGCATGTATGTTGCGCGTGGCGCAGCCTTTGCGTCTGGCGCTCTATCCTGCGCTAGGCGCAGGTTTAGCGCTTGACGCATTTTCCGTTTGGAACTGTAAATCCGAATCCGTTTAAAGTTGAGATGCGAAGTCATTATAAATAGAAGAATACGTGCGTTATTTCAGTATTACGAGTTCAACATTATTTTTCTCTGCACTTTTCTCTATAATACTTCTCTGTAACTTTTGACTGTCCACTTATGGCTTTTGAACCAATGCTAAGTGGGTGGCTGTTGTAGCTGACCAATGCTGAGAAACACGAACTGGGAAGGCGACATATGGATGTGCTGGCATCCCTAAGGTTTGTGCAATTGGACTATAATTTCCTTTATGCAGCTGTTAATTTTTGGGATGTTAGCAATCATTGTTTTTGCTTTGGGAACCATGAGTTAACTATTTTACCTGAGGAATTTTGTGCTATATATGGATGTGCTGGCGTCCCTGATTACTGTGGCAGAGCAACTGGAAGTAGGTCGAACTCCGATGCCGCTGTGTGTAGGGGAGATGATTTCCTCTGGATGCTGTGAAGAAGGACCTAAAAGAGCAATTTTCAGGGAGCTCCCTACTATTGCAGGTAAAAATATTTTTAGTCATGAACCAAATATTTTATTTTTCCTTGCATATTTTTTAGATTAATATATAAAAACTCTATCTGAAGTAATAATATATAATAATTTTTCAGATTAATACGACTAGAATGAATAATGGAATTATGATATTACATCCCAACAAAAACAAAAATAAAAAAAACATCGGACAGAAACGTGCGCTGGGCGCAGCGTGCTGCGTCTGGTGTTAAGGACGTCGTCTGGCGCAGCCTCTCTGCGTCAGGCACACGTCAGGTTATACGATTACTATTACTCGTTGTGAAGCAATAATAATATGCGTCGTAATTGGTATTACTCGTTAGGAAGCAATATTGCGTACATGATGACTCTTTCATATTACTATTCGTTAGGAAGCAATAATAAAAAGGTATTGGCTGTATTTTTACTCTTTAAGAAGCAATAATAAAATAGTATCTATATATGTTTTATTACTCGTTGGGAAGCAACAATAATATATTTTATCTGTTGATGAAAATCTGGCTGATGGAACATTTAATATTGATTGATCCTCTAGAGAACATGGATAGGTATAATAAATAGGGCTTCATCGGCAGGCTGAAGATTTTTACGAAGAAATCATTTAAGGACTGGACCTTTTTCTTTAGGGATGACAAGCTGAGTGTCAGATGGGTAGTGCCATGGTGGAGAATTGGGTCTATGGTAGGTATTCGTGACGATTCGCCCTATGTGAGGTTGTGTAGTCTGTATATATACCATAACCTTTTATTTTCCTTCGAGGGTACTGAGACAGTATGGGTACCGTCAATTAATTCCTGCTGAGGACACTATTGCACCCAAAATATATGGTCTGACTTGGAGTGGAATTAGGAAGTGGAAAGACTTGGGCGACGGCTGACACCAACAAAGAGAAGACTACGCTTAGGGGGTGTGGTAATCAGGAAAAGGACTGACGCAGAAAGGACGACTCGACAGACAGACGCTCCTACAGGCAAAGGGAAGGAACCTATGGTGTATTGGGAAAAGAGGAAGGCACCTAGACCAAAGCTACAGATGGAAAATGGAGAAACTTCTACCAAGGGAAGGGAGGAAGAAAAGGCTGAGAAGGGGAAGGAAAATAAGGACTGATTGCAACAATGTCTTTAGATTATTTCCTGCTTTATTTTTGTTTCGAGTTATTGATTTTATGTTGATTTATTGCTTTCAATAAGGCTTGCATGCCACATAGTTATTTTATAGTGTAGTCATAACTTATGTTTCATGTTTTATTTTCCATTCAGCAATATTAATAAAAACAAAGATTATTTTTTATTTAGACCGAAGTGAGCCTAAATATGTCGCAAAAATATGTTGTCAGTGTAGTCATAACTTATGTTTCATGTTTTATTTTCCATTCAGCAATATTAATAAAAACAAAGATTATTTTTTATTTAGACCGAAGTGAGCCTAATTATGTCGCAAAAATATGTTGTCGTATTATTTTTTACCATCTTAACGAATGCCGGAAGGACGATCGAACCCGGCGGCACGGCGAGTAGTGCGCTAGACGCGAAGAGCTGCGTCTGGCGCACTGCGCTGCGCTGGGCGCAGCTTTCATGCGTCTGGCGCGAATGGTGATTTGGAAATTTTTTAATATTTAGCTTTAGACTCGTATGAACCGATGGAGGTTTTGATTAATGAAGGGGCCGAACCTTGTACAAGGTTGCCTACGTATCCAAATAGGAATCAGGCCGCACGTAGTTCATGCTAAAGAATTGGATTACTTTTACCAATCAAATAATTGGTTGTGTTTTACAAAAAAAAATTATTGAGTTGATCAAGAATGGTTAGATTATGAAATTCAGTGCCATCCATGTCAATAAGTTGGGTTGCTCCTCCAGATAGGATTGTCTTGACAATATATGGACCGGCCCAAGTAGGTCTGAATTTACCTCGGGGATCTAACACATTCGTCCTTAATGCCTTCAGCACTAAGTCTCCCTCTTTCATATTTCGGGGTTTGACCTTCTTATTGAAAGATCGTACGATACGATTTTGATAAACCTGCACATGATGCAAGGCAGCTAATCGTCGTTCATCGAGCAAGATGAGCTCTTAATTCGAATGTAGTTTTGACCCAGTCAGCTTCAGGAATATGACTTTCCAGGACAATGCGTAGGGATGGTATTTCAAATTCAATAGGTTGGACAGCTTCTACTGCATAGACAAGAGAATAGGGTGTAGCTCCATTAGATGTTCGAATAAAAGTACGGTAGCCCCATAAGGCAAAGTGTAACTTATCTGGCCAATCCTTTTAATTTTCGGTCATTTTCTGGATGATGACTTTGATATTTTTGTTAGCAGCCTCCACAACACTGTTAGCCTGGGGTCTATATGGGGATGAGCGATGGTGCTTGATACTATATTTTTCAAGGACTTGTTCACATTCGGCTTGGAAGTGGGTACCTTGGTCACTTATGATCTCGTGGGGAACCCCATAGCGGCAAATTATGGTCTTTTCTAGGAAGGCAGCTACATGCTTGGCTGTCAATTTGGCATAGGATGCTGCTTCTACCCACTTAGTGAAGTAGTCTATGGCCACAAGGATGAATTCATGCCCCCCGGAATGGCTAAGGTGAAGTAAAGGTTAACAATGAGGGTGGGACATGTTGCAAGTTAGCGCATAATTAGCATTTTGGACAGGTTTTGGCATAGAGGTAACAGTCTTTCTCCATTGTAGTCCAGTAATAACCTAAGCGAATGATATTTTGGGCTTACATGCGGCCGTTCATGTGCGTGCCACAAATTCCACAATGGACTTAATCTATACCTGTTGTGGTGTATGGTTTATCGATGCATAGCAAGTGCACGCCTTGTGGTGTTCTTTTGTACAGTGTCCCGTTATACTCGACATATTGGGAGGCCAAGATCCTTAAGGCACGCTGGGCTCTTGTTGAAGCTCTAGGTGGATAATCTTTTTTGGTTAAGTAGTTGAGGATGTCAAGAAACCGAGTTCGAAGGAATAGGATCGGGCTCAATGTCTAAGGTGTGAATATAAGCAGACTCTTACCTTCTCTCAATGATAAGGGGCATTTCTGGCATGGTGTGGGGGATCCTAATCATAGAGGCTAAGCGGGCCAAAGCGTCAGCAAATTGGTTTTCTTCTCAGGGAAGGTATGTGTATTGTATTTCAGGTATTTGTTCAGCGATGGATTCTAGTTGAGTTTGGTATTGCAAGAGGCTTTCATTTCTAACTTTCCTTCTTTTAGAGATTTGGTTGATGATCAAATATGAATCACCATATACTCGTAGTTTCTTGATGTCGAGGGACACTGCGGCTTGGAGCCCTATGATACATGCTTCGTACTCGGCTGCGTTATTAGTAACATCGAAGTCAAGTTTAACAAAGAGAGGAGTGTGTTCGCCTTGAGGTGATACCAGGATTACCCCTACGCCACATCCCTTTTGGTTGGAAGCACCATCGAAGTATAGTGCCCAACTTTCATCTTCCGTCACGAGAAGGTCTTCATCGAGAAATTGATACTCTTCGCGAGATTCATCTACGGGGAAATCCGCTAAGAAGTTCGAAACAACGTTGCCTTTAATGGATTTGTGAGGGATAAATTTTAAGAGAAATTCGGCCAACATTACTACCCAGCGGGAGAGTCTACCATTGAGGGCTGGCTTTTCGAACAAGAACTTAAGAGGATGTAGTCGTGACACTATATGGATTATGTGAGTAAGCATATAATGTCTAAGCTTGTTAGTGGCCCAGACTAGTGCAAGACAAAGCTTTTCAAAGGGATTTATAGGCTAAGAGCTTTTTACTAAGTTAGTAAATGGCGCACTCTTTTCCATCAACCTCTTGTGCCAACATGGCCCCAGCTGCGGTCTTAGTCACAATCAAATAGAGCCTTAAAGGTATGTCTGGCAAGGCAGGTGCCAAGACAGATGGGTTGGATAAATATTCTTTGATTTTGTCAAAGGCTTTTTGGCAATCCTCATCCCATTCGACAGCGACACTTTTCTTAAGCTTTTTAAAGATGGGCTCACACACCATGGTCAGTTTAGAGATGAACATACTGATGTACTGGATTTTACCTAAGAACCCCTTTATTTGCTTTTCATTCTTAGGTGGAGGCATGGTCATGATGGCCGTTATTTTAGTAGGATCAATTTCAATCCCTTTAGAACTAATGACATAACCTAAGAGTTTCCCGAAAATGACCCCAAAGGCGCATTTTTGTGGATTAAGTCTCATGTTGTATTTGCGAAGTCTAATGAAGAACTTCTCAAGGGCGGTATGGTGTCCCTCTCTATCTTTGGACTTAACTATCATGTCGTGTACGTAGACTTCTACCTCTTTATGCATCATGTCATGGAGAAGGGTTGTTGCAGTTCTTTGATAGGTGGCCCCAGTGTTTTTAACCCAATAGGCATAACGGTATAGCAACAAGTCCCCCACGGTGTGATGAAGGTAGTCTTTTCCATATCTTCCCCGACCATTTTTACCTGATTATACCCCGCATACCCGTCCATAAAAGAGAGAAGGGCATGATTGGCAGTGTTGTCTACTAGGACGTCTATATGAGGTAGGGGAAAACCGTCTTTTGGACTTGCTTTATTAAGGTCTCTATAGTCAACACACATCCTAACTTTCCCATCATTTTTAGGCACAGGCACAACATTAGCAATCCAGTCAGGATAATTAGCTACTTTTATAAAACCTGCATTTAGTTGTTTAATGACTTCTTCTTTGATTTTGAGAGCTACATCTGGCTTCATTCTGCGCAACTTTTGTTTGACAGGTTTCATTCTTTCGATTAGGGGAATGGTATGCTGAGCAATTTCGCGATCAATGCCTGGCATGTCCTGGTAGGACCATGCGAATACGTCGATATATTCAACTAACGTTTTGATTAATTGAGCGCGCTCGCATTCGCTTAAAGTTAATCCAATTCTTACCTCCTTTGGTTCATTATTATCAGAAAGATTAATTTTTTTAGTTTCCTCAATAATTGGAGTCTTATTTTCATGTTCTTCCGCTCATTTAATTATTTCTTTTTCATATTCATTGTTGCAATCAGAAGGAGAAGGAGAAGAAGAAGTAGAGATATTGCACAAGTCATAAGCAAATGAGTTCATATTATTAAAATCGGAAATCATAGAGTTGAACAATGACTCGGCAGAAAGTAAAGACTCTACTTGGACAGTAGGATTAACAAGCTCAGACATTGTCCCAACTGGGACACTAGACTCCACAGATTCAGACTCAGACTCTGACTTAGATGACTCGGACTCTTCAAACATCGGCCATTCCCCGGTGGTGAAGATCATCATCTTTCCGTCCGAAGTAGTTAGCTTGATTGTCTTCCTCCATCCTTGCATGGTGCCACTTGCAGGAGTGATCAACATAGCAGGGTCGAAGTCCTCATTCTGTAGCACAGCCTGGATATGAGTAGTATTATTTGGGCATTTGACTCGTTGTTGACCGAATAGAAGTCCCAATGCCTTGTAGTCTAAACAGTCTTCAGTGAACTGTTTAATTTTGGGATCAGGAATCCCTTCTTCCAGAAAGTGACAATCCATAAATATTTCAAATCCGGAGTAGATCACTCCCCCTCCTGAGCATGATAGAATGGTTCAGGGAATTCATAGCAAGGATAATCTTCTCCTTCCCTCAGAAACTGCCCATTCAGAGTGGGATGATAGGGAGGAAAAGGGATATTGTCCTTCGTATTGTGATATGCCATCCGCAGTGCAATACGTTCTCTGAGCTCCTTCCTGGTGGGCTTGTATCCTAAGCCAAACAAATTTTCCACTGATTTAGAGTCAGTGACAGGAGGTGCTCTAGACTTCTTACTAACCAGTGACATGCCCGGGAAGTGTCCTTTCATGCGCATGATTTAGTTGACTGTGAGATTGGAGAAGCAATCAATATCAAATGGCGCAAAATCCTCTTCAATGAGGGCTACTTCTTCGGGAATGAATCCTCGAAAATTTTCATCCTCATCATCATGGTCTATGTGGATGAGAGGTTTGTCTATTACTTGTACCTTCATTGTAGAGGCATCGAGAGTTATGGGAATGCCATCTACGATCATCTTAACCTTTTGATGCAAGGAAGATAGGACCGCACCAAGCTCATGAAGCCATGGTCGTCCTAATAGTAAGTTGAATAAGGCCTTAATATCAATGACCTGGATAATCGTGCGCTTTTCTATAACCCCTGCAGAGATGTTTAAGTCTATAGTTCCCAAGGATTGACGACGGAAATTGTCGTATGCTCGGATGCCTTGATGAGAAGGACTGAAATCCTCATCGTTGAAAATTAGGCGGCGCGCAGTTCGTAATGGACACACGTTAATGGCAGATCCATTCTCTACTAATGTCATGGGGACATTCATACTCATGCATGCTACAGTAAGATGCAGAGCTTTGTTGTGCTTGGTTCCTTCAAAAGGAAGGTCATCATCAGTAAAGGAAATAATATTTCCTTGGATTGGTTTATCAGCAGTTAGGAAACTGACCAACCCTTCAGGAGAGGTGTTAGATGACACATTCATCTTTGTAAGGGCATTTAGTAATGCCATGTGATGCTCATGAGAGGAAGCTATCAATTGCCAAATGTTAACGTCAGCTTTTGTTTTCATGAGCTGTTGAATGAGAGAGTTCTCTTTGGTCAGTTTAGAGATGAACATACTGATGTACTTGATTTTACCTAAGAACCCCCTTATTTGCTTTTTATTCTTAGGTGACGGCATGGTCATGATGGCCGTTATTTTAGAAGGATCAATTTCAATCCCTCTAGAACTGATGACATAACCTAGGAGTTTCCCGGAAGTGACCCCAAAGGCGCATTTTTGTAGATTAAGTCTCATGTTGTATTTGCGAAGTCTCATGAAGAACTTCTCAAGGGCGGTATGGTGTCCCTCTCTATCTTTGGACATAACTATCATGTCGTGTACGTAGACTTCACTAGTGGAAAAAACCTCTTTTGTTACCTTACAAATGCTTGGGTTGTTTGAACAACCCGAGCATTTGATAGCCTTTTTAAAAAATAAATATAAAATTTCACAAATGCTTGGTTTTTTTAAATTAACCTAAGCATTTGACTATTTAAATAAAATTTCCTTTTTTTTCATTTGGTTTCCCCTATCTGCTTATTGAAATTTGTACCCGTATACTTGGATTTCCCCCTCTTTCTCTTTCCTCTTTCCTCTTTTCCTCTATGCCTCCCTTTCCCTATTTTCTTTTTTGTTCATCGAAATCTTAGACTTAGGGTTTTCATACGCCTCCTCTTTTTTTCTTCCTCTCACTCAACTATCGTCCTCTTTCTCGCTCCTCAGCCATGGCCGCCGCTAATGCTCCTATTGTTATGAAAGAAGCTTTAACGGTAAATTCCTCCCTCATTTTTCAAAATTTTTATTTCATATACCTCGGATTATATCATTTTTAGTGTTGTTTTGTTTGAAATCTGGAGGTATAGAGTTGAAACCCTAGGAATTTCGTCATTGCTATCAAGCTTAATTTGGTGTCGGATCTGCTTAAAGTTTAGTCGAGATTGAGGTTTTGCTTTGATTTGAACTAGTTTTTTGTGCAGGGTGATTATCAAAATCTATAGTTAATTTGATTTAGTTAGTCGAAGAATTAATCCGTAATTCAGGAAATTTAGACGCCTTTTAGCGTTTTTGGCTCGAAGTTGAGTTTGGGTGATTTGTTGGTGTGGTTATGGAAGATTATAAGGAATTGCAGCTTTTGTTGTAAGGTTCGACTAAAGTTGAGTCAATGTAATATATTCAAATTTGCAATTTCGAAGTAGCTTGATTCACTTGGTTCACGATTTTGATATGTAAATGAGTCAAATTGGGAGGTTTTAACCTCTTTTCTGAGTATATAATTGGAATTTGGAGCTTTGAGGTGGATAGATTTACTTATTCTGAAGTTTTGATCTGTAATTTTGGAAATTTTACATAATTAGTAGCTTCTTTTAAGATTGAATTGAGGCTGATTTATTTTTTAAATTTATTTGTTCCATCTGCAGCTGCTAAGGGTAGGGATCAATCCTTAGTTCATAACTTTCAGTCATGTAACTATAGAATCAGACAAGTATATTTGTGTGAGAGAGACTTCTCCTCAAAATAGTGTTGTGATTATTGATATAAGCATGCCAAGTCGGCCTTTGAGTCCATCACGGGCGATTTTGCTTTGATGAACTGTAATTCAAGAACTCTCTCTCAAAGGTTGGATTACCTATTTTGAACCTCTTTTTTCAACTAATTGTGCTTTTACACGGAGCATATTTTAGTTAGACTTAAAATCTACTCACTGTTTAGGTGCTTGTGGTTGATTAGTTGGTCTTATGAATCAGATACTGTTTTATTTGGATGTAACCTGGTCTCTCTAAGTGGCCAATTGATGTTTATTAGATTATGATGGTAGTTGCGGCTATTCTTGATGACACCTTGCATGCTTTGTCTCCTTAGTTTGGCTTAGTATGTTTGTGTGTCTATGCTAGTATGTTTGTGTATCTATATATCCTTCCTCTCTTACTAAGAAACAAATTGATTCATTTTCTTTGATCCGAAAACCACTTCGCATGTGATCCAATTCCATCTCGTGATTCACTTATTTTTTGTATCTCAAATTTTTATGTGCAATATGCTCATATATTATATTTCCCCAATACTAGCAGATGTGTAGGATTATCTACTTGCTGATGCAAGATATTTTATGAGTATGAAAAGTTCATTTTTCAGCTCCTCATCGTACTTGACATGCTGTGTGCTCTTGATACTCTCAGTGTACTCACTTGTATGATTGTTTGGTTTGTGATAGTGTTATACTAGTCTTATTGTTCTGTTCATTGACTAGCTAGACTATGATGAATGTTAAAGCTCAATTTTTATTTACTTCTCTGATTTAAGGTCACAATGATCGAACGAAAACCCTTCATTTTTGTCTCTTCAAACCCACAAATCTTCCCCTCTGTGACGTGGTGTTTTTGGTGCTCGCTGGAGGGCGGTGCCGCCGTCGCCAAGCTGCAGTGATTGCTGCTGCTCCTTTGATGCAGTTGCCGAAGTTCTTCCTGCTCTAGTGCAGCAGCAGTTCTTCCTGCTCTAGTGCAGCAGCAGTTCTTCCTGCTCTAGTGCAGCAGCAGTTCTTCCTTGGAGATTTTTATCCTTCAACTCGCATTGCCTTTCTGGAGTTTGTTATGCTAATTTCTGCACCTCTTCTCTTGCTGCTTTTCCAGTAGCACAGGGAGGCATAATACTAACATCTATGATGCATGAGTGATGATGAAAGCAGCCGTTGTATGATTATATATCTGCATTTCTAAAGGTTGTGTTATAGTAGTGTGAGTCACCATCATTGCATTTGTAATGGGCTTAAAGTCTATTAATAACGCACTTGTGGGAAACAACCTAGCTCAAAGTATGAATCTGAATTCATCATTTTTATTGTTATCGCTAAACCTTTCGTCAGTTGATGTCACTATTGTTTCTGACTTCATGAAGAATGTTTTTTATTAATGTGAACTTGTATATGGTCGTGGAACTTAAAAAAGTATATATACGGTGGTTTCTGACTAAATAAAAAAGACAATAATTTTCTTCATAAAGGATAATTTAGAAGGTGGTTTCTCGCAAATACTCCCTATTTTGGGCCAACAATATTCATAAGACAGAACTATTTTCCTTTTAAAGCTATAATATTATTGTCAACTTGTGCAAAGATTCCACTAAAAAAGGAATTGCAACAGTCAGAGGATCAAATAAAGTAGAAAAAAGAACAGTACATATTTGATTAGCTAGTTTTATTAACAACTTTTTAAACTCACTAATTAATGGCAAAAAGAACAGGATAGGAGAAACAATGAGGTTGTGCCTCGAAGTTGCATAATTAACTTAAAATTATTCACTTATGTGATGGATTTCCATATTTATTACTATGATATTCACAAAACCTTTATGGTCATTTTGCTAGGCATAGTATTTGCAAAGCTGTGAAAGGTAATGAGAGGCGGAAGGAAAGGATATGACTTTTGCTTTCTTCTATCGTGTTTGTGTTGGTGTAGTTGACTGAATTCTGTGTGTTTTTAAGTTTGTTTCTTGTTTTTTTGGACATTACTTGTATCCGTACAAAAGTCGAATAACAGTCAAACAATTTATCAGGCGTTAATGGAAACCGTTTAGTGATAAACATAAAAAAGGCACATTTTTTTTGTCAAATTTCGATATTTTTTAGTTCTGCATGGTTTAGTTGATTTCTTATGTAGATTGAAGAGAATAACCACTTCTTCATCTATTTAGCACCGTTTTTGTATACTTACAAGGTGCATTATGTCCTTGTTTTGTCATAGAGCTGCATGTTCTCGTGTTGTTGACCGCTTATTACTAAACTCGATTCTTCGCCACCGCCACTATTGTAGTATAACTCTTATTATTTTTCACTTATTTTTAATATTACAACTTCGTTATGTTTACCTTTTATATTAAAGTGTTAGAAATGGAGAAATTATCAAGTGAACGAGAACTTAAAAACGAGAATATGACGAGGAGGTAATTATAATTCGGTTGCCTTTTCGGTTTTATCACGATTTATGATTACTTTCTTGCGTCGAGAAACTTGTATTTGCTATATATGAATATAAGTATCAAGAGCCTCATAGTTTGATCATGTTTTGCATGAATTCATATTCCCTTCCCCACTTATATTCTTTGGGTTCATGTACTTGTAATTAGTATAGCCTGCCATTGAAAGGCTTTGGAATGGGAACCATTCTAATTTATGAGAAAAGCTATTTTCATGCTTTAGATAGAGTACCATTCAGTTCTTTAATTTGGTTTTCCTATGATTTTTCTGCAAGGCGAACTGCGTCCCCATTTATATATTGCTGATGAATTTCTTGTAGGGATACGGGAAGAAAGGTTGATGATCCAGAGTTGCTGGAGTCCATTCGCTTGACTATTATTAACAATTTGCTTGAATATCACCTGGTAGTTATTTATCCCAACTTAGTATGAGATACATTTTGACAGCATACGAAAAGTAACTATTGTACATTTCTTCATTGCGCGATTCTGTTTCTTTTTCCCCAGGAGTCAAGTGCTCAATTAGCGATGGGAGCAGCTTTTGGAATTACACCTCCAAAAATAGAGGTAGGTCATCTTACTCTTGATTTACTTGGAGACAAGATCCACATTCTTGGAAAAATATACCACAAAGTATTCCCCTCCTAAGAATGATGAAATTGTTGCCAGACTCACCTAGAGCTTTGATGATACTGAGGAAAAGGTATGCACTGAAGTTTACTTGATTTCATAATGCACTGAAGTTTACTTGATTTCATACATGCGAAGATATTACCAACATTATACATGATTAAGGTTAAGTAGTTCTGTCATGAAGATAAAGGATTCTTATTCAGGAATCAAAATCATGTTATTTGTGTTGATTACATGTTTAATTAAGGTTAAAATACTTACCATATCTTGATTTTCGATTAGCTTACCTTGGGAACCGACTTGTTTTGTATTTTATCTCGCGGGCTCTCTTCGAGAGTGTATTTTATATCTTGATTGTCTGGATTTATTAAGTTGGAATATATTTCTCAAAAGAGAGGTTTTTGTGAGAGTCTCATGTAAGTCCAAGCTAAATTAGAATGGTTTGTTCATTGGATTTATCGCCGTGTCTTGACTCGTTAGGGGATAGGTTTCTTTCTCGTACACATTGACCTTCTTAGGCCTCCAAGCAAATCACGGGTGTTACTTGACGACCAAATTTGTCATTTATAGACTAAGTTTTGCATTCTTAGACTAACATAATGGTTAAAAGACTTACTATGTAGCCCTTGATTGTCTGATTATGCATCTTATCTCTTAATGCTACTTCTTTCACAGATGTCTGCTCCTCTGCAGGTTACTGTGTTTCTATAGGGTATTAGGGTATTGATACATCATCCACTGAAACTAAAGGAGCGACGAACACCAACAAACACAGCGCTGCCGGAGGAAAGAAAAAGAGCGGAAGCAAGAGAGAATTGGGGAAACTGAATTGGGTTTTTAGTCTTTTGAGTAATTGATTCGAAATTAGGATCGATTTGCTATCTTTTGATGGTTGATGTGAAGATATTTACTGATTTATCTGTAGAGCTTTGAATGGCACGAAGAAGAAAAATATACGCCTTTTTCGTTGTTGATGTATACTCATCGATGTGCAAATGCTCGGTTATTAGGAAAACCGAAGCATTTACTACATAAATGCTCCGGTTTTTAGCTAAAAACCAGAGCTTTTGACCCATTTTGAGCATATAAAAAAATCAAATGCTTCGGTTTTTTGCACAACCGGAGCATTTGAAAGACTAAATGCTTCGGTTGACAACCGGAGCATTTGAAAAACGTTCAAATGCTCGTATGGCGTCTGCTACGGGTCATATACGGAGCATTTGTACGGTTTTTAACTGGAGCAATTGATATTTTTTCCACTAGTGCTTCTACCTCTTTATGCATCATGTCATGGAGAAGGGTTGTTGCAGTTCTTTGATAGGTGGCCCCAGCGTTTTTTAACCCAAAAGGCATAACGGTATAGCAAAAAGTCCCCCACGGTGTGATGAAGGTAGTCTTTTCCATATCTTCCTCGGCCAATTTTACTTGATTATACCCCGCATACCCGTCCATAAAAGAGAGAAGGGCATGATTGGCAGTGTTGTCTACTAGGACGTCTATATGAGGTAGGGGAAAATCGTCTTGGGACTGAGGTGATCTTATTGTTACAGATCTGGTTTTATGAGTACTTTCCGGGGTTGGCCTCGGAAAGGGTTCATGATCGCTCTTTTCTGCCCAGGCCTCTCCGGACGGAGTGCGAGGAGGACGCGATACGGTCTTTGTGGAGAGTGTCAGGAAGGCTATCCGACGAGTCAAGGACGACAAGGTAATTATAGTGAATCAACCTTATTCTTTGGTGTATGTAGCAAATGTTAACTTTTCTTTGCTCTGCAGGTTACTTTTTATCCTTGGGCGTCGTTTCCGGAGATGCCCGATTGGGTGATAGAGCTCGCCTTTGGATCCGTGAGAGGGTCATTTTCTATGGGGAGTGACGCCCTGTGTGGTACCTGGGCGAGCAGGTGACACGTCAGCATGACGGTACGATGCTATTATTGGTGCCTTATGACCCCCTGCCACTATGATGGACATGGCTGCTCTTGTTCAGGCCGTCGAGGTAGGGGCGACGCTTCGAGCGAGCTATCACGACTTTGTTTTTCGTGATCGTGATTACCCGGATCGCCCTCTTGCCTCGCTTGGCTCCTCTGTCAAGTTTAATGAGGTATGCACATTGAATTTGCTTATTCTTGTTTATTTTGACATGATCAAAGTAGTGATCATTATTGCTTTCTTTTGCCAAGAAGCCATTGCGGCTCGTATCGATTTCGTTCCGGATATGAGAATTCAGTACACTGGAGATTCCGGGCCAGTAAAGGAGATGATTGATGTTGCCCTAGAGGCGGAAGCAAGACACTTGTTCGTGCTATGCCGGCCATGTGAGCTCGGTAGGTGTTCAAAGTCGGGAACTTTCGTTTATTCATCTTGTTTGTAGTGACTTATGCCTTTGTTTATTTCCGGGTTCCTCGGAAGGCTGTCGTCCAGATTCTCCGAGTGGTTGACTCACTGAAGCATGGGATGGCAAAGCTAAAGAGGAGCATGTCTTGTCGCCGTAGCGACGCGCATAGCCAGGTAGACTGACATACTGTGCTTTGATTGTTGTTTTTTTTTGTTGCATTTGTTTTGCTAATGCTTTGTGACATTTTGTGCAGCGTCGTCCTCATTAGAGTGGGCCTCGTCCCGAGGTGAGGATATCGACCCAGTCTAGGCCTTCGACCCATACTCCTCGAGAGTCGACATCTGAGAGGCCTCAGATGAGTCCGTTTGATGGGCAGTTCGGCATTGGCAGTATGGATTTATGGGGGGTATCAGGCTCGATCCATGCACTGGGCCTTCTCCGATGTGGATGCAGCACATGCAGATGCAGCAGATGCAACAGATGCAGATGTTGCAGATGCAACAGATGCAGATGTTGCCGATGCAACATCAGATGTTGGGGATGCAGCAGATGCCTCCCATGCGGCCGCCTATGCATCCTTTCATGGAGCTTGGGATCTGCTTTCATATAGGCGAGTCGAGTGGGGTCCGGGTCGATGAGCCGCAGGATTCCTCTTCGAGGGAGCATGATCCGCCCTCTTCTTTGATTTTCGTATTCTTGTGCACCAGTGTCCTGCACTTTTGTTATGATATACATTTTGCACATTGATATGTATTGCGCGTTTTGTTCAAACTGTCATTTCATTGGTGTTGCTTTTTTATGTTGTTGATGGAATTTTGCTAGCAATGACTCCTATCCTAAATTGCAACGTATGAATGCACGACAACATTTTTAATGCGATTGACTCGACTGAAATATGTTTTTGTTTAAAACAAGCTTGAATGGAGCATAGCCGACCTTCTCCCAATAAAAAAAAAAGAAAAGGATAGCGAAAAGGGTTTGGGCGGGTGGGTTTTAAATGAACCAAAAATGTAGGAGGTGAATAAAAACAATATTTTTCATCCGAATTGGAGAAGTGGCTCAAAACCGTGTGATATGTCATATGTGTGATAATTCGAATCAGTATATGGGAGGGGAAAATGTGCGCTGGGCGCATGTATATTGCGCGTGGCGCAGCCTTTGCGTCTGGCGCTCTATCCTGAGCTAGGCGCAGGTTTAGCGCTGCATATGGCGCGCTATCCTGCGCTTGGCGCGGTTTTAGCGCGTGACGCGTTTTCCTTTTGGAACGGTAAATCCGAATCCGTTTAAAGTTGAGATGCGAAGTCATTATAAATAGAAGCATACGTGCGTTATTTCAGTATTACGAGTTCAACATTATTTCTCTCTGCACTTTTCTCTATGATACTTCTCTGCAACTTTTGAGTGTTCACTTATGGCTTTTGAACCAATGCTCAGTGGGTGGCTGTTGTCGCTGACCAATGCTGAGAAACACGAACTAGGAAGGCGACATATGGATGTGCTGGCATCCCTAAGGTTTGTGCAATTGGACTATAATTTCCTTTATGCAGCTGTTAATTTTTGGGATGTTAGCAATCATTGTTTTTGCTTTGGGAACCATGAGTTAACTATTTTGCCTGAGGAATTTGGTGCTATAATTGGCTGGCCTTGTAGTCAATTACTCTGTGTCCCTAGTCTAGAGGATTATTTTTTTAAGGACTTTGAAAGGTTCATGGATTTGAAGGACGAAAATATATCTGAAATTGTGTTTGGGAGGAGGGTGAATTTGACTAGATTAGCTGCAATGTATAGTCCTCCAACTGAAAGGGCTAGGCAGACATATCGTATGCGGGCGTTGGTATTTTGTCTGCTTAGTCGATTTTTATTTGTGAACGGGGACAATGGTGCAGTATTTTCGTCCCTGAACACTATGGTAGAGCAACTGGAAGTAGGTCGAACTCCGATGCCGCTGTGTGTAGGGGAGATGATTTCCATTCTGGTTGCTGTGAAGAAAGACCCAAAAGGGCAATTTTCAGGGAGCCCCCTACTATTGCAAGTAAAAATGTTTTTAGTTATGAACCAAAGATTTTATTTTTCCTTGCATATTTAGACATATTATGACTCTATGTGAAGTAATAATATATAATAATTTTTCAGATTAATACGACTAGAATGAATAATGGAATTATGACATTACATCCCAACAAAAAAAAAAAAACATCGGACAGAAACGTAAGCTGGGCGCAGTGTGCTGCGTCTGGCGCCAAGGGCGTCGTCTGGCGCAACCTCTCTGCGTCTGGCGCACGTCAGGTGGTACGATTACTATTACTCGTTGTGAAGCAATAATAATATGCGTCGTAATTGGTATTACTCGTTAGGAAGCAATATTGCGTACATGATGACTCTTTCATATTACTATTCGTAAGGAAGCAATAATAAAAAGGTATTGGCTTTATTATTACTCTTTAAGAAGGAATAATAAAATAGTATGTATATATGTATTATTACTCGTCGGGAAGCAACAATAATATATTTTATCTGTTGATGCAGATCTGGCTGATGGAACATTTGAGATTGATTGATCCTCCTGAGAACATGGAGAGGTATAATAAAAAGGGCTTCATCGGCAGGAAGAAGATTTTTACGAAGAAATCGTTTGAGGACTGGACCTTTTTCTTTGGGGATGACGAGCTGAGTGTCAGATGGGTAGTGCCATGGTGGAGAATTGGGTCTATGGTAGGTATTCGTGACGATTCGCCCTATGTGAGGTTGTGTAGTCTGTATACCATGACCTTTTATTTTCCTTCGAGGGTACTGAGACAGTATGGGTACTGTCAATTAATTCCTGCTGAGGACACTATTGCACCCAAAATATATGGTCTGACCTGGAGTGGAATTAGGAAGTGGAAAGACTTGGGCCACGGCTGACACCAACAAAGAGAAGACTATGCTTAGGGGGTGTGGTAATCATGGAAAGGACTGATGCAGGAAGGACGACTCGACAGACAGACGCTCCTAGAGGCAAAGGGAAGGAACCTATGGTGTATTGAGAAAAAAGGAAGGCACCTAGACGAAAGCTACAAATGGAAAATGGAGAAACTTCTACCAAGGGAAGGGAGGAAGAAAAGGCTGAGAAGGGGAAGGCAAAGAAGGACTGATTGCAACAATGTCTTTAGATTATTTCCTGCTTTATTTTTGTTTCGAGTTATTGTTTTTATGTTGATTTATTGCTTTCAATAAGGCATGCATGCCACGTAGTTATTTTATATAGTAGTCATAACTTATGTTTCATGTTTTATTTTCCATTCAGCAATATTAATAAAAACAAAGTTTATATTTTATTTAGACCGAAGCGAGCCTAAATATGTCGCAAAAATATGTTGTTGTATTATTTTTTACCATCTTAACGAATGCCGGAAGGACGATCGAACCAGCAGCACAGCAGAGTAGTGCGCTAGACGCGAAGAGCTGCGTCTGGCGCACTTCGCTGCGCTGGGCGCAACATTCATGCGTCTGGCGCGAATTGTGATTTGAACATTTTTTTATTATTTAGCTTTAGACTCGTATGAACCGATGGAGGTTTTGATTAATGAAGGGGCCGAACCTTGTACTAGGTTGCCTACGTATCCAAATAGGAATCAGGCCGCACATAGTTCATGCTAAAGAATTGGATTACTTTTACCAATCAAAGAATTGGTTGTGTTTACACATAAAATTTCTTGAGTTGATCAAGAATGGTCAGATTATGAAATTCAGTGCCATCCATGTCAATAAGTTGGGTTGCTCCTCCAGATAGGATTGTCTTGACAATATATGGACCGGCCCAAGTAGGTCTGAATTTACCTCGGGGATCTAACACATTCGTCCTTAATGCCTTCAGCACTAAGTCTCCCTCTTTAATATTTCGGGGTTTGACCTTCTTATTGAAAGATCGTACGATACGATTTTGATAAACCTGCACATGACGCAAGGCAGCTAATCGCCGTTCATCGAGCAAGATGAGCTCTTCGAATGTAGTTTTGACCCAGTCAGCTTCAGGAATTTGACTTTCCAGGACAATGCGTAGGGATGGTATTTCTAATTCAATAGGTTGGACAGGTTCTACTCCATAGACAAGAGAATAGGGTGTAGCTCCAGTAGATGTTCGAATAGAAGTACGGTAGCCCCATAAGGCAAAGTGTAGCTTATCTGGCCAATCCTTATAATTTTCGGTCATTTTTTGGGTGATGACTTTGATATTTTTGTTAGCAGCCTCCACAACACCGTTAGCCTCGGGTCTATATGGGGATGAGCGATGGTGCTTGATACTATATTTTCAAGGACTTGTTCACATTCGGCTTGGAAGTGGGTACCTTGGTCACTTATGATCTGGTGGGGAACCCCATAGCGGCAAATTATGGTGGTTTCTAGGAAGGCGGTACATGCTTGGTCTGTCAATTTGGCATAGGATCGCCTTCTACCCACTTAGTGAAGTAGTCTATGGCCACAAGGATGAATTCATGCCCCCGGAATGGCCAAGGTGAAGTATAGGTATATAACAATGAGGGTGGGACATGTTGCAAGTTAGCGCATAATTAGGATTTTGGACAGGTTTTGGCATTGAGGTAACAGTCTTTCTCCATTGTAGTCCAGTAATAACCAAAGCGAATGATCTTTTGGGCTAACATGCAGCTGTTCATGTGCGTGCCACAAATTCCACAATGGACTTGATCCATACCTGTTGTGGTGTCTGGTTTATCGATGCATAGCAAGTGCACGCCTTGTGGTGTTCTTTTGTACAGTGTCCCGTCATAATCGACATATTGGGAGGCCAAGAGCCTTAAGGCACGCTGGGCTCTTGTTGAAGCTCCGGGTGGATATTCTTTTTTGGTTAAGTAGTTGAGGATGTCATTAAACCAGAGTTCAGAAGGAATAGGATCGGGCTCAATGTCTAAGGTGTGAATATAAGCAGACTCTTGCCTTCTCTCAATGATAAGGGGCATTTCTGGCATGGTTCGGGGGATCCTAAGCGTCAGCAAATTGGTTTTCTTCTCAGGGAAGGTATGTGTATTGTATTTCAGGTATTTATTCAGCGATGGATTCTAGTTGAGTTTGGTATTGCAAGAGGCTTTCATTTCTAACTTTCCATCTTTTAGAGATTTGGTTGATGATCAAAGATGAATCACCATATACTCGTAGTTTCTTGATGTCGAGGGACACTGCGCCTTGGAGCCCTATGATACATGCTTCGTACTCGGCTGCGTTATTAGTAACATCGAAGTCAAGTTTAACAGAGAGAGGAATGTGTTCGCCTTGAGGTGATACCAGGATTACCCCTACGCCACATCCCTTTTGGTTGGAAGCACCATCGAAGTATAGTGCCCAACTTTCATCTTCCGTCATGAGAAGGTCTTCATCAGGGAATTGATACTCTTCGCGAGATTCATCTACAGGGAAATCTGCTAAGAAGTCTGAAACAACGTTGCCTTTAATGGATTTGTGAGGGATAAATTTTAAGATAAATTCGGCCAACATTACTACCCAGCGGGAGAGTCTACCATTGAGGGCTGGCTTTTCGAACAAGAACTTAAGAGGATCTAGTCGTGACACTATATGGATTGTGTGAGTAAGCATATAATGTCTAAGCTTCTTAGTGGCCCAGACTAGTGCAAGACAAAGCTTTTCTAAGGGAGTGTAACGGGATTTGTAGTCTAAGAGCTTTTTACTAAGGTAGTAAATGGCGCACTCTTTCCCATCAACCTCTTGTGCCAACATGGCCCCAGCTGCGGTCTTAGTCACAGTCAAATAGAGCCTTAAAGGTATGTCTGGCAAGGCAGGTGCAAAGACAGATGGGTTGGATAAATATTCTTTGATTTTTTCAAAGGCTTTTTGGCAATCCTCATCCCATTCGGCAGCGACACTTTTCTTAAGCTTTTTAATGATGGGCTCACACACCATGGTCAGTTTAGAGATGAACATACTGATGTACTGGATTTTACCTAAGAACCCCCTTATTTGCTTTTCATTCTAAGGTGGAGGCATGGTCATGATGACCGTTATTTTAGTAGGGTCAACTTCAATCCCTCAAGAACTGATGACATAACCTAGGTGTTTCCCGGAAGTGACCCCAAAGGCGCATTTTTGTGGATTAAGTCTCATGTTGTATTTGCGAAGTCTCATGAAGAACTTCTCAAGGGCGGTATGGTGTCCCTCTCTATCTTTGGAATTAACTATCATGTCGTGTACGTAGAATTCTACCTCATTATGCATCATGTCATGGAGAAGGGTAGTTGCAGTTCTTTGATAGGTGGCCCCAGTGTTTTTTAACCCAAAAGGCATAACGGTAGAGCAAAAAGTCCCCCACGGTGTGATGAAGGTAGTCTTTTCCATATCTTCCTCGGCCATTTTTACCTGATTATACCCCGCATACCCGTCCATAAAAGAGAGAAGGGCATGATTGGCAGTGTTGTCTACTAGGACGTCTATATGAGGTAGGGGAAAACCGTCTTTTGGACTTGCTTTATTAAGGTATCTATAGTCAACACACATCCTAACTCTCGCATCCTTTTTAGGCACAGGCACAACATAATCAATCCTGTCAGGATAATTAGCTACTTTTATAAAACTTGCATTTAGTTGTTTAATGACTTCTTCTTTGATTTTGAGAGCTACATCTGGCTTCATTCTGCGCAACTTGTGTTTGACAGGTTTCATTCCTTCGATTAGGGGAATGGTATGCTGAGCAATTTCGCGATCAATGTCTGGCATGTCCTGGTAGGACCATGCGAATACGTCGATATATTCAACTAACGTTTTGATTAATTGAGCGCGCTCGCATTCGCTTAAAGTTAATCCATTTCTTACCTCCTTTGGTTCATTATTATCAGAAAGATTAATTTTTTTTAGTTTCCTCAATAATTGGAGTCTTATTTTCATGTTCTTCCGCTCCTTTAATTATTTCTTTTTCAGATTCATTGTTGCAATCAGAAGGAGAAGGAGAAGAAGAAGTAGAGATATTGCACAAGTCATAAGCAAATGAGTTCATATTATTGAAATCGAAAATCATAGAGTTGAACAATGACTCGGCAGAAAGTAAAGACTCTACATGGACACTAGGATTAACAAGCTCAAACATAGTCCCAACTGGGACACTAGACTCAACAGATTCAGAATCAGACTCAGACTCTGACTCAGATGACTCGGACTCTTCAAACATCAGCCATTCCCCGGTGGTGAAGATCATCTTCTTTCCGTCCGAAGTAGTCAGCTTGATAGTCTTCCTCCATCCTTGCATCGTGCCACTTGCAGGAGTGATCAACATAGCAGGGTCGAAGTCCTCATTTTGTAGCACAGCCTGGATATGAGTAGTATTATTTGGGCATTTGACTCGTTCTTGACCGAATAGAAGTTCCAATGCCTTGTAGTCTAAACAGTCTTCAGTGAACTGTTTAATTTTGGGATCAGGAATCCCTTCTTCCAGAAAGTGACAATCCAGAAATATTTCAAATCCGGGGTAGATCACTCCCCCTCCTGAGCCTAATAGAATGGTTCACGGAATTCATAGCAAGGATAATCTTCTCCTTCCCTCAGAAACTGCCCATTCAGAGTGGGTTGATAGGGAGGAAAAGGGACATTGTCCTTGTCCTTGGTATTGCGATATGCCATCCGCTGTGCACGTTCTCTGAGCTCCTTCCTGGGGGGCTTGTATCCTAAGCCAACCAAATTTTCCACTGATTTAGAGTCAGTGACAGGAGGTGCTCTAGACTTCTTACTAACCAGTGACATGCATGGGAAGTGTCCTTTCTTGCGCATGATTTAGTTGAATGCGAGATTGAAGAAGCAATCAAAATCAAATGGCGCAATATCCTCTTCAATGAGGGCTACTTCTTCGGGAACGAATCCTCGAAAATCTTCATCCTCATCATCATGGTCTATGTGGATGAGAGGTTTATCTATTACTTGTACCTTCATTGTAGAGGCATCGAGAGTTATGGGAATGCCATCTACAATCTTCTTAACCTTTTGATGCAAGGAAGATGGGACCGCACCAAGCTCATGAGGCCATAGTCGTCCTAATAGTAAGTTGAATGAGGCTTTAATATCAATGACCTGGAAAATCGTGCGCTTTTCTATAACCCCTGCAGAGATGTTTAAGGCTATAGTTCCCAAGGATTGACGACGGAAATTGTCGCATGCTCGGATGCCTTGATGAGAAGGACTGAAATCCTCATCTTTGAAAACTAGGCGGCGCGCAGTTCGTAATGGACACACGTTAATGGCAGATCCATTGTCTACTAATGTCATGGGGACATTCATACTCATGCATGCTACAGTAAGATGCAGAGCTTTGTTGTGCTTGGTTCCTTCAAAAGGAAGGTCATCATCAGTAAAGGATATAATATTTCCTTGGATTGGTTTATCAGCAGTTAGGAAACTGACCAACCCTTCAGGAGAGGTGTTAGATGACACATTCATCGTTGTAAGGGCATTTAGTAATGCCATGCGATGCTCATGAGAGGAAGCTATCAATTGCCAAATGTTAACGTCAGTTTTGTTTTCATGAGCTGTTGAATGAGAGAGTTCTCTTTGGGATGCGGTTATCTTGAACTGGCTGAGTTAACCTTCCAGTTCGGGTAAGCACTCGTACTGCTTCCTCTTCATCACTTTTGTACCAATCCATTGCTAAAGTGATGCGATCAGTTTGATGATCAACGACTTCATCATCGTCATATAATCCTAGAGGTGGAGGGATGCATGTTCCCTGGATGTAGTCACTTTCTTCTTTGACATACTCGTCTTCTTCATCACTATCCCATATACCATTGATATTGTGGTATCTGTAGGCGTGTTTTTATTTCGCCTACGCGGTGTGAGCGCGTATATGATTTGACTACCCCACTGTGAAGGATTTATTGAAAATTATTTTGAAAGAAGTCGCCAATAATTCTTTTTAGGAAGAATCATAAACCTAATTGGATATGGAAAAATCATAGGGATAAATTATCCAATGTAGATTTCCCCGTCATGATTCCATTGATGATCAAAATGAACCAAAGATTGAGTTCATATTATTAAAATCGGAAATCATATTATTAAAATAGTCATAATGAACCACAAGTCATAAGCAAATGAGTTCATATTATTAAAATCGGAAATCATAGAGTTGAACAATGACTCGGTAGAAAGTAAAGACTCTACTTGGACACTAGGATTAACAAGCTCAAACATAGTCCCAACTGGGACACTGGACTCAACAGATTCAGACTCAGACTCAGATGACTCAGACTCTTCAAACATCGGCCATTCCCCGGTGGTGAAGATCATCTTCTTTCCGTCCGAAGTAGTCAGCTTGATAGTCTTCCTCCATCCTTGCATGGTGCCACTTGCAGGAGTGATCAACATAGCAGGGTCGAAGTCCTCATTCGTAGCAGCACGGCTGGATATGAGTAGTATTTTTTGGGCATTTGACTCGTTCTTGACCGAATAGAAGTTCCAATGCCTTGTAGTCTAAACAGTCTTCAGTGAACTGGTTAATTTTGGGACCAGGAATCCCTTCTTCTAGAAAGTGACAATCCAGAAATATTTCAAATCCTGGGTAGATCACTCCCCCTCCTGAGCCTGTTAGAATGGTTCAGGGAATTCATAGCAAGGATAATCTTCTCCTTCCCTCAGAAACTGCCCATTCAGAGTGGGATGATAGGGAGGAAAAGGGATATTGTCCTTGTCCTTGGTATTGCGATATGCCATCCGCTGTGCAATACGTTCTCTGAGCTTCTTCCTGGTGGGCTTGTATCCTAAGCCAAACAAAATTTCCACTGATTTAGAGTCAGTGACAGGAGGTGCTCTAGACTTCTTACTAACCAGTGACATGCATGGGAAGTGTCCATTCTTGCGCATGATTTAGTTGAATGCGTGATTGGAGAAGCAATTGAAGTCAAATGGCGCAATATCCTCTTCAATGAGGGCTACTTCTTCGGGAACGAATCCTCGAAAATCTTCATCCTCATCATCATGGTCTATGTGGATGAGAGGTTTATCTATTACTTATACCTTCATTGTATAGGCATCGAGAGTTATGGGAATGCCATCTACAATCTTCTTACCCTTTTGATGCAAGGAAGATGGGACCGCACCAAGCTCATGAGGCCATGGTCGTCCTAATAGTAAGTTGAATGAGGCTTTAATATCAATGAACTGGAGATGTTTAAGGCTATAGTTCCCAAGGATTGACGACGAAAATTGTCGTATGCTCGGATGCCTTGATGAGAAGGACTGAAATCCTCATCTTTGAAAACTAGGCGGCGCTCAGTTCGTAATAGACACACGTTAAAGGCAGATCCATTGTCTACTAATGTTATGGGGACATTCATACTCATGCATGCTACAGTAAGATGCAGAGCTTTGTTGTGCTTGGTTCCTTCAAAAGGAGGGTCATCATCTGTAAAGGAAATAATATTTCCTTGGATTGGTTTATCAGCAGTTAGCAAACTGACCAACCCTTCAGGAGAGGTGTTAGATGACACATTCATCTTTGTAAGGGCATTTAGTAATGCCATGCGATGCTCATGAGAGGAAGCTATCAGTTGCCAAATGTTAACGTCAGCTTTTGTTTTCATAAGCTGTTGAATGAGAGAGTTCTCTTTGGGATGAACTCCTTCAGGAGATGCAGACGATGTGGGAAGATTATCTTGAACTGGCCGAGTTAACCTTCCAGTTCGGGTAAGCACTCGTACTGCTCCCTCTTCATCACTTTTGTACCAATCCATTGCTAAAGTGATGCGATCAGTTTGAAGATCAACGACTTCATCATTGTCATATAATCCTAGAGGTGGAGGGATGCATGTTCCCTGGATGTAGTCACTTTAATCTGTGACATACTCATCTTCTTCATCACTATCCCATATACCATTGATATTGTGGTATCTGTAGGCGTGTTTTTATTTCGCCTACGCGGTGTGAGCGCGTATTTGATTTGACTACCCCACTGTAAAGGATTTATTGAAAATTGGTTTCAAAGAAGTCGCCAATAATTCTTTTTAGGAAGAATCATAAACCTAATTGGATATGGGAAAATCATAGGGATAAATTATCCAAGGTAGATTTCCCCGTCATAACTCCATAGATGATCAAAATGAACCAACGATTGAGTTCGGGGGTGAGGGTAAGAATATAGTCATAATGAACCACAAGTCATAAGCAAATGAGTTCATATTATTGAAATCGGAAATCATAGAGTTGAACAATGACTCGGCAGAAAGTAAAGACTCTACTTGGACACTAGGATTAACAAGCTCAGACATTGTCCCAACTGGGACACTAGACTCAACAGATTCACACTCAGACTCAGACTCTGACTCAGATGACTCGGACTCTTCAAACATCGGCCATTCCCCGGTGGTGAAGATCATCTTCTTTCCGTCCGAAGTAGTAAGCTTGATAGTCTTTCTCCATCCTTGCATGGTGCCACTTGCAGGAGTGATCAACATAGCAGGGTCGAAGTGCTCATTCTGTAGCACAGCCTGGATATAAGTAGTATTGTTTGGGCATTTGACTCGTTCTTGACCGAATAGAAGTTCCAATGCCTTGTAGTCTAAACAGTCTTCAGTGAACTGTTTAATTTTGGGATTAGGAATCCTTTCTTCTAGAAAGTGACAATCCAGTAATATTTCAAATCCGGGGTAGATAACTCCCCCTCCTGAGCCTGATAGAATGGTTCAGGGAATTCATAGCAAGGATAATCTTCTCCTTCCCTCAGAAACTGCCCATTCAGAGTGGGATGATAGGGAGGATAAGGGATATTGTCCTTGTCCTTATCCTTGGTATTCCGATATGCCATCCGTTGTGCAATACGTTCTCTGAGCTCCTTCCTGGTGGGCTTGTATCCTAAGCCAAACAAATTTTCCACTGATTTAGAGTCAGTGACAGGAGGTGCTCTAGACTTATTACTAACTAGTGACATGCCCGGGAAGTGTCCTTTCTTGCGCATGATTTAGTTGACTGCGAGATTGGAGAAGCAATCAAAGTCAAATGGCGCAAAATCCTCTTCAATGAGGGCTACTTCATCGGGAACGAATCCTCGAAAATCTTCATCCTCATCATCATGGTCTATGTGGATGAGAGGTTTGTCTATTACTTGTACCTTCATTGTAGAGGCATCGAGACTTATGGGAATGCCATCTACAATCATCTTAACCTTTTGATGCAAGGAAGATGGGACCGCACCAAGCTCATGAAGCCATGGTCGTCCTAATAGTAAGTTGAATGAGGCCTTAATATTAATGACCTGGAAAATCGTGCGCTTTTCTATAACCCCTGCAGAGATGTTTAATGCTATAGTTTCCAAGGATTGACGACGGAAATTGTCGTATGCTCGGATGCCTTGATGAGAAGGACTGAAATCCTCATCTTTGAAAACTAGGCGGCGCTCAGTTCGTAATGGACACACGTTAAAGGCAGATCCATTGTCTACTAATGTTATGGGGACATTCATACTCATGCATGCTACTGTATGATGCAGAGCTTTGTTGTGCTTGGTTCCTTCAAAAGGAAGGTCATCATCAGTAAAAGAAATAATATTTCCTTGGATTGGTTTATCAGCAGTTAGCAAACTGACCAACTGATACGCTCAAGTTATACGATGTTCTTGTGGTATTTTAGGTGCACATTGCTAAGGGATTTGTTCGTAATTGTTAAGGTTTGCATATAAATCATCCTTAGCGGAAGTTCGGAGTTTTGCGATATAAGTTGTGTTAATGTCATGGATTCCGAGCTTGCAAGGAGAAATGCATGTGAGCCGAGCAAGCCAAGCATCATCGCAAGCCAAGCATCACCGCAACCCAAGCATCACCGCAAGCTACGCTCCACCGCAAGCCTAAGCGAGCCTAGCGTCATCACCAACCAAGTATCGCAAGCCTCGCCCCTCCGGCGGCTCGGCGGCCCAGCGGCCTCGCCCGGCGGCACGGCCATCGCACTACCGCAAGCTTCGGCTCGCACGGCCCTAGCGCTCGCACGGCCCAGCGCGCGCCAGGCCCGGCCACGGCTGCCCGGCCACGAGCGCTCGCGACTCGCGAGCTTACTCGCACCTCGCGAGCTGCATGCCCTCGCGACTCGCGACCCTTGTCCAGGCCATTTTGTGCGGTTTGGCAGTGCGATCTTCGCGACTCGCGATCAGTGGCGCGACTCGCGACTGTTAAGTCGGCTTGGGGCCACGATTTTGTGCGGGGTTTTAAAGCTCCTAAAACCTAACTTTTGAGGGGAGAGGAGGAGAAGTGCGAAGAGGAGAGCTGAAATGTAGACCTTGGAGTGGCTAGCTTGAGGGGAGAGCTCCTCTCCTCATCCTTCCTTCTTCATGATTCTCTTTTCATCTTTCCATCTTCGTTCCTCTTTGTTCTTCATTTCCATTTCTTTGTTTTTCATTTCCTAGTTTTAGTTTTCATTTCTTAGTTTAGTTTTTAGGGATTTCAACTATGGATTTGGTTTTTGCTATCGGATTGTAGCTTGAACTGTTCTTGGATCAATTAACATGAAGCTTCAACCGTTATTGTGAGATCTTTCCTCTCTTTCTCTTTTCCTTGATTATGATTCAATTTCTATGCTTGTGATTTATGATTATTGCATAATTATGCTAGGAACGTTACTAGTTTGATTGTGTAATTAATATAATGCTAGATTTGAGAATAGAATCGGATTGTTTTATTCTTTTATCATTTGGTAGCAAACTAGGGAGTAACTCAGATGCAGATCTTCTCGGTTATTTCTTAGGGAAATTGAATCAACTGTTGAATGTTTATCGCGTGTATGACATTAGCAGGTCTATTGGTTCTCTGTGTTTATTCTTTGCTATTGGATTGAACTTAGACGCGAGATCGGACTAGGTTATCCTTTAGTTAGGGTTTTATAGTCACGGCGATCGTGCTATTCAACTAAGAATAAGGAGAACACGAGATTAATTCTCGACAATAGATAATTATGGAAATAATTAGAGTGGAGGTTCAAGGATCGATAATGAATTGAAGTGGATGTTAATCGGATTCAAGATCTTTCCATAATTGATTTCTCATTTTATTTACTTGCTAGTTAGTTGTAGTTTGTTTATAATCTACTTGAAACCCCCCTTTGTAATTAGGTTTCTCGGCCCTTCGCTTAATCTAGGTTTCGAATCACGCTAGGTACTAAACTCGTCCCTGTTTCTCTGTGGATACGACCCCTACTTCCACTATACTACCTTAGTGTAGAAGAGAGTAGGAGAAATTTTATCTTTGGCCGGGTGCGGTGGGGCGCGGATGTGTCGTCGTCGTGCACCGCACCGGTCCAAAGATAAAATTTCTCCTACTCTCTTCTACACTAAGGTAGTATAGTGGAAGTGGGGGTCGTATCCACAGGAAAGGGGACGAGTTTAATATTTAGCGTGAATTAATACCTAGATGACTCTAAGGGTCGAGCAACCTAATAAAAAGGGGGTTTTCAAGTTGAGTTATAAACAAGCTAAAATTAACTAGCAAATAAATAGAATGAGAAATCATTATGGAAAGATCTTGAATCCGATTAACATCCACTTCAATTCATTATCGATCATTGAACCTCCACTCTAATTATTTCCATGATTATCTATTGCCGAGAACTAATCTCGCATTCTCCTTATTCTTAGTTGAATAGCACGATCAGCGTGACTATAAAACCCTAACTAAAGGATAACCTAGTCCGATCTGCTTCTAAGTTCAATCCAATAGCAGCAATAAACACAGAGAACCAATAGACCTGCTAATGTCATACACGCGATAAACATTCAACGATTGATTCAATTTCCTAAGAAATAACCAAGAAGATTCGCATCTCGAGTTACTCCCTAGTTTGCTACCAAATGATAAAAGAATAAAACAATCCGATTCTATTCTTAAATCTAGCATTAGATTAATTACACAATCAAACTAGTAACGTTCCTAGCATAATTATGCAATAATCATAAATCACAAGCATAGAAATTTAACCATAATCAAGGAAAAGAGAAAGAGAGGAAAGATCTCACAATAACGCTTGAAGCTTCATATTAATCTCGTTCAAGAACAGTTCAAGCTACAATCGGCATAGCATAAGCCAATTCCATAATTGAAATCCCTAAAAACTAAACTAGAAAATAAAAACTAAAAAGAGAAGATAAGAAGAGAAGAATGGAGTGTTGGATCTTCTCTCTCCTTCTCCTCCTCTCCCCTCAAAAGTTAGGTTTTAGGAGCTTTAAAACCCCCGCACAAAATCGTGGCCCCAAGCCGACTTAACGATCGCGAGTCGCGCCAGCGATCGCGAGTCGCGAAGATCGCACTGCCAAAACCGCACAAAATGGCTCGGGACAAGGGTCGCGAGTCGCGACATTCCTCGCGAGTCGCGAGGGCATGCTTGCTCGCGAGGTGCGAGTAAGCTCGCGAGTCGCGAGCGTATCTTTGGCGCGCGTGCCGGGCTGCGCTTTGCCAGGCTGTGCGCCTGGCCGTGCGAAGCTTGCGGTAGTGCGACGAAGTCTTCTTTGGCTGGGCGAGGCCGCTGGCGAGGCCGAGGGGCGAGGCTTGCGATGCTTGGTTGGTGATGACGCCCGGGCTCGCTTAGGCTTGCGGTGGAGCGTAGCTTGCGGTGATGCTTAGGTTGCGGTGATGCTTGGCTTGCGATGATGCTTGGCTTGCTCGGCTCACATGCATTTCACCTTGGAAGCTCGGAATCCATGACATTAACACAACTTATATCGCAAAACTCCGAACTTCCGCTAAGGATGATTTATATGCAAACCTTAACAATTACGAACAAATCCCTTAGCAATGTGCACCTAAAATACCACAAGAACATCGTATAACTTGAGCGTATCACCAACCCTTCAGGAGAGGTGATAGATGACACATTCATCTTTGTAAGGGCATTTAGTAATACCATGCGATGCTCATGTGAGGAAGCTATCAATTGCCAAATGTTAACGTCAGCTTTTGTTTTCATGAGCTGTTGAATGAGAGAGTTCTCTTTGGGATGAACTCCTTCAGGAGATGCAGACGATGTGGGAAGATTATCTTGAACTGGCCGAGTTAACCTTCCAGTTCGGGTAAGCACTCGTACTGCTCCCTCTTCATCACTTTTGTACCAATCCATTGCTAAAGTGATGTGATCAGTTTGAAGATCAACGACTTCATCATCGTCATATAATCCTAGAGGTGGAGGGATGCATGTTCCCTGGATGTAGTCACATTCTTCTGTGACATACTCGTCTTCTTCATCACTATCCCATATACCATTGATATTGTGGTATCTGTAGGCGTGTTTTTATTTCGCCTACGCGGTGTGAGCGCGTATTTGATTTGACTACCCCACTGTAAAGGATTTATTGAAAATTGGTTTGAAAGAAGTCGCCAATAATTCTTTTTAGGAAGAATCATAAACCTAATTGGATATGGGAAAATCATAGGGATAAATTATCCAAGGTAGATTTCCCCGTCATGACTCCATAGATGATCAAAATGAACCAAAGATTGAGTTCGGGGGTGAGGGTACGAATATAGTCATAATGAACCACAAGTCATAAGCAAATGAGTTTATATTATTGAAAGCAGAAATCATAGAGTTGAACAATGACTCGGCAGAAAGTAAAGACTCTACTTGGACACTAGGATTAACAAGCTCAGACATAGTCCCAACTGGGACACTATACTCAACAGATTCAGACTCAGACTCAGACTCTGACTCAGATGACTCGGACTATTCAAACATCGGCCATTCCCCGGTGGTCAAGATCATCTTCTTTCCGTCCGAAGTAGTCAGCTTGATTGTCTTCCTCCATCCTTGCATCGTGCCACTTGCAGGAGTGATCAACATAGCAGGGTCGAAGTCCTCATTCTGTAGCACAGCCTGGATATGAGTAGTATTATTTGGGCATTTGACTCGTTCTTGACCGAATAGAAGTTCCAATGTCTTGTAGTCTAAACAGTCTTCAGTGAACTGTTTAATTTTGGGATCAGGAATCCCTTCTTCCAGAAAGTGACAATCCAGAAATATTTCAAATCCGGGGTAGATCACTCCCCCTCCTGAGCCTGATAGAATGGTTCAGGGAATTCATAGCAAGGATAATCTTCTCCTTCCCTCAGAAACAGCCCATTCAGAGTGGGTTGATAGGGAGGAAAAGGGATATTGTCCTTGTCCTTGGTATTGCGATATGCCATCCGTTGTGCAATACGTTCTCTGAGCTCCTTCTTGGTGGGCTTGTATCCTAAGCCAAACAAATTTTCCACTGATTTAGAGTCAGTGACAGGAGGTGCTCTAGACTTCTTACTAACCAGTGACATGCCCGGGAAGTGTCCTTTCTTGCGCATGATTTAGTTGACTGCGAGATTGGATAAACAATCAAAATCAAATGGCGCAAAATCCTCTTCAATGAGGACTACTTCTTCGGGAACGAATCCTTGAAAATTTTCATCCTCATCATCATGGTCTATGTGGATGAGAGGTTTCTCTATTACTTGTACCTTCATTGTAGAGGCATCGAGAGTTATGGGAATGCCATCTACAATCATCTTAACCTTTTGATGCAAGGAAGATGAGACCGCACCAAGCTCATGAAGCCATGGTCGTCCTAATAGTAAGTTGAATGAGGCCTTAATATCAATGACCTGGAAAATCGTGCGCTTTTCTATAACCCCTGCAGAGATGTTTAAGGCTATAATTCCCAAGGATTGACGACGGAAATTGTCGTATGCTCGGATGCCTTGATGAGAAGGACTGAAATCCTCATCTTTGAAAACTAGGCGGCGCGCAGTTCTTAATGGACACACGTTAATGGCAGATCCATTGTCTACTAATGTCATGGGGACATGCATACTCATGCATGCTACAGTATGATGCAGTGCTTTGTTGTGCTTGGTTCCTTCAAAAGGAAGGTCATCATCAGTAAAGGAAATAATATTTCCTTGGATTGGTTTATCAGCAGTTAGGAAACTGAGTAACCCTTCAGGAGAGGTGTTAGATGACACACTCATCTTTGTAAGGGCATTTAGTAATGCCATGCGATGCTCATGAGAGGAAGCTATCAATTGCCAAATGTTAACGTCAGCTTTTGTTTTCATGAGCAGTTGAATGAGAGAGTTCTCTTTGGGATGAACTCCTTCAGGAGATGCAGACAATGTGGGACGGTTATTTTGAACTGACTGAGTTAACCTTCCAGTTCGGGTAAGCACTCGTACTGCTTCCTCTTCATCACTTTTGTACCAATCCATTGCTAAAGTGATGCGATCAGTTTGAAGATCAACCACTTCATCATCGTCATATAATCCTAGAGGTGGAGGGATGCATGTTCCCTGGATGTAGTCACTTTCTTCTGTGACATGCTCGTCTTCTTCATCACTATCCCATATACCATTGATATTGTGGTATCTGTAGGCGTGTTTTTATTTCGCCTACGCGGTGTGAGCGCGTATTTGATTTGACTACCCCACTATAAAGGATTTATTGAAAATTATTTTGAAAGAAGTCGCCAATAATTTGTTTTTAGGAAGAATCATAAACCTAATTGGATATGGAAAAATCATAGGGATAAATTATCCAACGTAGATTTCCCCGTCATGACTCCATAGATGATCAAAATGAACCAAAGATTGAGTTCGGGGGTGAGGGTACGAATATAGTCATAATGAACCACATTCGCCCAAAGTTGGCCACTACTAAATATCGATTCATAACAGAATTTATGTCAAAAATAATCAAATAATGTTTTAAGCACCCTAAAAATAATTAGTCTAAATTGGTTCAGGAAACACATAAAAAAGACTGATTAATGTTTGAACAGTTCTTTAGGTCTTGATTAGCAAAAATAACATATGGGTGATGAAAGCATTAAAGCAGGACAATCGGATCCTCAGGATTATACCTATGCGGCTTAGATTGAGGAGCGCAACAATCTTTATGCGGAGCAATCGTGGAACCAAGAACGCAGCGATTGAAAGTATTTGATTGATTGAGTGTTTGAAATATTCAAAGTGTATTGTAGAGGTATTCGTCGGTTTTTGTATTCGTGAAATAATAATATGAAAAGCCGTCCGTAATTCGGGAAAATACGGGTATTTATAGAGAAAAGAACCCTTGCGCTCCACGCAAGCCTTGCGCTCCACGCAAGCCTTGCGCCAGGCGCAGGCCTACGTGGCAGGCGCAATGCCACGCGTCAGGCGCACATTGGTGTGCCTGACGCAGCCAGCCCATTCAAGTTTAGGCACGTGTAAACGCGTTTTTGAAGAGATAGAAAAGAAAGTTACGTCTGACACAGGACTTGCGTTAGACGCAGGTTTCTGTGTGCGTCACAAAACCTACGTGTCAGGTGCTCATTGGCTCGCCTGACGCATTCTGGCCTATGTGTTGGATGCACGTGGCGCGCTGAGCGCAGCCCCCGCGTCCGGCGCATATTCAGGAATATTCGAGCATATTCATTTGCGCGTCTTTCGAAGATACTTTTCTATCCCTAAAATTCCGGACATGGAATTTTATGGATCAAAAATCTGATTTTTGATTGAAGATAATGAAAATGATTATGAAAAATATTTATTAAAATAATAAATATTTGATTGGGCTTTTAAAATGGATTTAAAATATCTTATGGGCTTAAAATACAATTAATCATCATGAATAATTAATTGGGCTTTAGAATATCATTTCGAATCACATTTTAGAATGGTTATTTAGATTGCTCTTCCGTTGGGTCGCGCCAACTAATGCCGCGGTATGTTTCATTATTGGATCCTCAAATAGGGATACACGATTTTGTGTCTAAAGTATCCGATTTTTTACTGTCTTAATTAACGGTCAAAATCCCACGAAAGTCTCTCATTGGACTATGAGTTTTAGAAAACTTTGAAGTCGCCACCCTATTAATATCTGAATAGGGACAGATTTATTTAATAAATCATTTTAAAATCAATTTCAAGAAATATCATTTAAAACGATGATGACTTCATATGGATAAGGCTTTTTGTTGAAAATTGGTCTTTCATACCATGAGATAGGGTTCGGGGTTTAGGTTAAGAGGTGCGAACGTCTAGAACTCATCTCCTCTTTCGTTCTACAGAACGGGCTCTTACTAAATGCGTTATTTTCCATTTTAAAGTAATCATGGCTATTAAAAAGAAAGAAAATCACATAATTTGCACATATACACATCAACCATTTTTATTTAGGACCAATATATAATTAGTACATGGTAGGTCTGAGCACTGAAGTTGCACTACGTACCAATCATTACGGGATTGGAATCCACTCATGGATCAAAACCATCGTAGTTCGATCTTATGTCTCGCCCCAAATGGCCAATTCCATTGGGGAAGAAAAGGAAATAGATTATGAATAACTCACCTTTAGAATTAAACAAATCTATTGGAAAATGAGATAATCACTCCATTTAGTGATTGAAATGAGATTAAGATAAGCACCTTAATTAGTCATTAAATATGAAGGATTAAGAGAGCTACCTCAATTAGTGATTAAAAATGGAGGTTAAGATAATCACCCTAATTAGTGACTAAACTTAAGAGGAAAGATAATCACCTTGATTAGTGATTAACAATGAAGGTTAGGAAGTAATCACCTTAATTGATGATTATTCAAGGTTTAAGATAATCACTCCAATTAGTGATTAAATGAGAAAAACAATCGTCCTAATTAACGATTATTAAGGTTTAAGATAATCACTCTAATTAGTGATTAAATGAGAAAATAATCGTCCTAATTAACGATAATTAAGGCTTAAGATAATCACTCTAATTAAAGATTAAATGAGAAAATAATCGTGCTAAGTAACGATCATTAAGGCTTAAGATAATCACTCTAATTAGTGATTAAATATGATGAAAGGTTAAACTAATCACCCTTATTAGTGATTGAATGAAAAGTTTGA
Organism: Beta corolliflora; assembly: GCA_947648045.1. Lineage (NCBI taxonomy): Eukaryota > Viridiplantae > Streptophyta > Magnoliopsida > Caryophyllales > Amaranthaceae > Beta > Beta corolliflora. The sequence continues at coordinate 810,207 of CANSZD010002913.1, forward strand.
GTTAACCGCTCTAATTAGCGATTAATCGAGGATTGAAATAACCACCATGTTTGGGGTCAAGTAATTAGCAGCCCAACAAGGACATGAAAAGCCCCCCATAGCCTTGGATAGGTGGCAGCAGTGGGTCCCACCTGAGAGTTGACCTAATCTCAGAAGCTTGCGGATCCTCTAAAAGGCTGAAATGACCATTGCCTGAAAAGGCAACATAGCCATTGGTCCCAAGGAAGCCCATCCAATCAATGTTTCCTGTCTGGGAATCCCCAACACTATAAATACCAACAGTCTCATCAATGAACATGTATTCAATTCTCACCTAACAAACTAGAGCATCTCTCTCTAGATTCTCTCTCTACCTCAATCACTTACTGACTTGAGCGTCGGAGGGGCGATCCCGGAAACACCCCCGGGGTAGTCTAACCTTCTTTCTCAGGATTCCGGCGTACGGACAACGGAGCTCAGGCGAACGCTCTTGGGGCCCAATTCACATCTCACAACCAATTATAATCCTTAATTTTTTAGCAGAAACAGTTTAGCGCCGTCTGTGGGGAGGATACAATAAAAGTTTCTTCGCCTCCACTCAGCAAGATTCATTTCATTGTTACTAAGCAATGGCCCCAGCAAAGAGCACTCGCACCAGACAGCCCTGAGCACAGGCTCAGAGGTTCGAACGAGACCCCTCACCATCTCACCACCGGAGGTCCGAGCGACCACCCTCACCTATACCTCGCAAAACGCCAACCGTTCAGACCATCGACCCTGAAGAGGAGCAGTCTATTGAAAATGGACCTACCCCTTCACAACAGCTACAACATGCAGACCCCCAGCCTATATCTACAGCAGATATAAACTTGATAGCCGCTCAGCTACAACAAACCCTGCAACGTAGCTTGATGGACATGCTGGCCAATCTACAGCAGGGGCGCCCTCTCCAGCAACCTAAAGACCAAGCCTTGGTCCCTTCCCTTCGGGCGGAAAACCTTCACCGATCTGTCCACGGTCAGCCTAGCCGGCAACGATCGGGGGCAAGGGAACACAATAAACATGATCGGCAACAATCCAGATAAGGGGAGGAGGACCGTCATCTGTCTAAAGGAAGAACCGCTAGACAGGGAGAGGAGACTCATGTGTCCAAGTCACCACGAGGCAATGTCGGGCAAAAGCACGATGATGCTCGGCATTTCCTCGACGAGAAGCGCCTCAGCAAAGGATACGACGCAAGACACATCCTCAACAAGAAAGGTGCTCAGCGGGAGGGGCATGGTGACTCTGCCCAATCGAAACCCATTCGGATCAATAGTGGGGCACTTAAGTTCATGGTCCTATTCAGTCAGGCCATACTAGAGGCGCCCAGTCCGGGAAAGATCAAAACACCGACTATTGAACCATTCACGGGCCTAACCGACCCGGATGATCATATGGCAACATACAAGGCACAAATGAGTGTCCAAACCGGCTGTGAAGCCACTTGGTGCCGATTCTTTCCCAAAACCCTGAAAGGACTGGCTTTGAACTGGTTTCAGGAACTCCCTGCTGCGATCATAACTGATTTCTCGGTACTAGAAGACCTATTCATCCATCAGTTTGTTGCCGGGAAAAGGCAGAAGAAAACAAGTCTTCATTTGATAGGGGTCAGGCAGGAGAAGAATGAAAGCCTAGTCGATTACATCAAAAGATTCAATGAGGAATCCCTGAAAATCTCAGATCTACAAGACGCGGTGGCATTCGCCGCCCTAATGTCCGGACTTCAACCCGGTGGCTAAGATGGTCCTTGGCAGAAAACGAAGTGAAAACTTTCTCCGAAGCAATGAGCAAGGCTCAAAGATTCATCCAGGAAGCAGACATATGTCGCCACTCAGATGATGGAAGCAAGAAGAGGAAGGAAATCACAAGGACCAGACAAAACAACAAAAGACTGGGGGGTAGGTCGAACAGGTTCAATGACCATGGCAACGACCCCCGATTCCGCAAGAACAGAAGAGAGATCTACTTAGACTCAAGTCAATGCTTCCCCGTCCACCCCCCATCAGAACGTCCTCCGCTCGGAGAGATAAAAGCCAATGGTGTGAATACCACAAAGAATGCGGGCACACCACCAAGGACTGCAGAGAACTCAAAAAGTCCCTTGATAATCTGGCGGACCAAGGCAAGCTGAACCGCTACCTCAAACACACCAGCGAGGAGAAGGGAAAGCAAAAGATAGTTCAGTCGAACAACGGGGACACCGAAGGATTCATCGGGGTCATTGCAGGGGGCTTTGCATTAAGAGGCCTAACCGGCCGATCCCGCAAATCCCACTTACAGAGTCTAAAGCACCAAGTGCTTGCCGTCCACCAACCCTGACCAGATTGCCCCATAATGACCTTCCGGGAATCCCGGTCGACCCTACACACACCCCATGATGATCCCCTAGTTATCGAACTGAAAGTGGCTAACACCAGAGTCAAACGAGTGTTAGTAGATAGTGGTTCATCCGCTGATATAATTACGCTCGAGTGCCTCAAGAAGTTGAAATACAGCGAAAGGGACGTCACTCCCCTCAATCAGCCACTCATAGGCTTCAGGGGAAACTTGGTACACCCAGTCGGATCTATAGAGTTGCGTACTCGGATAGGAGAAAATAGCAAGGGAAGAAGCCTACTGATTGACTTCCTAGTGGTGGACATCCCTCTGCCATACAACATCATAATGGGAAGACCCACTCTGAACAGGGACAAAGCGGCAATCTCCATCTATCAGCTCCTCATATAGTTTGAAACCGACGAGGGTAAGGTTGGAAAGATCCAGGGGGTTCAGCAAGCTGCGAGAGAATGCTATGTTAACAGCTTGAAGAATAGGGTCGACGTCCAAGAGGACTCAAAAAAGAGAAAACGAGAAGAGAATCAGCCCTCAAGTGGCCTCGGGGTTTACATCACTGAAAACCCCAAGCAGTACGAGCGCCCTCAGCCGGTTGAGGACGATGAAGAAGTCATCATCGACGATAAACTCGGTTGGACCTTGAGGGTACGCAAAGCCATGGAACCCCAAACAAGGAAATAAATCATTCAGGTGCTCACAGAGTACAAGGATGTCTTTGCCAATGAAGCTTCAGAAATGTCTGGACTCGACCCCGAAATTATGTGCCATGAGCTCAACATCAAAGAAGGGTTCAAGCCAGTCAAGCAAAAGCTGAGGCATCAAGGCCCCGAAAGAAACGCCGCAGCAGCGGCTGAAATCAAAAATTGCTTAAAGCGGGTTTCATAGAAGAATGTCAATACTCAGAATGGTTGGCCAACGTTGTGCTGGTCAAAAAGTCGAGCGGGGCATGGAGAATGTGTGTGGACTTCACAGACCTAAACAAGGCCTGTCCAAAAGATAACCACCCTCTGCCCAAGATCGGCGTGCTAGTCGACTCAACGGCAGGTCATGCTCTCCTGAGCTTCATGGACGCAAATGCGGGGTATCACCAGATCCCAATGGCTGAGCACGACCGAGTCCATACCGTCTTTGTTACAAATTAAGGGGTGTATTACTACAAGATGATGCCATTCAGACTTAACAATGCAGAGGCTACATGCCAGCAGACAGTTAACAAAATCTTCAACGACTAACTAGGTCGGAACATTGAAGTATACGTTGACGACATGATCGTCAAAAGCAAAATCCAAGGTGATCACCCCTCAGACTTAAGGGAAACCCTTAGCACGTTGAGGCAATTCCGCATGATGTTGAACCCGAAAAAATGTGTCTTCGGAGTAAAAGGAGCGAAGTGCCTCGGAATCCTGGTGGATGAAAGGGGAATCGAGGCGAACCCTGATAAAATCAAAGCTGTAATGGAGATGAAGTCTCCTCGGAACGTAAGAGAGGTACAACACCTGACCGGCTGTTCAGCAGACAAAAGCTTACATTTCTTCAAAGCTTTGAAGAGAAAGGAGTTCACCTGGGATGACGAAGTCGAACAGGCCTTCACCTCCCTCAAAACGCATCTATCAACCCTCCCAAGTTGATATCCCCCTTGCCGGAGGAAACATTGTTTATTTACCTGGCTGTTTCAGAATACACGCTGAGGGCTGTTCTGATAGCCGAGAGAGAAGAAAAGCAACACCCGGTCTACTTTATCAGTCATGCTTTCCGAGGAGCAGAGGCTAAGTACAGCGAAGTCGAAAAGATGGTTTTTACCCTAGTGATGGCTAGTCGGAAGCTTAAACCCTACTTCCATGCACATCCGATTAAGGTTCTCACCGGGCAACCACTCAGGAAGCTAGTTGAGAGCAGGAACCATTCCAGTTGGATGACAGACTGGGCGGATCAGCTAGCAGACTTTGGGCTGGAATATGAGCCGAGGAGGGCTATCAAAGCCCAAGCCTTAGCAGATTTCATAACGGAATGCACAACTAGGCCCCCAGTCGGCGAACAAGACGGGTGGGAGCTGCAAGTAGACGACTCGTCCACCAAACCGGGATGTGGAGCCGGTCTGGTGATTAAACCACTGGTCGGGGAAAAGGTGGAGTATGCCATCAAATTTGAATTCCTAACAACGAAGCCGAGTATGAAGCCTTCATCCTCGGACTACAAATATGTATCTTTGCCGGGGCCACGGCAGTTAAAGGCAAATCCGACTCACAACTCATAGTGGGTCAGGTATCCGGCGAATATGAGGTCAAGGAGGATAACATGAGAATGTACTTGGCCAAAACCCAAGAATTTGTCAAAAAACTGGCCGAGTTCAGCATCGCTCATGTTCCACGGTCGAAAAATCAGCAGGCAGATGCTTTGGCTCGGATGGCCAGTTCAGCTGAATGATTAGCCCCTCGGATCATCATGTGGGAAGTACTGCGTCAGCCAAGCATCAACGCCAAGGAACAATTCGTACTCAATCGTACACCCAACTGGATGGAAGAGTTGGTAAAATACATGCGAGACGGAGTACTGCCCGAGGACCACAAAGAAGCCGAGCGAGTCAAGCATAAGTCAGGATGGTTCTTGTGGCACGAAGACCAGCTCTACAAGAAATCTTTTACCCACCCTCTGCTCAAATGCGTGACACCCGAAGAAGGAGATTACATCCTAAGGTAAATCCACCAAGGAGCTTGTGGAAGTCACTAAGGAGGAAGGGCCATAGCTAGAAAGGCCCTTAGAGCAAGTTACTTTTGGCCTACTCTGAAATCAGATGCCCAGGAGTTGGTCAAAAGGTGCCCCTCGTGCCAAATCCACTCGGACATCCCAAGAGCACCAACTACTCCCTTGACAACAATTCAAGCAATTCTGCCCTTCGATAAGTGGGGCATGGATCGCCTCGGACCTTTTCCCCCAGCGTCTGGTCAGAGGAAGTTCTAAATAGTTGCCATTGACTATTTCACAAAGAGGACAGAAGCCGAGCCACTTGCCTCCATAACGGATAGGCAAGTTCAGGCGTTCATTTAGAGGAACATCATAACCAGATTTGGGGTGCCGAGGGTATTGATCTCAGATAATGGTCGGCAATTCAACAGTGGCCCTACACGGGAGTACTGCGCCCGGTTCGGAATACAGACCAAATTCTCTGCTGTGTCTAGGCCACAAACAAATGGACAGGCCGAGTCGGCCAACAAGATAGTCCTCAAAGGAATCAAAAAATCCTTAGAGGCTGCCAAAGGAGCACGGGTCGATGACCTACCTAGAGTCCTCTGGTCGGCTCGGACTACTGCGAAAGAGGCAACAGGACACTCCTCGTTCAGCCTTGTGTACGGAAGCGAAGCTGTCTTACCAGTTGAAGTCGGTATCCCCTCACCGCGAATGACTTTCTACGAGTTCGAGAAAAACGAGGAGGAAAAGCCTGTCAATTTAGACTTGTTGCCAGAAACAAGGGGCAATGCACTACTCAAGTCCATTCAGTATAAACAAAGAGTCACTCGGTAATTCAATCGTCGAGTGAAGGCTAGACTAATCCAACTCGGCGATTGGGTCGTTCGAAAAGTAGAAGCCACCGGACTCTCACACCTAAAAGGGAAGTTGGGACCCAACTGGGACGGCCCTTACAGAGTAACAGAGACCATCAAGCCTGGCACATTCCGACTAGAGTCCCCAGAAGGTGTCCCCCTGGCCCGACCCTGGAACGCAGACAACCTCAAAAAATTCTATGTGTAGTGTATGTTACTTGCAATAGGGGCAGGTGTTGTAATAGCTAAACAGAAAAAGCATAGCTAGTCGGTACGTTTTATAACAAGTCAAACTACTAGACTTAACCAGTCGAAATAGTTGGGCATTTTTGTAATAAAAAAGAGTTAACCAGTCAAAGTGTTATCTATTCGGCATTGACTTAACCAGTCCAAATAACACCTATTCGACAGAGACTTAACCAGTCAAGGCAGTACCAACTTCAGTATCAGCTTAACCAGTATTCAAAACAAGCATTCACCAGCATTCAGTTAGTTGGATAAAACAAGTCAATCGGACAAATGCAGATCAGTGAGATTAATAAAGTTAGTCGGGCGATATTGCAATCAACAAACACAATCCGAAAAGTGAAGTCAAAAGATAATTTCATTTCCTTAATCGGGCATTACAGAAAAGACAACCATAACAAAAGTTTGAAAGAAGCAGCCAAGTACAGAGGGCGCAAGCCAAGAAGTCTAAGAGTTGGGGGGATAGGGAAGGTCGGAAACGCCCGAGTGGGTCACAACACCATCATCCACCACCTCGGTCTCCTTGGTGGCATTATCGTCTACCTGCTCATTCTCCGACTAACCCCCTCGGCTTCTTCATCATCGTCATCATCCTCAGAGGACCCCTCAAGAGCGCGTTGAGCCTGAATCTCAGCATCTAGCTTAGCCCGAATTTCAGCAGTCTCAGCATTTATGGACTCTCCTGATATCCGGACCAAACATCTGCCCAAATCCGCTCAGGGTGTGATTCGGCAAGCACCCTCCTCAGACGATCCAGAGCCTCGTCTTCACCCATCTTGTGGGCCTTGCTACCCACCTCGTTGGCGTAAACTTCACCGTCCTCGGTCTGCTCCCACTCGGCAAACCACTGGGCCTCTGTCTTCACCAACCGCTCAGCCTCCTCCAGCTTGCCCTGGAGACCAGTCACCTTTGGCTCAGCCTCCTTCAGCTTGACGATCACATCGTCCTTAGCCGTCTGAGCAGAGTCACGGGCTAGGACGAGGTCGGCTCTTTCCTTCTCCCACTTTTCCCGCTCGGCCATGAAGTTGTCCTAGTCAGTCTTAATGGCCCTAAGAGCATCATCAAGCTTGTCCTCGGCTATTCTCTTGGCCTCCTTAGCCTGATAAACTTCATCAAAGTGCTTCTTTGCCTTCTCCTTCAAGTCGTGAACCTCCTCAGCCAAGCTCACTCGGTTCGGAGCTACGTTTGCCAGCCGAGCGGAAAACTGATATAACAAGAGTAAAGGAGTTAGCAAAAATGAGCAAAAACATTGATCAATTAACGGGAGCAAAAACATTGAACATTACGTCGACCCACGTACGGAAGAGTTCGTTGGTCTCGTTGTCGCCCCAAGTGACATTGATATGCTCCCGGTCGGCCGGAGTGTATACATACTCCAAAGCTCTGGTCCACCGACCGTCCTTCTCGGCCCGACTCAGCTCCGTGAAAGGGATTGTGGCAGCAACCACGTCAGTCGGGGCGCCCCCCAACGAGCTATAGGGGGGAGACTGGGGAGTATATTGGGGACTCCCAGTCGGTCGAAAATCCGATGAGTGAAGAGAGATGTCAGCACCATCGGCCTGTTGTGACGGCCCCTTGTCCGAGTCCCTCGGGCTGTTAACCTCGATGGATTTGGACTTCTTCGCCGCTTTCTTCTCTCTCTTAGCCTTGGCCTTTGCAACGACCTTCTCGGTCTGAGCGACCTTATCTACGGACCGCTCCTTCCTCTTTCTTGGCTTAGGATTGGCAGGATCCTAAAACAAATCGGGAAACAAGCAAGTCACTCGGCAAGAAATTAAAGGCAAACAGAGTCAAACTATAACTCACTAACCTTTGGCGCGGCCGGCACCTTCATGGTTTTGGCAGCTATCTCGGCTCTCATCCGAGCTGCCCTCATCGCCGCCACGTTCAGCTTGTCGGCTATTGTGGGGTCAGTCTCCTCTACGTAGGCTCAGGAATGTTCTGCAAAAAGTAAATAGTGTTAGTCAAAAAACGGAAAACATATGCTATCTGACCGAAAACCTTAAGCCACCCCCGCGGCGGATTACCCTTCGGGAAGGTCGTGCTAAGACCCATAGCCGAGAGGAAATGCTCATTTTTGAACAGCTGGCAGTCGGGTAACCACTGGCCAGGCACGAATATCTCGCCTCCATTGACTATTTTTTATTCGGTTTACATATAGCAAGCCGCGACACCCTCCTCGTCGTCAAGATCCCCGACACGAAAATTTAGGCTGATGACTGGTTCGGTCGTCGGGGGAACCAGGGGAATGCCCCAATCTCCACCAAAGTAGACGATGGCAAACTCCCTCCGGAACCCCTTCTGAGAAGTAGGGAGGTTAAGGATAGTCTGATACCCCGGTCGGACTTAGAAGCTCCACCACCCAGGTCCATTCGTTGCGGCCATCACCTCGACCAGCTTGTACATATGTCTCCACAATTTGAGGGTCGGTCGGACATTCAACAATTCACATAAGACTTGGAAAGCTGTGATTCCCCCCATGAGTTAGGAGAAACCTGGCAAATCGCCAAGTTATAGGCATTCATCAGTTCTTTAACGAAAGGTGTCAGAGGAAACGAAGCCCCATATCCATCGACTTGTAATAGACCGCTATGCACCCGGGCGGAGGAGTAAGGACCGTGTGATGGGCTTCCGGTCGGACTAAGTAAAATGGATCCCTTATCTGGAACCTCGTTGATGTCCCTCGGAGATCATCAATAAGGGACTTTATCAAGCCCGGCTCGGGAAAGAAAGTTCCTGGACCCCCTTTTGGATCTAGGTCGGGGTATTCTATTTCTTGAACCGAAGTCGACGCCTCTCCTGCTCCCCTCGGCATGGCCACTCTAACTACATCAGAAGACAAATATTTGTCTAAGTAACTCCTCGAGGGGGGATAGGCTAAAGACACCTCCCAAGGGTATGGAATGATACTCTCGGCCTCATCCTCTACCGAAGAAGACGGGCTCGAAATAGCAACTGCGTCGGGCACAGCCGAGGGGTTGGGGCAACTTATTACAGTTGACACCAACGTTATTCCCATCCCCCTCACCTCCTCGGATAATTTATAGGGAGGTGAGGTCGGGGGTGTCGCTGACTCGGACGAATCTCCCATTTTTTATAGACAAGGAAGTCGGCCGAGATTATTCGAAGAAAAGAAGGAAAAAGAAACTTATAAGAAGATCAAGAGCATACCTGGTCGGACGAAAAGACTGGAGGAAGAGCTTGAAAGTTGGGGAGAATTTGAAGATTTTTGAGAGAGAGGAAATAAAGAAATGAGCAAATGATCTGAAGTTCTCTCTCCTCCCTCATATATATAGGCGCGCCTAGGGGGATGTGCAACGTAAACCCCCCCGCGTTGCCTTAATGGGCTTTTTAAAGCGGCCCAATTGGACCTTCTCAGCCCAAGCATTCAAGAGTCCAAGAAAACCAAGCATCATTACTCGGTATCCCAAGGGAGATCAAGCGTCAAAATCCTTGGCAGCGCCTTGTCAGCTCTATCCAAGAGAAGGGTCCCAAGATCCCAAGTATCAGAAATAACCATATGGCATTCCGGGTCGGACCTATCCGCTTGGGCAAAATAACCGCCACTCCATCAAGCGAAATGCGAAGATCAGCCGGTACCCACTCGGACAATTTGGGGTTCATCAACCCGTCATCCGAGCAGCGTCCCACTCACTCGGCCAATAGGAGCGCCCCTCCTTTGCCGAGTCCCTTCACTACCTGGTCAAGTATGGCCAAGTATCAGCTAGCACCCACTCGGACAAACTTGAAGCTTATTAGTCCCTCGTCCGAGTGGCTCCATACTCACTCGGCCAATAGGAGCTCTCCTCCTTTGTCGAGTCGCTTCTATGCTTGGTCAAGTATGGCCAAGTATCAGCTAGCACCCACTCGGACAAACTTGGGGCTCATTAGTCCCTCGTCCGAGTGGCTCCATACTCACTCGCCCAATAGGAGCTCCCCTCCTTTGCCGAGTCGCTTATATACTGGGTCAAATATGGCCAAGTATCAGCTAGCACCCACTCGGACAAACTTAGGGCTCATTAGTCCCTCGTCCGAGTGGCTCCATACTCACTCGCCCAATAGGAGCTCCTCTCCTTTGCCGAGTCGCTTCTATACTTGGTCAAGTATGGCCAAGTATTAGCTAGCACCCACTCAGACAAACTTGAAGCTTATTAGTCCCTCGTCCGAGTGGCTACATACTCACTCGGCCAATATGAGCTCTGCTCGTTTGCCGAGTCGCTTCTATTCTTGGTCAAGTATGGTCAAGTATCAGCTAGCATCCACTCGGACAAACTTGGGGCTCATCAGTCCCTCGTCCGAGTGGCTCCATACTCACTCGGCCAATAGGAGCTCTCCTTCTTTGCCGAGTCGCTTCTATGCTTGGTCAAGTATGACCAAGTATCAACTAACACCCACTCGGACAAACTTGGGGCTCATTAGTCCCTCGTCCGAGTGGCTCCATACTCACTCGGCCAATAGGAGCTCCCCTCCTTTGCCGAGTCGCTTCTATACTTGGTCAAGTATGGCCAAGTATCAGCTAGCACCCACTCGAACAAACTTAAAGATCATTAGTCCCTCGTCCGAGTGGCTCCATACTCACTCGGCGAATAGGAGCTCTCCTCCTTTGCCGAGTCGCTTCTATGCTTGGTCAAGTATGGCAAAGTATCAGCTAGCACCCACTCGGACAACTTGGGGCTCATTAGTCCCTCGTCCGAGTGGCTCCATACTCACTCGGCCAATAGGAGCTCTCCTCCTTTGCCGAGTCGCTTATATACTTGGTCAAGTATGACCGAGTATCAGCTAGCACCCACTCGGACAAACTTGGGGCTCGTTAGTCCCTCGTCTGAGTGGCTCCCTGCTCATTCGGCCAATAGGAGTTCTCCTCCTTTGCCGAGTCGCTTCTATACTTGGTCAAGTATGGCCGAGTATCAGCTAGTACCCACTCGGACAAACTTGGGCTCATTAGTCCCTCGTCCGAGTGGCTCCATACTCACTCGGTCAATAGGATCTTTCCTCCTTTTTCGAGTTGCTTCTATACTTGGTCAAGTATGGCCGAGTATCAGCTAGAACCCACTAGGACAAACTTGGGGCTCATTAGTCCCTCGTCCGAGTGCCTCCATACTCACTCGGCCGATAGGAGCTTCCCCCTTTGCCGAGTTGCTTCTATACTTGGTCAAGTATTGCCAAGTATCATCTAGCACCCACTCGGACAAACATGAAGCTCATTAGTCCCTCGTCCGAGTGGCTCCATACTCACTCGGCCAATAGTTGCTCTTCTCCTTTGCCGATTCGCTTCTATGCTTGGTCAAGTATGGCAAAGTATCAGCTAGCACCCACTCGGACAAACTTGGGGCTCATTAGTCCCTCGTCCGAGTGGCTCCATACTCACTCGGCCAATAGGAGCTCTCCTCCTTTGCCGAGTCGCTTATATGCTTGGTCAAGTATGGCCGAGTATCAGCTAGCACCCACTCGGATAAACTTGGGGCTCGTTAGTCCCTCGTCCGAGTGGCTCCATACTCACTCGGCCAATAGGAGCTCTCCTTCTTTGCCGAGTCGCTTCTATGCTTGGTCAAGTATGACCAAGTATCAACTAACACCCACTCGGACAAACTTGGGGCTCATTAGTCCCTCGTCCGAGTGGCTCCATACTCACTCGGCCAATAGGAGCTCCCCTCCTTTGCCGAGTCGCTTCTATACTTGGTCAAGTATGGCCAAGTATCAGCTAGTACCCACTCGAACAAACTTAAAGATCATTAGTCCCTCGTCCGAGTGGCTCCATACTCACTCGGCGAATAGGAGCTCTCCTCCTTTGCCGAGTCGCTTCTATGCTTGGTCAAGTATGGCAAAGTATCAGCTAGCACCCACTCGGACAACTTGGGGCTCATTAGTCCCTCGTCCGAGTGGCTCCATACTCACTCGGCCAATAGGAGCTCTCCTCCTTTGCCGAGTCGCTTATATACTTGGTCAAGTATGACCGAGTATCAGCTAGCACCCACTCGGACAAACTTGGGGCTCGTTAGTCCCTCGTCTGAGTGGCTCCCTGCTCATTCGGCCAATAGGAGTTCTCCTCCTTTGCCGAGTCGCTTCTATACTTGGTCAAGTATGGCCGAGTATCAGCTAGTACCCACTCGGACAAACTTGGGCTCATTAGTCCCTCGTCCGAGTGGCTCCATACTCACTCGGTCAATAGGATCTTTCCTCCTTTTTTCGAGTTGCTTCTATACTTGGTCAAGTATGGCCGAGTATCGGCTAGAACCCACTAGGACAAACTTGGGGCTCATTAGTCCCTCGTCAGGAGTGCCTCCATACTCACTCGGCCGATAGGAGCTTCCCTCTTCTGGAGTTGCTTCTATACTTGGTCAAGTATTGCCAAGTATCAGCTAGCACCCACTCGGACAAACATGAAGCTCATTAGTCCCTCGTCCGAGTGGCTCCATACTCACTCGGTCAATAGTTGCTCTTCTCCTTTGCCGATTCGCTTCTATACTTGGTCAAGTATGGCCGAGTATCAGCTAGCACCCACTAGGACAAACTTGGGGCACATTAGTCCCTCGTTCGAGTGCCTCCATACTCACTCGGCCGATAGGAGCTTCCCCCTTTGCCGAGTCGCTTCTATACTTGGTCAAGTATGTCCAAGTATCAGCTAGTACCCACTCGGACAGACTGGGGACTCGTTAGTCCCTCGTCCGAGTGGCTCCATACTCACTCGACCGTAAAATGACCTGGTCAGCGCTATGTCCTTCAACAGTAAAATGACCCGGTCGGCGGGGTTTATGCTTCCATTGGAAAAGAACCCGGTCGGCGCTATTCCCTTTAACAGGAAAATGACCCGGTCGGCGCTATTTCCTTTAATTGGAAAAAGGCTCGGTCGACATTATTTTCTTCAACAAGAGATGACCTGGTCGGTGCTATTTCCTTTAATAGGAAAATGACCCGGTCGACAACATTTTCTCCAACAGGAAAATTACCCAGTCAGCTTTGCTCCCGTCAACTAGAGATGACTTGGTCGGCGCCGTTTTCCTCAACAGAAAAGCTACCCAGTCGGCGCTTCTTTCTTCTGCAGGAAAATGATCCGCTCGGTGCCTTCCCTCCAAAAGGAAATGACCTAGTCGGCAATTTTCCCTTTAACAGGGAGTGACCCAGTCGGTTCTCCTCCTTAAAACAAGAGGGGAGCCGGTCGGCAAAAATCCCTTCAACAGTGAGAGACCCGGTCGGCGTCAAACCTTCTAGCAGGGATTGACTCGTCGGCACCACGGTGTATTCCGCCTACCTGCCTTGGATGGAGAGTGAGTCAATCAAAACTAAGGCGGTCATTATTCCACCACGGACGGGTGTCACTCGGTTGGACCTCCGTGATCCCCCATCCCTGACGTGGGGCTAATTGTTTGGGCTCAAGTAATTAGCAGCCCAATAAGGACATGAAAAGCCCCCCAAAGCCTTGGACTGGTGGCAGCAGTGGGTCCCACCTGAGAGTTGACCTAATCTCAGATGCTTGGGGATCCTCTAAAAGGCTGAAATGATCATTGCCTGAAAAGGCAACATAGCCATTGCTCCCAAGGAAGCCCATCCAATCAATGTTTCCTGTCTGGGAATCCCCAACATTATAAATACCAACAGTCTCATCAATGAACAAGTATTCCATTCTCACCTAACAAACTAGAGCATCTCTCTCTAGATTCTCTCTCTACCTCAATCACTTACTGACTTGAGCGTCGGAGGGGCGATCCCTGAAACACCGTACCCCCGGGGTAGTCTAACCTTCTTTTTCAGGATTCCGGCGTACGGATAACGGAGCTCAGGCGAACGCTCTTGGGGCCCACACTATAATTAGGGATTACGTTTATGATTTTCAAGAGGTCTTAGAAGTTTGCTTCCTAATTTGAAGGCTTTTGAGAAATAATCTTGATTGAAGATTATTAAGTCATTTAGAGAGAAATGATCAATTTGAGATCAAATTTGGAGATTGTGTTTGGCTAATTGGAATTTGGCCATTTAAAGCAAGACACGTGAAACGGCCTAAAATCAATTCGGAGATCATAATTACCAATCTAATTATGTCAAATTATATATGATTGATCCATTTGAAGATGGAGAACAAATTTAAAATGTAAGATGGATCATCATACAATTTAACTTAGTTAGATTTGCAATTTTTCCTCTTAATTGAGATTGGGTCATTTAATTCATATACTATGACATATTGGCCCAACATGCAAAATTTGTAACATTGGTTGCTCATTTTATTATAAAAGAGTTGCGGAATTATTTATGAAAATTATGCATAAACATCTCCATGTTTTTTATTAATGAGTGATGTAATAACTATTTACAAAGAAATTATTGTTACAACAAAGATGTACAAATCTATGATCTATACAAATCTTCAATCTTGATCTTCACCATGATGCTGACTTGAGCGTCGGAGGGACGATCCCGAAAACACCCCGGGGTAGTCTAACCTTCTTTTTCAGGATTCCGGCGTACGGATAACGGAGCTCAGGCGAACGCTCTTGGGGCCCACACTATAATTAGGGATTACGTTTATGATTTTCAAGAGGTCTTAGAAGTTTGCTTCCTAATTTGAAGGCTTTTGAGAAATAATCTTGATTGAAGATTATTAAGTCATTTAGAGTGAAATGATTAATTTGAGATCAAATTTGGAGATTGTGTTTGGCTAATTGGAATTTGGCCATTTAAAGCAAGACACGTGAAACGACCTAAAATCAATTTGGAGATCATAATTACCAATCTAATTATGTCAAATTATATATGATTAATTACCAAGACACGTAAATCTATGATCTATACAAATCTTCAATCTTGATCTTCACCATGATGCTCCTTGATCTTCACCTCCTAGAATGGGCTTTGGAATTCATGTTTAGTTGTGAATTTGTGAAAGTAAAAGATTAATTAACTTTTTTAATTTTGATGTTTATTTACATGATAAAATGAGTCATTTTAAGAGAAACTTTAAATTTCATGATTTTTAATTAATATTTTCGTGTGAAAAGAAAACAATTTTTTTATGAAACTTGAGTTAATCACTTTATGTCATTTTCCAGATTGCACTTTTATTCTTGCACTGAATTATAAAAATCATAACTTTCTGTATAAAGCTTTAAATTGATAATTTGATACCTCTATGGATAGGTTAGTGAGTTCTATATGTTGTGTCAAAATTTCAGAAACTTTTAGTGACAACTTGAGTTATGGTGAATTTTATACTCAAACTGGTCAAAATAGGACTTTTATTGAATTTGTTCTCTGAAATCCAACTTATTGAACTTATTTTAAAGTGAATTTTGGTATGAACATTTTAGATACTTTGAAAGACAATACTGGAAATTTTTACATGAATTGGACATTTGTAAGACCATTTTTTATTTGTTTCCTTAACTGAAGAAAAAATCCGTTTTCTGAAATTTAGTGATTTACATGAACGATTTTGTAAAAATGAGATAAAATTTTATAAAATTCATATGAACATGATTTTTATGTTTTTGAAAAGCTACTGATGTTTTCTTTAAACTTTATTATTTTAGTTTTGTGTAAATGAGTTTATTTTAAACTTTATTGATAGAACAAGCTTATGTGGTACTGGACAAAATCAGTTTTGCACAACAAAGTTGTATGATTTTTAATTATTTACACAAAATTTGTTTTTTAGAAATTCCAAAGCCCAGTTGTTGTTGGAAACATCTTGCACTTCATAGGAAAATTATTAAATCCTTCAAACTATTCTGATAATACAGACGAAAAATGAAATGTAGTACGAAATTAAAACTGATTATTATTACAGCCTCACATTTTCTTTTTATGGAGATGTTTATGCACAATTTGTCTTGAATTTTTTTATGAAAATATTTTTGGTGATGAATAACAACTTGATTAAGGAAAATCACATAATCACATTGTTTCCTAAGAGTCTCCCCATTAGAGTTGACTATTCTAGGTGGGGTGATTTAAGATTGGGAACCTATTAGGACTTCGACATACTCAAATCACTCCAAACATTAAAAAATGATAAGAAGAAACAAAGAGAGAGTTAGTAGATGATCAAGAAGATAATCAAAATTAACAAGAGTTTCAACTTTACCTTTCTAGCTCAATGATGCACTTCCTTTTTGCAAATTTTTCTACCTTTTTTGTAATTTTCTTAATTTCTAAGTGAGTTTCTAAATCCACTTAATTACTAACTTAAACTCTTTTTTGTGTTTTTCCCTTTTGATTAACTTCTTTTACTTATTTATTAAGACTTTTGCTTAGATGGAAAGATTAAGGAGGAGAAGAGTAGTAGAGAGAGAAGTTGTGAAGTTGAGTTGTGTTTTTGCTCAATTTGGTTTTGAAGTGAAAAAAAGGAGGGTATTTATAGAGAAATGAGGGAGGTGAACTAGGGTTTCAAAGAGGTAGAAAATCAGATTTTTCACCCAAAAAACCTGATTTTTTTCATCCTTAATCGACCTAATGACATCACTCTAATGACCTCACCCTAATGACATCATCAAATCTCTTTGAAAACACAAATATTCTTATTCTTTTTGCATTTTTTCATAAATGAGGCAAAATCAGATTTTCAGAAAATATTTTTCCCTAAACATCCAAATACGTAAAAAAAATGCATCGAAAAACGTGCAAACAAAACTGATTAGGATGATGTGCCAAACGCAGGAGCCTGCGCTAGGCACAGTGTCGTGCGTTAGGCGCACAATCATGCGTCTAGCGCATGATTGTGTGCTTGGCGCACACTCGATTCCTCCGGAAAAAATCCGGATTCCCCCCGTCTTACACATGGGATTTGATTCTTATTCTCACATCTTTTCATGATTCTTATTCTCTAACTAATGGATAAAGGATGTGATTAATGGATAAAGAATATATTCTTATTCTTTATCCAATGAACAATGACTTGACCATCAAGAAAACTGATTATTACCGGTTTTGGGATACGACTAAAATCCGGAGACCTAATCACGACTCGTTTTCCGTTTTTTTCGAAAGACTTGCTTAAAACAATTAACAAAAACTCGTTAAATTAATAAAGGCGAGCATGATTATACTACAAATTATTTTATTAAAACGGTGGTTGTAGTTATTCACTACGACTCACGGAAATTATATTTTTAAGCCGAAACCGCACGACCAATATGCAAAAATGGAAAACGAGTCGACGGAATGAAACTCGCGCTCCGGGACGAAACATGCATTTTATGGGGAGCGCGTTCCATGATGCATGACGGTTTTCGTTATTTTTATTTCTTTTCAAAATCCTTATTTATCCAAATGTGTCTACAGAATGCCCCACATTGGTCGAATTTTGGAGGAAATGGCGACCAATGTTTGAAAAGACACAAAATTTCTTTTGAGATAACATATTCTCCATAGAAAATAGTTATCATTAGTGCTATTTTGAAAACATAATTTGCGACTTCTGTTGACGCTTTAAGTAGAAAATCCCAGTTTATTTTCTGAAATAGGAGATGCGACTTTGACGTCGTCTTAGATAGAAAATCCCAATTAATTTTCTAAAATTGAAAATGCGAATTTATCGTCGTCTTAAAATAGAAAATCTCAATTGATTTTCTAAAATTTTAAATGCGACTTTATTGTCGTCTTAGATAGAAAATCCCAATTAATTTTCTAAAATTTAAAAATGCGACTTTATTTGAAAATGCGACTTTATCGTCGTCTTAAAATAGAAAATCTCAATTGATTTTCTAAAATTTTAAATGCGACTTTATTGCCGTCTTAGGTAGAAAATCCCAATTTATTTTCTAAATTTTGAAAATGCGACTTTAACGTCGTCTTAAATAGAAAATCCCAATTAATTTTCTTAAATTTTAAATGCGACTTTATTGTCGTCTTAAATAGAAAATCCCATTAATTTTCTAAGATTGAAAACGCGACTTTATTGTCGTCTTAGATAGAAAATCCCAATTAATTTTCTAAATTTTGAAAATGCGACTTTAACTTCGTCTTAAATAGAAAATCCCAATTAATTTTCTTAAATTTTAAATGCGACTTTATTGTCGTCTTAAATAGAAAATCCCAATTAATTTTCTAAGATTGAAAACGCGACTTTATTGTCGTCTTAGATAGAAAATCCCAATTAATTTTCTAAATTTTGAAAATGCGACTTTAACGTCGTCTTAAATAGAAAATCCCAATTAATTTTCTAAGCATTGAAAATGCGACTTTAACGTCGTCTTAAATAGAAAATCCAAATTTTCTAAACATTGAAAACGCGACTTTATTGTCGTCTTTTTTCAGTCTTATGAATTTGTCTTTTGTTAATGTGAGAGACTCCGACAATTAACAGTCTGACTCCAGTTTTTTTTTCATAGTATTGATGACAAACAAACTGTCAAATCACCATCATTCACTTTTTATGACTCCATGTGTTATCATGTCACCTTAAATTATGACATTGTCAGGTCGTGTCACCTAAAAGAGTTGACCTAAGGTTATTACCCTCTAGATAAACTATGGTGGACCAATCATCATATGGCAAAAATTTTTTATTGTTTCTCAAAAATCTTTCCGAAATTTTTTTCATGCATAATGCTTATTCGCTTTATTGGAAAATGATGATCACTATATAAAATAGATTGATCATGGTCATTATTTTGGATGGTTATTAGAAAAGAAAAATTATTTTAAATAAGCCAACCTTTGCGTGGCCTTCTCAAAATAAGTCAATCTTTAGATTATTTCTGATTACGTTCAGCTTGTACGACTATTTTCTTCTATTGAGCTTAACCTGTTTGTGACCTGTTTAGTAGGTTACATGTGCTATGTGTCGCAATATGGTTGGGTTGCTATTTATTTTTTATTATTTTTTGTTTACTTTCTCTACTCCCCTCATCCTCCTCTCATCTTTCTCTTCCCTCTCCCTTAAGACCGCCAACCCACCAAGATCCACCACTATTACTTCATCACAACCATCCACACCACCACCCTCTAAACACACCAGATCAGACACCAACCCCAACCTTCACGACCCCATCCCCGGAACTTGTCCTAGCACACTCCACCACCACCCAACCCCTAGCCCAAAAAACCCACCCAAGCCCATAAAAATCCCCACCCAAACAACAACCTTCACGACCCCATCCCCACCACCACCACCCAACACACTCGCCCAAAACTCTCACGCCACATCCTCCACCGTCCAATTCCCTCAATCTCCCACGTCTGTCACGCCACCAATCTCCCAATCATTCCTGTACTCTACCCCACTGGAAATCGCCATGGATGCACCAGTTACAAATGAAAGTAAATCATCCTCACCTCACTCTACCAAAGTACACTCCTCTCACTCAAAGTCTCAATTCCTCCTTCAAACCTCAACCATCTCCACCTCCTCCGTCGCCGGTGCCCGAGATTTCTTTGCCATTATCAGCAAAGTGCGAAGAAGAGACTTCGACGTTTGAAGATTTCGTGAAGAACAGCAAATCACGAAGCCAAAATCAAGAATTTTCATCGAATTCAAAGCTTTCTCCAGTGTTATTGAGATTTCGCCAAAATCAAAAAATACCTCGTCAGTTCAACGATTTAACAATGAGTTCAGGCAAGCAATTGAGATTTCGCTACAATTCAGCGGTAACCTCGCTTGGTGATGGTGGCGTGTGATAGAGAAAGAGAGAGAGAGGAATCAGAATCGGGGAGGGGGGTGTTCGCAGGGGTGGAGGGAGAGGGTGGGGAGGGGAGGTGTTCACAGGGGTGGGGAATCAGGATGGGGAGGGGGGTGTTCGCAGGGGGTGGGGAGAGGGTGGGGAGGGGGGAGTTTTGCTGGGGCGGGGAGTGGGGTGTTTTGCTGGGGTGAGGGAAAGGGTGGGGATGGGTTTTGGGTGGCAAACAAGTTAACAGGTAAGCAACAGGTTACCTGTAATTAAACTCATTTAGAGTTAAAATGGGTGTAAAATTGACTTAGTCAGGAATAATCCAAAACTTGACTTATTTTGGGAAGATCACGCAAAGGTTGGCTTATTTAAAATAATTTTTCCTATTAGAAAAGGATTGTATCAACGTTCTTGATTCATCATTGACACTGTTTTAATTTATGTCCGACTTTAGCAAGAATTGCCATACCACACATGCTTGGTCATTAGCCATGGTGAAGGATGCTCCTAATTATCCTATGGACAATACTCAAACTTATTATCCATGCCATGAATCATGGATGATCATCTTTTTCATCTATAAAAGGGGCATGGTTCTTCATTTCCAAATGCACCACTTCCACTACTCCAATCTTCTCTCTAATTTGTTTTTTCTTCTTTCACAAATTGGTTATTACTTATGAAGAAGCTAATGAAATGCGGAGTCGGGAGAAAAAACAATTCTCGGGGGTCACAGAGAATTTGGAGCAACCAAGGCAATCTTTTTCTTCTTCCCACTTCACTAAGGCTCTCATGCCTTTGTGTAGACACATAATTGTGCCTCCCCATTTAAGGATCCGATGATGAAACATACCGCGGCATTAGTTGGCGCGACTCAACGGAAGAGCAATCTAAAGAACCAATCCAAAATGTGTTTTGAAATGATATTCTAAAGCCCAATTAATTGTCCATGATGATTAATTGTATTTTAAGCCCATAAAAGTTTTTAATTCCATTTTAAAAGCCCAATCAAATATTTATTATTTTAATAGATATTTTTCATGAATATTTTTATTATCTTTGATAAATAAATCAGATTTTTAATCCGTAAAATTCCATCTCCGGAATTTTAGGGATAAAAAAGTATCTTCGAAAGACGCGCAATGGAATATGCTCGAATATTCCAGAATATGCGCCGGACGCGGGGGCTGCGCTCAGCGCACCACGTGCGTCCAACACATTGGCCATATTGCATCAGGCGCGCCAATGAGCGCCTGACACGTAGATTTTGTGACTCACACAGAGTCCTGCGTCTGACGCAAATTCTGTGTGAGACGCAACTTTCTTTTCAATCTTTTCAAAACGCGTTTACACGTGCCTATCTGTGATTGGGCTGGCTGCGTTAGGCACACCAATGTGCGCCTGACACGTGGCAGTATGCCTACCACGTAGGACTGCGCCAGGCGCAGGTCTTGCGTGGAGCTCACGTCTCCTTTTCCCTATAAATATCCGCAATTTCATGAATTACGGACGACTTTTCATATTATTATTTCACGCACACAAATTCTCTCGAAAATACTCCGAAATACACTTCGAATCCTCAAATACTCAAACACTCAAATACTTTCAATACTTTCAATCAATTCTTAATCACACTGCGTTCTTGGTTTCACGATTGCTCCGCCTAAAGATCGTTGCGCTCCTCAATCTAAGCCGCATAGGTATAATCCTGAGGATCCTTGAATAAATTATGTTTATATTGAAGTTACTAACCATTTATTTCATGATGAAGATTTTTAATATAAAATCGCTCTACTGTACATTCTAAACCTCCTTCTTTCTTTTTATTTATTTTTGTATATTATATGCCTGCTTGATCATTCTGTTCATATTATATGATTGTCCCTGTATTATTGCTTTTGTCACCCACATGTTATTTATTGCTAATCAAAGACCTACAGAACTGCTCTAATATTAATCTGATTAATTTGGACAACCTGTTAGGTTCCCTATAATATTGATTGCCTAAATAACATGTCACTAAAAATAGTCTTTTTATGTGTTTCCTGAAACAATTTAGACTAATTATTTTTAGGGTGTTTAAAACGTTATATGATTATTCCTTGGCATAAAATCTGTTATGAATCGATATTTAGTAGAGGCCAACTCTAGGCGAATGTGATTCATTATGACTATATTCGTACCCTCACCCCCGAACTCAATCTTTGGTTCACTTTGACCATCTATGGAGTCAGGACGGGGAAATCTACATTGGATAATTTGTCCCTACGGTTTTTCCCATGTCCAATTAGGTTTATGATTCTTCCTAAAAAGAATTGTTGGCGACTTCTTTCAATACATAACAATTTTCAATAAAACCTTAACAATGGGGTAGTCAAATCTAATACGCGCTCAGACCGCGTAGGAGAAATAAAAACACGCCTACAATTTGGCGACTCCACTGGGGAGGATTTTAAAAAAATAATTTTTTGTAATGATTGGGTGAAACTTGAAAAATACGATTCATTCTTATTTTTATGCCTTTGAATAATATACAGTTTTGCATATGCATGGCTATTGTTCAGCCACCATAAGGACAATCTACCTTGCCTCATTAGCACATGTTCTATGTGTGAGGTCACCCCCGGGGGGTTTGCGCTTTGTCCTTCCAAAAAGCTTCCTGAGCGATAGTGTTAGATCTTAGTCATAAGCAAACCTACCCAACCATGGCATTGTTCTCTTGTTCCTGACTTGAGACTGGAGTGCGTCTTACACGTGGCCACCTCTTTAAGCAGGGGTACGAAGCGTGGGATCAATCTCTTATTCAAGGACCCTTTCAGACTGAACCTAAACCTGACCAATAGTTTCAAACATAGAACTGGACTATAGGTTGGAACTATTGCATCCATGTTATATGACATTTGCTTGTGATTGCAATTTTTGCCTGCTTTAATTTTGTCAAATTGTCATTATTATGTGTCGTTCCTAAAATCGCGTCTAACAAACAAAAAAAATCGTCAATCGGCCAATTTGTCGCCTAAATCCCCGAAAAACATGTCAGGGGAGTAGTGCGCCAAGCGCATTAAGTTGCACCTGACGCACTACTCCCGCGCCTGACGCAGGGCTGTGCGCCGCGCACAGTAATGCTGCGCGGCACGCAGTCTGTGCATCGCGCATTTTTTTCGCCAATTTAGCCGTCGTAATTGTCGATCCTATGTTCGGTCCTATGTGTGTCTGTCTGCATTCGCGTAATTTGGTCATCCCAGGAGTCTCACCGAATCAAACATTCAAAAAAGGTCTTTTCATGCAAAGTCGAGTCTGTCCTAAAAAGTGCATCTAGAAAACTAGTCATTGTAGAGTTAGAGTTGTCAGGCATGTCTACCTCTTCCCATTTTCTTCCTGATGTTCAACTAATCTCCCCTGTCAATCCTACCTTACCATATTCAATCAATTTCAAAAAACTTACATTTTTCAAAATCAACCCTACACCCATGTCTATTCTACCTTTTTCAAAAAATATTTACTAATCATCATCATACCACGACATTTCAAAAAAAAAAAAAATTCTTCAAAATTAATCCATCATCTTTTCCTAACAAAAGAT
Organism: Beta corolliflora; assembly: GCA_947648045.1. Lineage (NCBI taxonomy): Eukaryota > Viridiplantae > Streptophyta > Magnoliopsida > Caryophyllales > Amaranthaceae > Beta > Beta corolliflora. Next base: position 833,531 of record CANSZD010002913.1, read on the forward strand.
AAAAACAAGGTGTTCCTTTCAAAAACGAATTCCGAAAATTCTAAGCCCATTCCAAACACCTTCATCGAATCCAATCCAATCAATCCGATTCACTTGCATTCATTCTAGGCCCATGTGCATTAGAGTCCATTTTACATTCATATAGGGTCCATCTAATTCGAGTCCATGCATTCATTAGAGTCCATCCTAGGCCTATATAAGTCTAGCTCATGTCAAATCTAGGTCCATTTGCATCTTTACGTGAACCTCAGTTCATGTCAAGCCCAGTCCAAATCTAGTCTCAGTTCATTCCATTCTAAGTCCAATCCTAGTCTATTTCCACTGTCAAGCCCATATGCATCTCCAAGTCTATATCAAACCTATATGTTAATCTAATCCAAACTTAGGTCCATTTAAGCCCAATTCATATCCTAGGTCTAGTTTGCATCTCCATGTAGGCCCTAGTCAAGTCCAATTCCTTCAGAAGGACATAATAGCCCAAATTCATCTAAAGTCCAGCCTGCTTGCTCACCCGTAAGTTCAAGGTCTAAGCATTCCTTAAGTCTATAGGCATTGTTGTGTCTAGCCTGCTTGCTCACCCGTAAGTTCAAGGTATAGCATTCCTTAAGTCCATAGGCAATTTTTGTGTCTAGCCTGTTTGCTCACCCGTAAGTTCAAGGTCTAGCATTCCTTAATTCCATAGAAAATTTTTGAGTCTAGCCTGCTTAATTTAATGTAAGTTTCGAAGTCTAGTTGTCTAGCCTGCTTGCTCACCCGTAAGTTCAAAGTCTAGTTGCCTAGCCTGCTTACCTTAAGTTAAGAGTTTGGTCTCTGTTATTATCTAGCCTTCCTTAATGTCAAGCCTGCTTGCTCACCCGTAAGTTCAAGGTCTAGCATTCCATAAGTCCATAGGCAGTTTTTGAGTCTGGCTTGCTTAGTCTAACGTAAGTTCCGAAGTCTAGTTGTCTAGCTTGCTTGCTCACCCGTAAGTTCAAAGTCTAGGTGCCTAGTCTGCTTGCCATAAGTTAAGAGTCTAGTCTTCCTTATTGTCCAACCATCTTTAAAGTCTAGCCTGCTTGCTCACCCGTAAGTTCGAGGTCTAGCATTCCATAAGTCCATAGGCAGTTTTTGAGTCTGGCCTGCTTTGTCTAACGTAAGTTCCGAAGTCTTGTTGTCTAGCTTGCTTGCTCACCCGTAAGTTCAAAGTCTAGGTGCCGAGTCTGCTTGCCTTAAGTTAAGAGTCTAGTCTTCCTTATTGTCCAACCATCTTTAAAGTCTAGCCTGCTTGCTCACCCGTAAGTTCAAGGTCTAGTCTCTTCTATCATCACCAAAACCCAGTCATGGAGTCCAGTCTGCTTGCATAGTCCAGTCCAGTCAATGTCTGCATCTGCATATAGTTATGCCCATGTCGCCATCATGGTCAAGTCTATACTAGTCCAAAACCCATAACCATTTCCATTTCCATTTCAAAATTATTTTCCATTTTCATTCCCCATTTCCATTTCCACTTCTCATTTCTCATTTCTCATTACGAAAACATTATTTCTTAAAATTTACGAGGTCCATTCGATTTGTGTTCAGGACGGATCGTGAGATTATAACTTGGGAATGTCCGAAAGAGAGGCAACAAGGTCGACCTAATCCCAGACTCGTCAAGCGCATCCTCATTTTTTCAGACGAATCCTCTGACTCTTCTGAAGTATCATCTGAAATGGGAGAAACTAATGGCTCAACTCACACTGATGAACTCTCGTCTTGAGGAACAAGACGAAGAGATTAAGGCACTGAGGGACAAGCTAACTGAAGAGGACGAGCAAGGCGACACTCCACCACCATACAAAACCGACACAGAATTGAGATTTGAAAAACTCGAGCAATTGATCCAGTCAATTCCTGCGCTCGAGAGTCAGGCTCATGGCCATGACATCATTGATCCTGAACTAAGGGAAAAACTCCCTAAAAGGTAACCTTGGGTGACCTCCCAAAATTCAAGGGGGTCGAAGACCCAGATGACCACTTGAGAGCATTTTCCATCTCTATGGCTCTCAAAGGCATGAGCAAGGACCTGTTTGCTTATGTCTTTCCTTTAACCTTGGATGCACATCCATCCAAGTGGTTCAGATCACTGAATAAGGCCACGCTGAATGACTAGGACTACATCAGAGAAGAGTTCCACAAACAATATGTATACAACACTTAGCTTCCCATTGGTCTTCGTGAGTTGGAGCTAACTAAACAAAACTCCAATGAAGACTTTGTCACCTTCCTTAACAGATGGAGGGATAAAGCTGCACAAATGATTAACAGGCCATCTGAATAGGATCAAGTCCGCCTGGTGATCCGTAACCTACAGCCTAAGTATGGGGATCATATTAAATTCCAACCCATAGAGTCTTTCACGAAGCTCTATAAGGTAGGCTTGCTGATTAAGGAAGAGGTACAAGCCAACAAGAATAAGGCTTTCAACAACAACAACAACTCTTTCAAGAAGAGTAACAATAACCCTTCCAGCTCTAAAAGCAACGACATCAATGCCATAGCTGCTGAAAGGATAGGTTATCAAAAGCCTCAAAGAACATTCTCACCTTTAGGCATGTCCTTAGAATAAGCCTTCACCAGACTTCATGCAAAGGGAGCACTTCAGCCTATTGGTCCTACTCCAGATCCTGCTCCCGAAAATCGATCTAAGAGGTGGGATCCTAATGCCTACTGCAAGTACCACCAAGGGAATGGACACCCAACATCTGCGTGTTGGACCTTAAAGAATCACCTACAGGATATGGTTGAAGACGGTAGATTACCAATTCCGCCTGCAGCAAAAGTCAGCAATAACAGCAACCCCTTGGGTAGCACCTAAATAACGTCGGGGCTTAGTCATTTAACATTAGTTTTCTAGGTTGAGTCGGAGAGTCCCTCCCCTAGCTTTTCCATTTCCTTTCTGGTCGAGTCGATGTCAATTAGGACTTTATTTCTAATAAGCCTTGTTCTATTTATTTCTGATTAATAAATGAATTTCATTTTTATTTTCATTTTCATTGGCATTCCATCATTTTATATATGCTTCTAACTCAATGATGAAACTCAAATCACCTAAATGAACTTGACTAATAATAATAAAAAAAGATCTGAAACAAAAAAAGAGAAAAAAAAAGAGGACATACTTTGGATCAGGAGTTATTCCCCTCTCCCTTCCATTACCTTTTATAAGCCATCCTCATACAATCCTTTAAACCATCATCTCCATAAACCAAACAATCCCTTCAACATCAAAGCTCCACAGATATCCTTCAAGCCTTCCAATACCCTCAACCAAACTTGTGTGCAAGCTTTACTACATAAAATTTATCAATGCCAGGCAAAATAAAAAAAGTGAAAAATCAAAGTGCCACCTACATTTATATGAGTCACAAATTTAAACCTTTTATTTTTCTAACCAAGCTCTCCTTGTCCCCGAAGGACTCTCCGACAATTCCATGGTTTCTGGCGATACTTGACTTTGCCTATACCAAAGAAGAATCCCCAGTACAATCCCCAGTGAAAACTTTCAATGTTCAAGACATAGCAACTACGTTTCAATATCAAATCAAGTACATTTCAATTAAGGCTCATAATGCCTAATTTAAGGCAAGCTCACCCAAAGTGGGGGCTTCCTATGTGTGGTGGTTCCTCCAAATCAGACTCATGAAGAGTTGTAATCCGCGGACCTCGTTTACGGACCCCGATTATTTATCAAAAACGATTTTCGAAAATATTTCAATCTATTTCTAATCATCCTGCTCATTCTATAATTCTACACATCTTTTAGCCGTGCAAAATCCTGACCTTGCATTGCATTTCATACATTCTAGTCTTCCATAACCCTGACCTTGCATGACATTTCTTCCTTAGCTTTGCATAACCTAAATCCTTGCATAGCGTCTCATGCATCCTTAGAGAGTCTAAGTTTGCATTTTTGCATCATTATGTGCTTTATATGAGTTGTTTGCACCTATCTGCTAACATCTCTTCTGCAGGTAATAAGATTGCTTTTAATTATTGTCCTGCATACTAACTTTGTTTTGCAGAGACCAGCGTATATAGATCAGTTCTAAACTGCAGAGCGTTTGGAATTATTCTCCGTCTCGACACCATATACTTTGACTTTCGGTTTCCTGAACCTCAGTCAAAGTGGGGGCTTCTGTAGACACATAATTGTGTCTCACCATTTAAGGATCCGATGATGAAACATACCGCGGCATTAGTTTGCGCGACTCAACGGAAGAGCAATCTAAAGAACCAATCCAAAATGTGTTTTGAAATGATATTCTAAAGCCTAATTAATTGTCCATGATGATTAATTGTATTTTAAGCCCATAAAATGTTTTAATTCCATTTTAAAAGCCCAATCAAATATTTATTATTTTAATTGACAATTTTCATGAATATTTTTATTATCTTTGATAAATAAATCAGATTTTTAATCCGTAAAATTCCATCTCCGGAATTTTAGGGATAAAAAAGTATCTTCGAAAGACGCGCAATGGAATATGCTCGAATATTCCAGAATATGCGCCGGACGCGGAGGCTGCGCTCAGCGCACCACGTGCGTCCAACACATTGGCCATATTGCGTCAGGCGCGCCAATGAGCGCCTGACACGTAGATTTTGTGACTCACACAGAGTCCTGCGTCTGACGCAAGTTCTGTGTGAGACGTAACTTTCTTTTCTATCTTTTCAAAACGCGATTACACGTGCCTATCTGTGATTGGGCTGGCTGCGTCAGGCACACCAATGTGCGCCTGACGTGTGGCAGTGCGCCTGCCACGTAGGATTGCGCCAGGCGCAGGTCTTGCGTGGAGCACACGTCTCCTTTTCCCTATAAATATCCGTAATTTCATGAATTACGGACGGCTTTTCATATTATTATTTCACGCACACAAATTCTCTCGAATACTCCGAAATACACTTCGAATCCTCAAATACTCAAACACTCAAATACTTTCAATACTTTCAATCAATTTTTAATCACACTGCGTTCTTGCTTTCACGATTGCTCCGCCTAAAGATCGTTGCGCTCCTCAATCTAAGCCGCATAGGTATAATCCTGAGGATGCTTGAATAAATTATTTTTATATTGAAGTTACTAACCATTTATTTCATGATGTAGATCTTTAATATAAAATCGCTCTATTGTACATTCTAAACCTCCTTCTTTCTTTTTATTTATTTTTGTATATTATATGCCTGCTTGATCATTCTGTTCATATTATATGATTGTCCCTGCATTATTGCTTTTATCACCCACATGTTATTTATTGTTAATCAAAGACCTAAAGAACTGCTCAAATATTAATCAGATTAATTTGGACAACCTGTTAGGTTCCCTGTAATATTGATTGCCTAAATAACATGTCACTAAAAATAGTCTTTTTATGTGTTTCCTGAACCAATTTAGACTAATTATTTTTAGGGTGTTTAAAACGGTATATGATTATTCTTCGGCATAAAATCTGTTATGAATCGATATTTAGTAGAGGCTAACTCTGGGCGAATGTGGTTCATTATGACTATATTCGTTCTCTCACCCCCGAACTCAATCTTTGGTTCACTTTGACCATCTATGGAGTCAGGACGGGGAAATCTACATTGGATAATTTGTCCCAACGGTTTTTCCCATGTCCAATTAGGTTTATGATTCTTCCTAAAAAAAATTGTTGGCGACTTCTTTCAATACATAACAATTTTCAATAAAACCTCAACAATGGGGTAGTCAAATCTAATACGCGCTCACACCGCGTAGGCGAAATAAAAACACGCCTACACTTTGCTTTCTCTTTCCATCTGTTATGACATGATTCATGTTGCCTCCCAATTTTGGGAGGAAACTAGTCATGTCTTCCGCTTTGGAGACCGGGAGATTGTGCCTCTTGTTGAAGAGGTCGAAGGTTTGCTAGGCTTATCATCCAATGGTCTAGTTATTACACCTAGATCTCCAACAAGGATCTCTGGAGATTTATCAACGATTTTATATCTTCCCGAAAATCTTCATGGCAACTACCTACAATATGGTGAGGTATTTTTTCTCAACTTATTGTTGACTTTTCAATTTGGCACTTGGCAATTCTCTAACAATGCCAACTATAGGATTGCTAGAGAAAATGCTTGCATTCTTATGATTTTGGGAAGTACCCTCACTAAATGGTCTTTAAACACATGTCATGTTCGGTGTCTTTCACTTATTCCTCAAATTGTTAGTGGGGGTCATCTCAGACTACTTATTTTTGGGGAAATGTTTCTTGGCTTAGATGAACTCAAAAGAAAACCCCAAAGTTTTGTGAAGGGATGTCCATTAGCCCTTCATTTATGGTTATTGGAAAAATTTTCTCTCATGAAACCCTACAAGAGTCTTACTTACAAAACTAGTCATGTCCGGGAGAGAGGTCTTCTTCCTTTCTTCTATCAACTTAGCAAAAATGGTGGGTGGGAAGATTTTTTTCTGCAACAAGACATAAAGTGGGTCACATGCCACCTTAGCATTAGTGCAATTGTATATTGTAATTCTGGTCGTAGAGGTGTACAACTACAGGGCCTTTGCCAGGTCACTTTCTACCTTCCACGGAGGTGTCTAAGGCAAATTGGTTGGAGGCAACATCACATTCCTGCCCTCCAAGTTCTTCCACCTTGTACCACTTATGAGGCTGATATGAGTGGTATTCAGAGAATGCCTACTATATGGCAGGGAGCTAAAATTATATCACCGCTACCTGAACCTCACCCTCCACTGATTGATGAAGATTACCTTCAATGGCTTCTGGCGGATATTGGTCAAGACAATGATTCAGACGGGCCTACCATGAAGAGGAGAAGAGTTTAAGAGAAATATCATGATGTTTTTTTTCATGTTGTTTTTTTTTTTTTTTTAGTTTTTGTTTATTTTCTTTGAGTTTGTAGGAAATGAAGGCTTTATGTCTTTTTATGTATGAAATGAAGTACCCTAGTTGGGATGAATAAAAAAGATCTGTTTGTGAGAATTATCTGCTTGTGAGAAATTCAATGTGAACACAATTATAAACACGTGCATACTTTAACATTAAATATGACATGCAAATCATAATTAATCAATCATATGACACATAAAAGCATAACATATAAACCTTAAAAAAAACATAAACATCCTTGCATGTTTCATCATTTTTCTTTTTCTCTTTTTTTTTTTTTTTTCATTTTTTTTTTCTTGTCTTTTTTTTTTGTTTTTTTTTTTTTGCATACATTATATGAACATCTAGAAACACATGGCATGTTTATTAAGAATAACTAGATATGATACAAAACCCCAAACTGCTTGGTTACTTGACCAAGACAATTACAATTACTTTAATGTCTAAGCGTAATATTTCTTCAATTGATCAAGATTAGTAAAATGGGTGAATTCATTCCCATCAAAATCCATTAGCTTTACTGCTCCAGTCGTGGTGACATGCTTTACTAGGAATGGCCCAGACCAGTTAGGCTTGAATTTTCCCCGAGGATCATGCAACGGAGCTCTATTTTCCTTTAAGACTAGATCACCTTCCTGAATGTCTCTATCTCGAACCCTTTTGTTAAATGCACGAGCAATTCTCAGCTGATAGAGTTGAATGTTATGCAATGCTTGTAGTCGGCGCTCATCTGCAAATGCAAGCTCATCATAACGAGTATTGTACCATTGGTCTTCTGAGATTTCACTTTCTGCTATGACCCTGAGAGACTGTATCTCCACCTCAACCGGTAGGACTGGCTCCATCCCATAAACCAAAGAATACGGGGTTATTCCTGTTGGAGTCCTAATTGATATCCTATATCCCCAGAGGGCATATGGGAGTTTGTCATGCCATTCCCTAGTCTTCTCGGTCATCTTGGCAACAATAGTCTTGATTAGGGGTGTAAGCGGACTGCGAAAAGTCCAGAGTCCAATCCAGTCCAGTCCAAACTTGTCGGACTGGACTGGACTGGAATTTTTTTGGACTGGACTCAGACTCAAATTTTCGAGTCCAAATATTTTCGGACTGGATTTGGACTCAACACTTTGGAGTCCAATAAGTCCAGTCCAGTCCAAAAATATTTTTATATATATTACGGAGTATATATTTAATATTTATATATATATAATGTATATATATTTAATATTTATATATATAATATAAAAGATGTGTGTGACTTATTTTATGGAATGAATATAATGAGCTTAATTTTTCAAATTCAATTATGAGAAAGCGTTGTGAATAATTGAATCTAAATCGGTGGAAAAAAATAATATAATAATCGGAGTGGACTGGACTGGATTTGGACTCAAGAAAAAATTATCGGACTGGACTGGACTGGACTCAAAAAATATTTGGATCGGACTTGGAATCAATTTCTCAAGTCCAAAAAACTTTGAACTGGATTTGGATTTGGCAAAGTCCAATCCAGTCCAATCCACTTACACCCTTAGTCTTGATTGTCTTATTGGTTGCTTCCACCACTCCATTTGTTTGGGGACGATAAGGTGAGGACTAATGATGCTTGATTGCATATTTTGCGAGAGTGGTCTTCAGATGACCCTCAAATTGTGATCCATTATCATAGATGATTTCAAAAGGTATGCCATACCGACTAATAATGTTGTTAATCACAAATTTCGAGACTTGCTTTGCCCCTAGCTTTGAAAATGATGCAGCTTCAACCCCTTCGAAAAGTAATCAATTGCTACAAGAATATATTGATGCCCATTTGAAGCCTTCGGATGAATTTGTCCGATTATGTCTATGCCCCAACTTGAAAATGGCCAAGGAGAGGTCATATTATGTAGTGACACAGGTGGCATATGATTGAGATTAGCAAATATCTGACATTGCTTGCAGGCACGGACAAAGCTGATGCAATCACCTTCTAGAGTACTCCAATAGAAACCTGCTCGCAAAATTTTACGAGCCAACATTCTTCCGTTCATATGGGGTCCACATTCTCCTCCATGAACTTCTTCCATGATGGCTTACTTTTCGCTGTCATTCACGCAGAGTTGTAGAGTACCATCAAACCCTTTGTGATATAGTCTGCCTTTTAAAATGAGAAAATGAGCAGCTAGCCTTCTGATGGCTATGCGGTCCTTCTTGCCACTTCCCTCTGGATATTGTATTGTTTGTAGAAAATTCTTGATATCCTTATACCAGACATCATCATCATCTTGTTGAGCCAGTGTGGAGACAATTTGTGCTACCGTCACGATAGGTCCCTTCCTTTCTTCAATTAAAACTGACTGGATCTTTGTACCATTTTCCCATGTTAAATTAACAGCGAGATTGGGTAAAGCATCAGTGAAGCTATTTTGTTCCCTAGGAAGATGTTTGAAGCTGATATCATCAAAATAAGGGATCAACTTCTGAAGATATTATGTGTAGAGCTGAAGTCTCTCATCTCTAACCCTCCAAATTCCTATTATTTGAGATATGATAAGATTAGAATCTCCATATACAGTGAGATGTCTTGCCCCTGCTACCAAAGCGGCCTTTACTCCATATATACAGGATTCATACTCAGTTGTATTGTTTATTGTTGGGAAATCCAGCTTGCCAGCAAATGGAATATGGACTCCATCAGGATCTACTAACAAAATCCCTACTCCATTACCTCTTCTATTAGAAGCTCCATCAAAATACATGCACCATTGTGGATTGTCAATGAAGCATAAGTACTCATCAGGGAATGCATCATCATATTCATCTCCTGACACTGGTCCTTCCGCTAAGGCTTCAGATATGGCTCTTCCTTTAACAGATTTCTGGCTGACACATTGTATATTAAACTCAGAAAGCATAGCATGCCATCTTGCCAATCTTTCACTAAGAATGGGGTTTTCAAACAGATACTTGATTGGATCAAGTCTTGAAATCAGATCGGTGGTATGAGCTTGGAGGTGATGCCTCAACTTCTTTGTGGCATAGACTAAGGAAACACATGCTTTTTCCAGTGGGGTATATCTTGTCTCATACTCCAAAAATTTCTTACTGAGATAGTATATGGCCACTTCCTTCTTTGTTCCTTCTTGATATTGGGCTAAGAGAGCTCCCATAGCCGTTTCTGTAATAGTGAGGTACAAAATCAGAGGTTCCCCTGGTCTAGGCGGCATTAGAACAGGTGGATTTGAAAGATACTCTTAAATGGAATCAAAAGCTTCCTGACATTCCTCGTTCCACTCATGGGATGCCCCTTTTCTGAGCAGCTTAAATATGGGTTCACACCTCACAGTGAGTTGTGAGATGAACCTGCTGATATATTGAATTCTGCCGAGAAATCCTCTTACTTCTTTTTCTGTTTTTGGAGGAGGTAGCCCTTGAATAGCTTTTACTTTTTCAGAGTCCACTTTGATGTCGTCTTGACAGACAATGAATCCCAACAACTTCCTTGAAGTGACGCCAAATACACACTTTTGAGGGTTTAGCCTTAGATTGCACTTCCTGATTCTTTCAAAGAAGGACCTTAGTGCAGGATTATGCCCCTCACGATCTTCACTTTTCACAATCATGTCATCAACATAGACCTCCACAATATCGTGGATGAGGCCATGAAGGATAGTGGTTGCAGCCCTTTGATACGTGGCTCCGGCATTCTTGAGACCAAAAGGCAAGGTGCCCCACGGAGTGATGAAAGATGTCTTTGTCATGTCTTCTTGGGCCATGAGTATTTGATTATACCCTGAGAATCCATCCTTGAAGTGATGCAAGTCCAAGGTCCAAAAGAAAAGCCCATGCATTATATGACGAATTAGAACTATAAGCCCATGCATTATATGACGAATTAGAACTATCAGTGTTGATACTTATATTTCTAATTCGTCATATAATGCATGGGCTTTTCTTTTGGACCTTGGACTTGCATCATGAAGGAAAACATTGCATGACCGGCTGTACTATCCACGAGAACATCGATGTGGGGTAGGGGAAAGCAATCTTTTGGTGATGCAACATTCAAATCTCGAAAATCAATGCACACACGAACTCTCCCATCCTTTTTGGGTACAACCACTATATTAGCGAGCCAACATGGATGCTTTACAGCTTGAATGAATTTGGCATCAAGCTATTTTGGATCTCTTCTTTCACTTTTAGGCTAACCTCTGGCTTCATTCGGCGGAGCTTTTGCTGCTTAGGCTTGCTTTCAGGATGTAACGGAATGCGATGTTCCGCAATTTCTCTATTAACACCAGGCATATCAGCATAAGACCATGCAAACACATCTAAATACTCTTTTAACAATGCAATAAACACAAACTGCTCAATTGGGGAGAGGGATGACCATATTTTGACTACTTTTACAGCATTTTTTGTACCAATATTAATTACAATGGACTCTTCCATGGGTTTTATATATGTTTCAGTTGTATCAAGTGATTCATCATTATTAAATTCACTGTCAGAGATAACATCTTGCATGCAAATGTACTTAGATAAAGGTTCACATTCAATTTCTCACTATCAGAGTCTTCTGACCGGGTATGCAAGGTAGATTGGCTGGAAGATGAGCTATCGGTATGATATCCATCTGAAAAGGGTGAAAAGGTATTTTCATGAGAGGGATGTGGAGGATGGTTTCCTTAAAATATTTTAAATTCTATTGGCCCATCTTTTGCCTGACACTCAATACTCCACTTATGTTCAATGCTTTCGCCAAAAGGTATCATCAAAGACACCGGGTCAAAATCCTCTTCGTTAGGGGACTCGGAAGTGAAAAGTTTATTAAGGACTCCATGTTCCAGATTATCCTCCCAGTCATTTTCTTTTTTCAATTTTTGAATTGGACAAACCAACTTTTGATTAAGTCCAGATTTCTAGCCTCATTGAAGAATATCTCCAATCCCGGTAAAATCTTCTGTTCCTTCCTACTAAGCCAAGGTTCTGGAAACTCATAGTACAACTCAGTATCTCCTTGCAGGATGAACTGGCCGTTGAGGGTAAAGGAAGGTTCTTTCATGTTGTGAGAAGTGCTGCCCGGATCATATTTTAACCCATGTCGGTTTTGCTTGTCTACTATGGGGATTGGTTGCTTTATCCCCCTACCATCACGCCCTAATCCGGTTCCTTGAGTATAACCCATCTTCATCATGATTTGAAATCCTTTGGACAAAGGTTGCATGGCAAACCCTACAGGCTCTTTGACCGCATTTGTGGATATGGCGGAGGCTTTTGTTTTCTGATGGTAATTGGTCATCCTTAGAGAAGGGACAAATTTCTTCTTTTTGGACCTAAAGGTTGAGAAAAAAGAATTAAAAGAAAAGAGAAGAAAGCTACATATTGCAGAATGCATTGCAGAATTAATAAAGAAAATTTTCGAAAATGATTTCGCCATATTTTAACTGGAATGGTCCACCTTTACAATTTTGTTTTTTTTTTTTATTTTGACTCTCTTGAATGATTTTACTGTCATTGGGGTTGAAAACAGATGCTTTTTTTATTTTATTTTCATTCTTCCATTCCCTGTTTTAGTATTGAACAAAGACATAAAATATAGAGATTAGGGCCTGTATCCCCATTGATGTGTCAATTCAGCATTCTGAAGTTGCTCCTGTGATGACTGGCATCTTGAGTGCTAATCACATTGCCTGAAATACAATGGTTAATACATTTGAGTCGAACCCGAAGGCTGCCTACATATCCCCACTGCTCCAGGTGCATTTTATGGGGAATCAGACTCAGCGTAGTTCATTATTTTAGCAAGAACTAAAGTTTTTTATTTGATAAAGCAGCTGCACTCATATTGAGCTACCTACGTACCCCAGGTATTACATAGGTGGAGTGATCTCACAGTGCAAGTGTACATGATAATGGGGATTCAAGCTGCACGTAGTTCTCTTATACTAACGAGCTGAAAGATTTTTTCTTATTTTTTTTTCTTTTTGATGGGCTAACCCCCTATAGAACTTTACCGAAGATTTTTTCTTTATGTGAGACGATCAAGTAGCTTTGCGGTAGACAAGAGCTATGTTGGTGATCTGCTTGATGCGATAGCTGAGAGCGTGACATTGGTTTGTGCCGTGACCATGCAACTGATGATATTGGCAGTACTTATGGAGATCTGATCCTACAGGACTTGCGCCTGGGCGTCTTGGAAGTGGATGTATCTGACCTTGCTCGACTAATTTGCGGAAGATATCAACTTGGGATTGAGGTTGAGGGCGTGCCGACACTTTCCTTGCGGGCACTTTCTTATGGGTTGGACTAATGATGACTCGATCAACCAGGTTTTGAACTTTGTAGTAAAGATCATGGCATCGATCAGCTTCATGTCTAAATTGGCGACAATAAGCGCAGTGTTTGCTCATGTCTGTTCCAGGAAGGGGTAAACATTGCACATGTGCTGAGATTTGAAGTATACCTTGCCTCCGAAGACGATCATTGAAAAGTGGCTTTTAAGGCCGCTTTAATGGCCCCTTCCACCCTCATTAAGCCCTTGTTTAGTTCATTTTTATGCTTATTTTGCTTAGCTTTGTTCAATGTTAGTGATTCTACTAGCTTCATGCATTTTGAGTCTTTTTTGGGAGTTGTAGGTTGTTTTCTCTTCATGCGAAGATTGAATGTTGTGAACACCCTATGCTATAACTTGTTCTTATCTTCTTTTAGGTTCCGTAGCGGCCTAATTAAGATTGTCGAAGTTTGGAATGGCAAAAGGGAACCTTTGGATGGAGAGAGGGAGCTTCAAATTGCAAAGAAGAGTAGAAGCAGAGCCAAAGCTGGCGCTCCAGCTCTGGAGCGGGAGCTCCGAGTTCCCCTGCATACAACAAATTTTGCCGAGAATTTGAAGCTGGCGCTCCACCTCTGGAGCGGGAGCTTCGACTGCTCAGAGCTCGCGCTCCACGCATGGAGCGGGAGCTTCGACCTGCTGCAGAAATATCTCCCATTATGCTCAGAGCTCGCGCTCCACACATGGAGCGGGAGCATCGACTGCTCAGATCTCGCGCTCCAAGCATGGAGAGGGAGCTTCGACCTACTGCATAAATATCTCTCATTAATTTCAAAGCTCGCGCTCCACGCATGGAGCGGGAGCTCTGAATGGTTCAGCTCCCGTTTTTTTTCACTGTTTTCCCTTACTTTAAGTTGTATTTGTGAGGGGTCTAAATACCCTCTCTTAAGACATTTAGGGTAAGCTTTCAATTCCAGAAAAGAGGGTTCTAAGTAATAAGCACATTCTTTTAGGTTAATTAGAGAGAGAAAAACACATTCTTAGGAGAGAGAAAGTTGTAACTCAACATTTGTTCTTCATTTTTATCAATCAAAGTATCAATCTTTTGGTAATTTCTAGTCTCTAATCCTTATTTCCCATCTTATTTTTGGTTATTTGTTTAGTTTTATGCTTGTTTAAATTAGTTTATGCTTGCCTTGATTAGTCCTAGTAGTCTATTGTTCAAAAGTTCAATCTTTCTCGTTTTCACTAATTATGCTTAGTAGTTTTAGTATGTTTGTTCCTTTTAATGTTGCTTTTACTAGTCTAACTATGTTCTCCTCCTTCCTAGGCTAGATTTCTAGCTAGGGAAGGGGGATAATAGGACTTTGTGATGATTTTGAATGATGTTTGGATGGCTTTGGTGATTGTTCTTTTGATGCTCGAATCAAGGTATTCTATTGTTAAAGCATGAAACTTGATCACCTTTGTGCTTGAATCTTGTTGCTAATGTTGGGTTATGTGAGAGCAAGCGTGATATTAGTGATGACTTGATGATGGGTAGACCACGACCTCATAGGTGGGGTTGGGTAGGCGGTGTTGAGAGGTGTGCGAGAGTGACCTCTTGATGTTGGACCAAGACCCTCAATAGATTTGAACCATTGCCTACCAAATGTTGTTGAAATTGTTGTTGTGAGTTCCGTGATTCCCCCTCTCCCTAGTGTTTGTCTTATTGATTAATCACTCTTATTTTATTTGCCTTAGTTAGTCTAATTGTATACTTAAAAACCCCTTTTTACTCCCGTCAATTGATTGCATCTCGAACTAAGTGTAAAACCCCTTTCTTCTCCGTGGATACGACCCCTTACTACGCTATACTACCTTATTAGGCTAGTTAGTTAGACTAGGGTGATTTTATTCTTGACCCGGAACCATAGGAAGTAACGACACCTAGGGGACCGATCAAGTTTTGGCGCCGTTGCCGGGGAAGCAACGTGTTGTTTAAACTTAGTTTATTGCCCATCAATTGCTTTTTGTCTTCATTTTTTGTTATTGTGTTGTCATTATTAACCGTGTGCTTAGCTTTATTGAATGATAAGGAAATCTCAAGGTATTCCTACCACTCCTCTTGACACGGAAATCGACCGTACTTAGAGGCAAGTTCGGAGGTTATTTGAACATCACACCGAGGAGGAGGAAATATTTTTTGACTCCTCAAGTGAGGCAAGTGAAGCCATGGCCGAAGATGACAACCCTCTATTTCAAGACTTTGGTAATCCGGAGGACTATGAGCTCACCGGTGGCATTTTGCTCCCCACCACCACTACAAACTTCACTATTCATCCACAATATATACACAAATGGTGCTTAGGGAGCAATTTTCCGGAACCACGCATGAGAATCCCATTGATCATCTTGATAGGTTCCTTGAGTTGTGCGCCATGGTCCTAACGAACCAAGTCACTCAAGAATACATCCGTATGCATCTCTTCCGGCAATCTTTGGTGGGAAAAGCTTATAGGTGGCTTAAGAATCTCAAGTCAAACTCATTGACCACTTGGAAGGCGGTGGCAAAAGCCTTCCTAAAAAAGTTTATTTCAGAGGAGAAGACCGCGGAAATGAGAAGGAATATCTCCAACTTCCAACAAGAATCGGATGAGTCTCTAGGTGAAGCTTGGGAACGATTCAATGAGTACGTTAGAGCTTGCCCCCATCATGAGTATAGCGAGCCTCTACTTATTAGATTCTTCTATGATGCTCTTGATCCCATTAGTAGAGCCAATCTTGATGCGGGAGCCGGAGGCCAATTGAGAAAAGTTCCCCAAGCTCAACTCAAAGATACAATTGAGGATGTGGTTCGCAACTATTCATGGGGTGGTAAGAGAAGAAGCCAAGGAAAAGCTAATGGGAAATTCGAGCTTGACCAAGAGTCACTCAAAGCTTTCATGGAGAAACTTCTTGACAAGAAGCTAGGGAAAGAGAAAGCTTCTTCTTCATCATCTCGGCAAGTAAACTCATTCTCATGTGAAATTTGTGGGGGTACCAACCACGACACCTCTTATTGTGGTGGTAAGGACCCCGAGCATGTGGTGGCTATGGGTTATCTCAATAATTAAAGAGATCAAAGGGATAATTGGAGAGGCCCTAACCCCAGTCTTAATCCGAGGTTCAATGACTATGGGGGACCAATCAATTTCAACAACCAAGCGAATCAAGGAGCTCCCTATTTACATCCAAATGCTAGAAACAACTTCAACAAGCCCCATCCACAAAATCAATTCTCAAACCAACCCCCAACCACCTTCCCAAACACCTCAAACCCTCAAGGTGGTCCATCTCCGGACACCCTTCTTATCCTAGACAACATCAAAAACATTTCTCAACAATTTGAACAAAAGTTGAGCAACCTTGAGCGAAAAGTAGATCAAAAATTCCAAGAAACCACTTCTCACCAAAAGATCCTTGACAATCAAGTTGCCCAACTAGCCGAGAGGGTTTCACAACTCTCAAATGAGAAGCTTCCCGATCAACCTACTCCGAATCCCGCAAACCACCACCATGTGAAGGCCATCTCCCTAAGGTCCGGGAAGATCCTATAAAGGACCTAAAGAGGTGCAACAAGAGGAGGATTAGGAGAAAGGATAACAAGTTGTGGATAAAGGAGAAAATGAAATCCAAAAAGAGGGTGTTGAGAAGGAGAAAGAGGTTGAGGTAGAAAAGCAAGCATCAACAAATGTCCAACCATCACGATTCAATCCTCCCCCACCATTTTCGGAAAGGATAGTTGAGAGAAAGTTGAATGACAAGTACAACAAGTTCATGAACATGTTGAAGGGTCTCCAAATCAACATTCCCTTCCTTGAGGCTATGTCACAAATGCCATCCTATGCAAAATTCCTCAAGGAACTTCTTTCCAACAAGAAAAAGCTCAATGAACAATGCATCACTCTTCCTCACCAAGTGAGTGCGCTTGTGCAACGCCAATTGCCACCCAAGCAATGAGATCCGGGTAGCTTCACTCTTCCGGTGACATTGGGAGATCTTGAGACCAAGGGAGCATTGGCCGACTTGGGTGCAAGTGTGAGCTTGATGCCTTTGTCCATTGCAAAGTTGCTCAAGTTTGAGATGGTGCCTACATGGAAGACAATTCAATTGGCCGACCGCTCGATTAAGCTACCTTGTGGAGAACTTGAAGATATACCAATTCGAGTTGGTAATATCTTTGTAACTTGTGATTTTGTTGTAATGGATATGGAGGAGGACCTTCATACTCCTCTTATCCTTGGGAGAGAGGCTCTTAAAACAATGGGAGCCGTGATTAATTACAAGAACAACACGATCACTTGTGAGGTGGCCGATGAAAGAGTTGTGTTTGAGTTTTCAAAAACCTTGAAGCAACCTATGGTGGAGAAGGTGTGGAGAGTAGACTTGGTGGAATCGGAGATTGTTAATTATGAGAGGGTACAAAGCATGAGACATGATACGTTTTATGAGGCCCTCCAAGATGATGAGGGGGTGGACAAATCAAGAGAGGCCATGGAGATTGAAGCCCAACGTGATGAAGCTCATACGGATGCCCAAGAAAGCAAAGATGAGCTCCCATTGATCCAAACCATGGCCAAGGGGGAGAGTTCTAAGCCTCCTCCCAAGCTGTTGAGAAAAGATCGTGACTTTAAGGTTGGCGACAAAGTTCTCTTATTCAACTCACGACTTTGTCTTTTCCCCGGAAATTTGAAGTCTAAGTGGTCCGGCCCATTCTCTATCACCAAGGTCACTCCCTATGGCTCGTTTGAATTGGAAGGTGAGGATGGAGCTAGGTTCATGGTAAATGCCAAAAGAATCAAGAAGTATTTCGATACGGAACAAATTGGAAAACTTGGTTGTTTGATGCTCGAGTCGGTCCCAACCGACTCATCTCCCGAAGCCATTTGAGAAGGATGAAGAGGTCTAGTTTAAGACCATAAATCAAGCACCTTTGTATATATTGTTTATATTTTGTTATTGTTGAACTTTGATTTTGATTTTATTTTGGTGGATTGTAAAATCCGAAGGATTTTTCCCAAGGGAGGGGATGGATATTAGTTTGATTGAGAAATACGAGGCACGGCCTCTCGGCTCATCTAACCAATAGTTGAGTCGAGTTTCATGCTAAGCCTTACATCTCACTTTGGGCTAATTTTAACCCCCATAGGGTATGGTTTGTTGTGTATGTGTGCAGGAAAAGGAAAAGGAAAATCGGCTAAGTGTTGGAACTAATATCTCTTTTGAGTTGATGACCTTTCATAGCAAGTATTCGGAGATGAAGTCAAGGTTTGAAGATGCTCTTTTGCTTCGGATATTGCATTTGGCCTTTATTGCTTCAATGATGGGTGAGATCGTTCCAACTCCCTTTTACTTACTTGTTTGCTTAGTTTTAGGATAGTTTAGGAAAGAAGATGATCGTTCGAGGTTGCTTGGCTTTAATTTTACATTGGTGGTTATGAACACCACCTGGGTTTAAGTGCTAAATTTTTGTGATTGTCTTGATTATGTGCCATTACCTACTTGCTTTCATCTCTTGCTAAAAAAAATTTGAAAAAAAAAAAACGTATGAATCAAGGCAAAATTTTCTTTTATTTATTTCTTTTGCTCTTGAGTTGAGAACAATATCATTGAAACTCCACTCCTTTGAATGCTTTTATTCCTAGATGTTAGAAGTCCGCATGCTTTGAGATGTTTATGGTTGATTTTAGGATACTCTATGTTAAGGTAGCGGTTAGAACTTTTTGAGAGCACAATACCTTAATTCATGGATAGATTGTGGTATGATGGTGTTGCTCTCTCTAGTGATTTGAAACCTTTAAGGTAGCATTTGCTTGATAATCCCATGTGAGGACGTTTAAAAAAGCCCCAACATCTATTTTGAGTGCATGGATCCTCGACATTGCATACTTTTATCGAGAACTTGACTCTAATCAATCTTAGATCGCGACCGAGCCACTCTAGGGAAAGATAAAGGCGTTCATTTCGGTGACTATTTTTATTTTTATTGTTTTAGCCTTTTTATTCTTGTTTTTCTCTTTTTTCTTGGTTTTGTTTTTATTTGCATTTGCCCTTCCTCTTAACCCTTTGAGCCTTATCATTTTCTTTGATTGTCTCAATACAAGCCAATTGCCTCCTTGTTTTATTTTTAACCCTTGTAGTGAATAGTGAAGTTAGAGCGATTGTCTTGAGTGATATTTGAAAAAAAATAAGGGGAAAGGAAAATGACGAGATTCTTGTGGTATAGTGGAAATTTTGTGTATATCTTTGAATAAATGCAATTGCAACTTCATAGAAAAAGCCACCCAAAGTCAAAGAAGGCGGGGAAAATGAAAAAAAAAAAAAATAAAAAATAAAAAAAAAATTGAAAAAGAAAGGAAATCCAAAAATAGTTCTTCATTGTCATGTTTTTGAATAAGTTTGGGGGGGAACCTTATCCCTAAATGGTTGAGTATGATTTATGATTTATGGTTATTTAGCTCTTTCGCTCCTACTAAGACTTCACTATATTAGGATTGAGCACCACTATCCAAATTTATTCACACTCTTTACCCCTAGCCTACGTTACCACCTTTAAAACGTCCTTTTGACCTTAGAGGGTTGAGTCATTGTCGGTGGCAGAATATTGGAATCAAGCCTATTAAGCGAGTGTGCCATGTCGAGATGTCGAGTAACCTTCTCCTATTCTATTTCTTGTTACATTTTTCGGCTCCATTTTTCGGAGTTTAGAGAAGCTACCTTGAATGGCGAATTTGAAACTAGTTGAGAGAACGCGGTATGTATGGTTGTAGAATTTGAGGAAATGTGCCCTATCTAGTTCTCTATGCTTAGTGTATGGTATGTTTTAATCAACCTATGGACATCTTTAAGCATGCTTACTTTTAGTGTCTAGAAATTCTTGCATCCATTTGTGTTTGATTCTCTTCAAAATCTCACTTAAGAGCACATTTTTATTTTCTTTGGTTTATTTATTTTTGATTTGCCTTGGTTTCTAAGATCTAGAGTTATGGGTCAAACTCTTAGAAAACCCTTACAAGAGCACACTCGTCTCCTTGGCGACTTTGAGGTTTAAAGGGCTCGTCATTTACGCTAAAATTGACCGTGATTCCTACGAAAGTGACTTAGTGTACAGACTTTACTGCTTTCTCTTTATTCGAGGACGAACAAAGGACTTAGTCTGGGGGAGTTTGATAAGTGGCTTTTAAGGCCGCTTTAATGGCCCCTTCCACCCTCATTAAGCCCTTGTTTAGTCCATTTTCATGCTTATTTTGCTTAGCTTTGTTCAAAGTTAGTGATTCTACTAGCTTCATGCATTTTGAGTCTTTTTTGGGAGTTATAGGTTGTTTTCTCTTCATGCGAAGATTGAATGTTGTGAACACCCTATGCTATGACTTGTTCTTTTCTTTTAGGTTCCGTAGCGGCCTAATTAAGATTGTCGAAGTTTGGAATGGCAAAAGGGAACCTTTGGATGGAGAGAGGGAGCTTCAAATTGCAAAGAAGAGTAGAAGCAGAGCCAAAGCTGGCGCTCCAGCTCTGGAGCGGGAGCTCCGAGTTCCCCTGCATACAACCAATTCTACCGAGAATTTGAAGTTGGCGCTCCACCTCTAAAGCGGGAGCTTCGACTGCTCAGAGCTCGCGCTCCACGCATGGAGCGGGAGCTTCGACCTGCTGCAGAAATATCTCCCATTATTCTCAGAGCTCGCGCTCCACGCATGGAGCGGGAGCTCTGAATGGTTCAGCTCCCGTTTTTTTTCGCTGTTTGCCCTTACTTTAAGTTGTATTTGTGAGGGGTATAAATACCCTCTCTTAAGACATTTATGGTAAGCTTTCAATTCCAGAAAAGAGGGTTCTAAGTAATGAGCACATTCTTCTAGGTTAATTAGAGAGAGAAAAACACATTCTTAGGAGAGAGAAAGTTGTAACTCAACATTTGTTCTTCATTTTT
The DNA here is from genome assembly GCA_947648045.1 of Beta corolliflora. NCBI lineage: Eukaryota > Viridiplantae > Streptophyta > Magnoliopsida > Caryophyllales > Amaranthaceae > Beta > Beta corolliflora. The sequence goes on from CANSZD010002913.1 coordinate 854,628, forward strand.
ATCAATCAAAGCATCAATCTTTTGGTAATTTCTAGTCTCTAATCCTTATTTCCCATCTTATTTTTGGTTATTTGTTTAGTTTTATGCTTGTTTAAATTAGTTTATGCTTGCCTTGATTAGTCCTAGTAGTCTATTGTTCAAAAGTTTAATCTTTCTCGTTTTCACTAATCATGCTTAGTAGTTTTAGTATGTTTGTTCCTTTTAATGTTGCTTTTACTAGTCTTACTATGTTCTCCTCCTTCCTAGGCTAGATTTCTAGCTAGGGAAGGGGGATAATGGGACTTTGTGATGATTTTGAATGATGTTTGGATGGCTTTGGTGATTGCTCTTTTAATGCTCGAATCAAGGTATTCTATTGTTAAAGCATGAAACTTGATCACCTTTGTGCTTGAATCTTGTTGCTAATGTTGGGTTATGTGAGAGCAAGCTTGATATTAGTGATGACTTGATGATGGGTAGACCACGACCTCATAGGTGGGGTTGGGTAGGCGGTGTTGAGAGGTGTGCGAGAGTGACCTCTTGATGTTGGACCAATACCCTCAATAGATTTGAACCATTGCCTACCAAATGTTGTTGAAATTGTTGTTGTGAGTTCCGTGATTCCCCCTCTCCCTAGTGTTTGTCTTATTGATTAATCACTCTTATTTTATTTGCCTTAGTTAGTCTAGTTGTTTACTTAAAAACCCCTTTTTACTCCCGTCAATTGATTGCATCTCGAACTAAGTGTAAAACCCCTTTCTTCTCCGTGGATACGACCCCTTACTACGCTATACTACCTTATTAGGCTAGTTAGTTAGACTAGGGTGATTTTATTCTTGACCCGGAACCATAGGAAGTAACGACGCCTAGGGGACCGATCAATCATACACCATACTCAATGGTTCTTCTATCTTAGCATATACCCTTGGATTTATGTTGGGAGTTTCAAGATCTTCCGGAGGTCGTTTTTCTTGCAATTTCAGAGCATCGATGTCAAAGCCATGTTGTTCCATGTGACTGAGGGAGGTGTACTTGATAGTAACCATGTGATGATAATAGAAATCGTTCAGGTTCCACAGCAATATGAGCATGAACTATCGATCGGTAATATGGAAACGAAGGTGTGTGCGGATATGAGTGCATCTCGAACAAAAGTGCGAAAAATTTTCTAAGGCACTCTGACGCAAAGTGACTAGCTTCAGCTTCTTGACATCAGTCTGTTTATGCTCGAGAGCCCAATTAACAAAGTCTTGGCTAGCATTTTCCCAACTAGTTCTATCTACACAATCTGAAGAATAGTACCCAATTCCAGAGCTGATTCTTCTAGACTCTTGTCAAAGAGCATGGGGTAATCTTCCTCTAGTATGCCCCAGGGGTGCAAGGCAATCACAAATCCAACTAAGTGGCCAAAAGGATCACCGTTCCCGTCAAATTTCCGGAACTGTGGCAATTCGCGATAGTGATCTTCATGTTGATATCCTGGAAAGAGAATCAGTGATTCAGTGAGAACTTCTCGGATAGAACCCACTTTATTAAAGTCCAGGTCAAAATCATTTGTCCTAGATCTCTTCTTTGAGTCATTATCATCATCTTGAGGATTACCGACACAAGAGAATCATTTGTGCTTCAACTGACGTATATTGAGTGCCGATGCTCGAAACTCCTATTTCTTCCTCGTCATCCTCACTATATTCTGGTTATGTTCCTTCATCACTTTCATCTGGTGTGGGTGCCGGGACCTCGTTCATCCATGAATTTTCAGGTGCTGCTAGAATACAGTGGATAGTGTAACCATCCAACCTAGTGCCCTCTACTTCGTTCAAATACAATATCGATTTTCCGGTGTTGGAGATGGTCATAATTTCCGGACCACCAGAAATAGTCACAGCACCCTGATCAGTGAGAAGCTTTACCTTTTGATGTAGAGTAGATGCTACTGCTCTATTTCCATGCAGCCACGACCTTCCTAATAAAAGGTTGAAACATGCTTGAATGTCAATGATCATGAATTCCACCTTCCTTGCTACGGGACCACATTCAATGAGGAGGATGATTAAACCCAGTACTTCCCTCTTGGCATTATCATATGCTCTGACCACCTGGTTGGATGGTACCAGATCTTCTTTTAAATACCCAAGTCTCGTTAGCACACGCAGAGGGCAAACATTGATTGCAGAGACATTGTCGATCAACACCCTAGTTATCTCCCATCCATTACAGTGTATAGTGATGTGCAATGAATTGTTGTGGTTGATATTGTTAGGGAGATCATTGTCTGTGAACATGAGAGTTCGATCTACCCCATGAATGAGCCCCACCATCTGGTCAGGTGTTATGGAAGAGCTTATAGAGGCTTCATTGAGATGCTTTAGAATAGCTGCCCTATGAGGCTGGGAATGCATTAACAATTTCCAGATGGAAACATTAGCATTTACTTCTTTCATGCACTTGATAGCATCATCTTCCTTGTTACTATCCTCTGTCATTGGCTCCTTGCCCTTTTCTTTCTTCCTAAGTACCTCCAAAGGATTTTCATCCTCCAAATGGGATGGTTTAAAATGGCGCCTGCTCTAGTCAAATGAGAGATATACACATACTCCTCATCACTAAGATCATCGATGCAGATGGGGCGCCGATATGTACTTGGAGTGGTGGAATGTCCTCCTGTGCATTTTTCCACAATTGGCAAGGCCGAAGAGGCATCTTTATCAACATCAGAGTCCAAAATGAAGAAGGAACCGTCATAATCCAAAGTTCCACATATGTCAGAGAATGGATCTTTGTTGAGAGTGAAACTGGGGTCTTTATAAAACATCATTTTGACTTTTTCTTGAGTGGAATAGTCATAGACCAGGCACTTGTATCCTACGGCTATTGGCATTTCATACATTTGAGGAACTGTCTTGCGGATTAACTGGATTGGATCGCATCCATCTAAAGCAGAGATGGCATTAATGGCAAATGAGGTCTTATGATTAGGAAGGGTTTTTTGGTGATGTTGGGCTGAGAGTCGTTTGGTTTACTGGAAATGGATCCTAACGAGAGCTTTCCATCATCCACAAGGTTTTGAATTTGATGCTTTAGAGCCGTGCAGCTTTCAGTATTATCACATTTTTGGTTTGGGTCATAACTAGGGTAAGGATTTTTAGGAGGTGGACGTGGATTCAAGGGTTGAATGAGATTGGCCTTTTTTAGCTTGGAGAGAGCTTGGAAATAAGTCATGTTTAAGGGGGTAAAGTTCCTTTGTGGCCGTAACTGGAATGCAGAAGATGCGCCAATGGCATGGATCGCATTAGTTGTCTTAGGAGTTGCTGAATCATTGTTTGGAGTTCTTTTGTTATTTCCAAACTTTGCATTATAAGTAGTGCCGCCAGTAGGTTCATCTTTCTTGATGTCCCCCCTTTTCACAGCATCCTCAACTAGAGTTCCCGTAGCAATCAAAGCTTTGAAAGTCGGGAAATATTGGTAGGCCATATGCTTATGATAGACAGGAAGAAGGTTCTTCACAACCATTTGCAGTTGTTCCTCCTCATTAGGCCTACTCATCATTTTGGAAGCCTTGTTTCTCCACCGAGTGATGAATGAAGAAAATGTCTCATTAAGGTTTTGAGAACTGGTCTCCAGATCCCTTCTAGTAACATCAATTTCATCATTATATTTGTACTGGTTTGAAAACTCTCTGACTATGTCAGCTCAAGTGGATTTCTTTATATTTTAAAGGTTGAGAAACCAATGTGCTGCAGCACTATCTAAATATTATTGAAAGAGTTGGGCCATTAAAGATTCTTCCACTCCTTAGGAACTCATTGCCCCTACATACATATTCAGAAAAATTGGTGGGGTTGCCGGTCCCATCAAACTTTGTCAGGTTAGGCATCATGAAACCATTAGGTAATCGTGCCTTTGGGAAAAGTGTTAACCCATGAATGTCCATCCATGGTTCAGCCTTAGTCATGCCTTTTAAAACTTCTTTGAGCTTAACTACTTCTTCCTCGAGCTTAGTGGGAATTTCTCTCTCATTGTTCATAGGCTCAAGATGAAAAGGTGAAGCTACTTCCGCCTCCGGAGGAGGAGGAGGAGGCATCTGGGCGCTTTGGCGCATTATGCCCAACACAGTTTGTTCAATATTATCCTGTCGGGCAAGCATGGCTTGGATAAGTTCTCGGAGCTCAGCCATTGGATTAGGTGGAGTCGTAGAGTTCTGCTGGTGCTCGTTGTTCGGAATTTCAGACATGTTGCTGAGACGTGTAGTAGAGAATACCGCTGGTGTAGACAAGGATGACAGTATTACTGACAGAGAATGTTCACTGTGGTCAGAACTTCGGCGAATTAGCCTAAATCCTGAGCGGGTCCTGGCAGAGTTCCTGTGAGAAGAAAAAGTTAGCATAAAAATTTGTCCAGACTTTGTTTCTTCTTTTCTTTTTTTTTTTTTGGTGCAGGGAATGACAAGAATGATATATTTGAAAATTATATTTTTTTTAACCCCGATTTCAGTTATCATTTATTAAAGGAAAAATGGAAACTAATAATCCCACCTTTGGCACTTCTGCTGAAAACAATCCCACCTCTTCGAAATCTGGAAACAATCCCACCTTTGACCCCCATCTTCTCAAAACAAGTATTTTTACCTCCAACCTGTTTAACAGGTTATATTTTTATTTTTTTTATTTTTTTGTCCTTTAATCTCTCTCTTCCCACTCTCTCTTCCCACCATGGGCACCACCACAACCCCCGAGCCCGGCCCCCACCCCCCAACCCCCCCCTCCCCTCCACCACCCCCCCCCCCCTTCCCCCACCTGCCTCACCACCCCAGCCCGGCCCCTCCCCCTCCCCACCACCCCCCCGAAACCCCCTTCCCTCCTCCCCACGCAGCCCCCTCCCACCACCCCACCACCCCCGAAGCCTCCTCTCCCCACCACCTTTGAAGCCCCTCTCCCCACTCCCCTGCAACCCCCCTCCCCCCCCCACTTCCACACAACCCGCCCTCCCCCCCCACTCCCCGCTGACCCCGAATCACACCCCGAATCGCACCCCTAGGTGAGAAATCGAAAAATTTGGGATGTTGTGTTTCGAAAAGTTCGAAGAGCGCTGGCGAGTTCGAAACCCGACTCGGATTTTTCGATTTCTCACCCATTTTTCGATTTTCCGAATCGGTGGAAGGGGAGGGGGGTTACTGGGCTGCGGGGGAAGGGGAGGGGGGGCAGGGGAGGGGGGGGAGGGGGCTGCGGGAGGAGGGAGGGAGGGGCTGCGAGGGGAGGGGGAAGGTGGAGGGACGATGGGTTTTCGGTTGGTTTGAGTGAGGTTTCGAGATGGGGGCCGTAGGTGGTGGGTAGTGGTCGGGGGTGGGGTGGCGGGATTTCAGGTGGCGGGAGTTAGTCGTGGTGGGAGTGGAGGTTTGGTGGTGATATGGTGGTTGTTATGGAGGTAGGGGTGGTGAGGTGAGAGAATCAACGACGGCTGGTCTGGCAGGGGGATGGGTTCTCCGGCAGGGGAGGGAAGACCAATCAGAAGGTGACACGTGGCAAGTGACCTTCTAAAACAAGTTAGCAATTTCACAAACCGGTAAAAGGCTTGTTTTGAGAAGATGGGGGTCAAATGTGGGATTGTTTCCAGATTTCGAAGAGGTGGGATTGTTTTCAGCAGAAATTCCAAAGGTGGGATTATTAGTTTCCATTTTTCCTTTATTAAAAGGTGTGAAACCTTGACTCTATCATTTGTTTTGGATTTTTCATTACATTTCTTTGATTTGTTATTAATTTTTTTTTAGACTTGGACCTTTTTATTTACATTTTACACTGCCACTCTTGGACTCATATTTTTTCGGGATAATACACAAACATTTTTCAAAATCAATTTGGTGACATCCTTCCATTTCTTGCTACTACAGAAATAAGAGAAAAGAGGTATAATGAGGCATGTTTCCTCATTTTGGCAAATTATAATGCCCCGTATATCGTTCTTCTTTGTAGTGATCTGCATGTATTGATTGCTTCTAAGCGCTGAAACCATAAAAGAAAATATTAAATGCAAAAAGGGCCGCACCCGAAGGTTGCCTACGTATCTCCATAAATGGATTTGGATTTGGGGAAGAAGTTTTTTCTTGTGATGATTTTTTTTTGAATGGAGAATCAGGCCCAACGTAGTTCTGACATATTAAAAATGAAATTTTACATAATTTTTTTTTGTAGCTGCACTCAGAAAATGAGTTGCCTACGTACCCCTTTTAGTACATTACATAGTAGAGAAAGCTAAGATAGATGCATCTTTGGAATTTTTTTTAGGGGATCAAGCCGTACGTAGCTCTACCTACAAAGTACAATATATAAAAGCACTTAAATGATTCAGATATTTCCCAAACTTTTCATATTTCAGTTTGCTGGGAGCCATGCCATGTGTTCTCCCGTCTGCTCCACCTTTCCTTTTTCTTCTTCACATATAAAGGGTTGTCTTCTCGGCTGAGGAGCCATGATGCCCATGCCTTGCACACCAGCATGCAAGAGGTTCTTGTTTCATAATTAATTTCATCAAGGAAGATATAAGGTTCCATGATAGATTGAATAGCAGCTACTTTGTGTGCTGGACTCTCTTCTCCTTCACACTGAACTACCCAGGACTCTTAACTTCTCTCATGTCTGGTATCCAGTTCGGTTGATTAAGATCCTCCTCGGGAATAGGTCAGTAGAAGTAGTATTTTACCAGTTTGATGGGTGGTGTCTCTGTGTGACCATTGTCGTTCTCCTCATGATATAAATGACATATATGAGGTGTGCGGGATTTTTGCATCACCACCCCCATTGTTATATCTCCTGGTACTGTGATTACACCATGTGGAGTTATCATCTTCATCTTTTGGTGCAATGTTGAGATGATAGCTTGGTTCTTGTGGAGCCATGGTCTTCCTAACAACAGAGTGAAAGGAGCTTCGCAATCAATGATCATGAAATTGACCTCTCGTATGACTGCCCCAATGCGTAAGATAATGGTTGTTGATCCTATGATTTCTTGTTATGAACCATCATATGCAACTATGTTTCCTATGGAGGCTTCTCCTTGTGGAGGAGGACACCCGAGCCAATTAAGGGTACTGAGAAGACAGATATTGATGGAAGCTCCATTATCAACCATTACCCCTTTTATATGTTTGGCACCGTGATCGACAGTGATGTACAAGGCGCTGTTATGAGTGGGGTTATCAGGCAGATCTTTATCAGAGAAAGTTATGGCCATGGTATTGGTTTCGGCCTGATCTGTGTTGAGAGGTCCTACTTGCATATTCTGAGCACATCAAATGTCGATGTAGGCGACGAGTTGATCAATTGTGATTGGGATAGTGTATATAGCTTCTGAATTGGATCTTTGGGGTACTGAAGGAACATTGATCCCCACCATGCAAGGGTTGAGAGAGCCATCCTGAGGACCTGTTTCATCTTCTACAGTTGGCGGTGCGGAGGTAATACTTCTTGGTCGTGTCAGATTCCCATGGATGGTTATCGTTCCCGAGGTTGTTGAGCATTTGAGTTTTCGGTGTGCAGGAGAGGCAACAACATTGTTCGCATGGAACCATGGTCGCCCCAACAACAAAGAGAATGAGGTTAAAGCTTCGACGACCGTGAAATCCGCATCACAAATCCAGTCTTTATACCTCAGTTGAAGATTGATCGTCCCTATAGCCTTCCATAAAGAGTTGTTGTATGCTCCCAATACTGTGTCAGTAGGGCTTAATAACGTGTTGTTATATCCCAACTCATAAAGTGTTCCTTTGGGGCAAACATTAAGTGCTGATCCATCATTTATTAGTACATTGGTCAATTATCGCCCATTGCATTTCAAAGTGATGTATAAAGCTTGATGAGGATCCAGTTCCTTGGGAAGATCAGCCTTAGTGAAGGACACAATTGGAGGCATCCATGATGGAGGAATGGGAATTTTTCCTTCTTCTATTAGCTCGTGGATGGCATGTCGAAGGTCAACACACCGGTCTGTTTCGCGTCCATACTGATGGCAAAAGTTGCAGTATAATCCCATGTTAACCCCTGGTGGTGGCAAAGTGTAACAATGATGCTTCGCTTCTAGAAGGCCCTGTCTTTTCAGACGACTGTACATGGTTCCTAGAGATTCTTCCGTGTCTGCATAAATTTGATTAATAGACCTCCAACGGCTTTTGCCCTTTGCTGAAGCTTTAGATTGAATTTGCTTTCCGGAATCAGACATTGTGAAATGATGCAAGTTTTAGTTTTCCTTCTTTTTTTTTTTGGATGTGAAGTACCTGAAATGTACACACTAACAATGTTCGAAAACAATTATCCCTTTTGACACAATTTTTTTATTTATTTTTTCTTTTTTTTTTTTTAAAAAAACAATTATCCCTTTTGACAAATTTTTTTTCTCTTTTTTAGACTAGACTTCTCGTGTTTTAGACTATATGTTTTAATTACATTACAATTCCTAAACATGACACGCTTTGAACCCGTGATTATGACTTTTTTCATTTTTCAAATTTTTTTGTTTTTTTTGGGATTATATCTTCAAAACATGATTTTTTTTAGAAATTAATTTTGTTTGTGGAAAACCCAATTTGAATGAAAAGAATTTTGAAGTAAATGTGAGTTTTTTTTTTGAAAATGGATGAGCACACACTTTTTTTTTACATGACACTTGTGATAAATAAACAAGAATACTCTTAATATTTCAATAACTATTTCGGCAGCAATTCAGCTACAGTTAATGATTACTGAAATATTGACCGACTGAAAACGGACTAAGAAAATTTTGAAATTTTTTAAAAATTTTCCACATTATTCAATAAATAAATAAAGGATATTTGTGCATTGATCCTTGTGTCCTAAAAGTCAACTAAAAGGTGATTCATTTAGGGAGAGATTATGTTAAAGTGGCCTCGAGTCACTTCCATTGTGTCCATATAGGATGGACGCTCCTGACAGAGCCGGTCGCAATAGCTCGTGGATGCAGGTTCTAACCCTTGCCAATAGACAGAGGTATCAGACCTAATAAGAAAATGGCTAAAAAAAGTGCACGTGTATGGATCGATAAACTACCAAGCACACGTAATTTTCACATAAGCATGCTATATACAAAAATTAAATTGCGAATAGCCATGATTAACTTTTTTATTATATATACATATGGAATGGAAAATAATGCATTGCTCAGGTTTAAACCTCTTATACCTCAAGTGGAGGTAGATTCCAAGTGAAGTCGCCAGCCTGCGGTATTCGATTTTTTACTGTCTTAATTAATGGTCTAAATCCCACGAAAGTCTCTCATTGGACTATGAGTTTTAGAAAACTTTGAAGTCGCCACCCTATTAATATCTGAATAGGGACCGATTTATTTAATAAATCATTTTAAAATCAATTTAAAGAAATATCATTTTAAACGATGATGACTTCATATGGATAAGACTTTTTGTTGAAAATTGGTCTTTCATACCATGAGATAGGGTTCGGGGTTTAGGTTAAGAGGTGCGAACGTCTGGAACTCATCTCCTCTTCCGTTCTACAGAACGGGCTCTTACTAAATGCGTTATTTTCCATTTTAAAGTAATCATGGCTATTAAAAAGAAAGAAAATCACATAATTTGCACATATACACATCAACCATTTTTATTTAAGACCAATATATCATTTGTCCATGGTAGGTCTGAGCACTGAAGTTGCACTACGTACCAATCATTGCGGGATTGGAATCCACTCATGGATCAAAACCATTGTAGTTCGATCTTATGTCTCGCCCCAAATGGCCAATTCCATTGGGGAAGAAAAGGAAATAGATTATGAATAACTCACCTTTAGAATTAAACAAATCTATTGGAAAATGAGGTAATCACTCCAATTAGTGATTCAAATGAGATTAAGATAATCACCTTAATTAGTGATTAAATATGAAGGATTAAGATAACCACCTCAATTAGTGATTTAAAATGGAGGTTAAGATAATCACCCTAATTAGTGACTAAACTTAAGAGGAAAGATAATCACCTTGATTAGTGATTAACAATGAAGGTTAGGAAGTAATCACCTTAATTGATGATTATTCAAGGTTTAAGATAATCACTCTAATTAGTGATTAAATGAGAAAAACAATCGTCCTAATTAACAATTATTAAGGTTTAAAATAATCACTCTAATTAGTGATTAAATGAGAAAATAATCGTCCTAATTAACGATCATTAAGGCTTAAGATAATCACTCTAATTAGTGATTAAATGAGAAAATAATCGTCCTAATTAACGATCATTGAGGCTTAAGATAATCACTCTAATTAGTGATTAAATATGATGAAAGGTTAAACTAATCACCCTTATTAGTGATTGAATGAAAAGTTTGAGTTAACCGCTCTAATTAGCGATTAATCAATGATTGAAATAACCACCTTAATTAGGGATTACGTTTATGATTTTCAAGAGGTCTTAGAAGTTTGCTTCCTAATTTGAAGGCTTTTTAGAAATAATATTGATTGAAGATTATTAAGTCATTTAGAGAGAAATGATCAATTTGAGATCAAATTTGGAGATTGTGTTTGGCTAATTGGAATTTGACAATTTAAAGCGAGACACGTGAAACGACCTAAAATCAATTCGGAGATCATAATTACCAATCTAATTATGTCAAATTATATATGATTGATCCATTTGAAGATGGAGAACAAAATTTAAAATGTAAGATGGATCATCATACAATTTAACTTAGTTAGATTTGCAATTTTTCCTCTTAATTGAGATTAGGTCATTTAATTCATATACTATGACATATTGGCCCAACATGTAAAATTTGTAACATTGGTTGCTCATTTTATTAAAAAAGAGTTGTGGAATTATTTATGAAAATTATTCATAAACATCTCCATGTTTTTTATTAATGAGTGATGTAATAACTATTTACAAAGAAATTATTTTACAACAAAAATGTACAAATATATGATCTATACAAATCTTCAATCTTGATCTTTACCATGATGCTCCTTGATCTTCACCTCCTTGAATAGGCTTTGGAATTCATGTTTAGTTGTGAATTTGTGAAAGTTAAAGATTAATTAACTTCTTTGATTTTGATTTTTTATCATAATTTTTATTGATTTTTATTTACATGATAAAATGCGTCATTTTAAGAGAAACTTAAAATTTCATGATTTTTATTTAATATTTTCGTGTGAAAAGAAAATATTTTTTTTTTGGAAACTTGAGTTAATCACTTTATTTCATTTTCCAGATTGCACTTTTGTTCTTGCACTGACTTATAAAAATCATAACTTTCTGTATAATTCATTAAATTGAGAATTTGATACATCTATGGATTGGTCAGTGAGTTCTTTATGTTGTGTAAGAATTTCACAAGCTTTTAGTGACAACTTGAATTATGGTGAATTTTGTACTCAAACTGGTCAAAACAGGACCTTTATTGAAGTTGTTATTTACAATCCAACTTAGTGAACTTATTTTGAAGTGAATTTTGTTATGAACATTCTAGACACTTTTAAGACCATTTTTTGTTTGTTTTCTTAACTGAAGAGAAAATTCGTTTTCTGGAATTTAGTGATTTACATGAACGGTTTTGTAAAAATGAGATAAAATTGTATAAAATTCATATGAATATGATTTTTATGTTTTTGAAAAGATAATGATGTTTTCTTTAAACTTTATGTTTTTAGTTTTGTCTAAATGATTTTATTTTTAACTTTATTGACAGAACAAGCTTATGTGGTACTGGACAAAATCAGTTTTGCACAACAAAGTTGTATGATTTTTAATTATTTACACAAAATTCTTTTTTTAGAAATTCCAAAGCGCGATTCTTTGGAAACATCTTGCACTTCATAGGCAAAATATTAAATCCTTGAAACTATTCTGATAATACAGACGAAGTATGAAATATAGTACGAAATTAAAACTGATTATTATTACAGCATCACATTTTCTTTTTATAGAGATGTTTATGCACAATTTGTCTTGAATTTTTTTATGAAAACATTTTTGGTATTGAATAACAACTTGATTAAGGAAAATCACATAATCACATTGTTTCATAAGAGTCTCCCCATTAAAGTTGACTATTCTAGGTGGGGTAATTTAAGGTTGGGAACCTATAAGGACTTCCACATACCCAAACCACTCCAAAAATTAAAAAATGATAAGAATAAACAAAGAGAGAGTTAGTAGATGATCAAGAAGATAATCAAAATTAACAAGAGTTTCAACTTTACCTTGCTAGCTCAATGATGCACTTCCTTTTTGCAAATTTTTCTACCTTTTTTGTAATTTTCTTAATTTCTAAGTGAGTTTCTAAATCCACTTAATTACTAACTTAAACTCTTTTTTGAGCTTTTCCCTTTTGATGAACTTCTTTTACTTACTTATTAAGAGTTTTGCTTAGATGGAAAGATTAAGGTGGAGAAGAGTAGTAGAGAGAGAAGTTGTGAAGTTGAGTTGTGTTTTTGCTCAACTTGGTTTTGAAGTGAAAAAAAGGAGGGTATTTAAAGAGAAATGAGGGAGGTGAACTAGGGTTTCAAAGAGGTAGAAAATCAGATTTTTCACCCAAAAAATCTGATTTTCTTCATCCTTTTTTTTTTTACGGGGATTTTCTTCATCCTTAATCACCCTAATGACATCACTCTAATGACCTCACTTTAATGACATCATCAAATCTCTTTGAAACACACAAATATTCTTATTCTTTTTTGATTTTTCATAAATGAAGCAAAATCAAATTTTCAGAAAATATTCTTCCCTAAACATCCTAATACGTAAAAAATGCATCGAAAAACGTGCAAACAAAACTGATTAGGATGCTGCGCATGATTGTGTGCTTGACGCACACTCGATTCCTCCGGAAAAAATCTGGATTCCCCCCGTCTTACACATGGGATTTGATTCTTATTCTCACATCTTTTCATGATTCTTATTCTCTAACTAATAGACTTTGAACTTACGGGTGAGCAAGCAAGCTAGACAACTAGACTTCGAAACTTACGTTAAACTAAGCAGGCTAGACTCAAAAATTGCCTATGGACTTAAGGAATGCTAGACCTTGAACTTACGGGTGAGCAACCAGGCTAGACACAACAATTGCCTATAGACTTAAGGAATGCTTCGACCTTGAACTTACGGGGCGAGCAAGCAGGCTAGACTTTAAGGGATGAACTTTTATAGTCCTAAAACTGGATTTTTATAGTCCGAAGACTGACTAGGGCCTACATGGAGATGCAAACTAGACCTAGGATATGAATTGGGCCTAAATGGCCCTAAGATTTGGATTGAACTAGACTTAGACTTAGATTGGAATTGATTAGGGATAGACTTGGACCGGACTTCACATAAAGATGCAGATGGGCCTAGATTTTGAAATGAACTAGACTTATATGGGCCTAAGATCGACTCAATGCTAGTGAATGTATGGACTGAAATGCACATGGGCCTAAATGAATGCAAAATGGACTCTAATGCATATGGGCCTAGAATGAATGCAAGTGAATTGGATTAATTGGATTGGATCGGATTAGATTGGATTGAATTGAAGGAGTTTAGAATGGGCTTACAATTTTTGAAATTCGTTTTTGGAAGGAACCCATTTGTTTTATCTTTTGTTAGGAAAAGATGATGGATTAATTTTGAAAAATGTATTTTTTTTATTGAAATATCATGGTGTGATGATGATGATTAGTAAATATTTTTGAAAAAGGTAGAATAGAGGAAGGTGTAGGATTGATTTTTGAAAAAAAATGTAATTTTTGAAATTGTTGAATATGGTAAGGTAAGATTGACAAGGATAGCAGGGATGAAATGGGAAGAGGTAGACATGCATGACAACTCTAACTCTACAATGACCATTTTAGGTGTATTTTTTTTTAGGACAGACTCGACCTTGCATAAAAAGATTGGTTTTTTTTATGTTTGATTAGGTGATAAGCCTAAATGACCAAATTACGCGAATGCAGACAGACAGACGCACATAGGACTGAACGTAGGATTGACAATTACGACGGCTAAATTGACGAAAAGCGTGCGAATCACAGACTGCGTGCCGCGCAGCATTGCTGCCCGCGGCGCACAGCCGTGCGTCTGGCGCGGGAATGGTGCGCCAGGCACAATTTGATGCGCTTGGTGCACTACTCCCCGACACATTTTTCGGGGATTTAGGCGACGAATTGGCCGATTGATGAATTTTTCTTGTTTTTAGACGCGGTTTTAGGAACGACGCATAATAATGACAATTTGACAGAATAATAGCAGACAAGAATTGTAATCACAGGGAAATTTCATATAACATGGATGCATAAGTTCTCAACCTAAAGTCCAGTTCTACATTCAACTATTGGTCAGGTTTAGGTTAAGGCTGAAAGGGTCTATGACTAAGAGATTGATCCCACGCTTCGTACCCCTGCTTAAAGAGGTGGCCACGTGTAAGACGCACTCCAGTCTCAAGTCAGGAACAAGAGAACAATGTCATAATTGGGTAGGTTTGCTTATGACTAAGATCCAACACTATCGCTCAGGAAGCTTTTTGGAAGGACAAAGCACAAACCCCCCGGGGGTGACCTCACACATAGAACATGTGCTAATGAGGCAAGGTAGATTGTCCTTATGGTAGCTGAACAGTAGCCATGCATATGCAAAACAGAATATTATTCAAAGGCATAAAAATAAGAATGAATCGTATTTTTCAAGTTTCACCCACTCATTTAAAAAAATTAATTTTTTAAAATCCTCCCCAGTGAAGTCGCCAAATTCTAGGCTTGTTTTGATTTCGCCTACGCGGTGTGAGCGCGTATTAGATTTGACTACCCCACCGTTAAGGTTTTATTAAAAATTGTTTTGTATCGAAAGAAGTCGCAAACAATTCTTTTTTGGAAGAATCATAAACCTAATTGGATATGGGAAAAACATAGGGAAATATTATCCAATGTAGATTTCCCCGTCCGGACTCCATAGATGGTCAAAGTGAACCAAAGATTGAGTTCGGGGGTGAGGGTACGAATATAGTCATAATGAACCACATTCGCCCAAAGTTGGCCTCTACTAAATATCGATTCATTGCAGAATTTATGCCAAAGAATAATCAAATAATGTTTTATACACCCTAAAAATATTTAGTCTAAGTGAGTTCAGGAAACACATAAAAAGACTAATTTTAGTGATATGTTATTTAGGCAATCAATATTACAGGGAACCTAGCAGGTTGTCCAAATTAATCTGATTAATATTAGAACAGTTCTTTAGGTCTTTGATTAGCAAAAATAACATGTGGGGGTGATAAAAGCAATAAAGCAGGGACAATCATATAATATGCATAGAATGATCAGACAAACATATAATATACAAAGGCATGAATAATAATAAAATGAAATATAAAATAGTATAGAAAAGAGGTTAGAATATACAGTATAGCGATTTTATATTAAAGATCTACATCAGGAAAGAAAACTGTTAGTAACTTCAATATAAAAATAATTTATTTAAGGACCTTCAGGATTATACTGTGGCTTGGGTCTACGAGATTGACAACATTTGGGACGAGCAATCGTGAAGCCTGAAAATCTGAATGTATGTAAGTATGTAGATTGAATGTATTTTGTGTTTGAAAGTATGAGTTTTGTAGGGAGATTTTGTAGAGAGATTCGTAAAGTATTCGTAATATTTTCGTCGAGTGTTAATGTGAAAAATCCGTTCTTTTATCTATTTGGAAATCAGGCCTATTTATAGGGAAAACGGCACTGCGCCTCACGCGTTGGCTGCGCCAGGCGCAACTGACGTGGCATGCGCATGACGCGGCATGACCAGTAAAAAGTATACACGTGGTACGCACTTTTAGAAAAGATAATTGTATTTGAGCCCACTCGGTGCGCTTAGCACGGCCGTGCGCTTGGCGCAGCCCTATGTGGAAGTCCACATGCCGGGACACGTGCGCTCAAGCCACGCACCAAGGCGTGATCTGATCATTGCGCTCGGCCAAGATCACCAATCTGCGCCAAGACACCGCCTTGTTTTTGATAGTTTTTTTATATGAACGCCTTTTAACTCTGTAAATCTGATTTTACGGGATAAAATTCGATTTTGACTTATAAAAAATATCTTTTGAAAATATTTATTTATTAAAATAAATAAATTAATTATCAATTAATTGGGCTTTTCAAAGAATTAGGCTCAAATACAATTAATTATCATGATTAATTAATTGGGCTTTAAAATAGGACTTTAACACTTTTCGAAATGGTTTTGAATGGCTTTTCAGACTGCTCTGCCCTTGGATCGAACCCATTAAGACCACAGTATGTTTCATCATCGGATCCTTAAATGGGGAGACACAATTATGTGTCTCCGATGAGTCTGGTTAGTTTAGCTGTTTGGCAGAACTAGTTGCATAAGTTGATGAATTATTTAAATTTTGTAATTTTTTTTTTATATATATTTCAACACTAATTTATTTCAATGTATTTAAATAATAAAATAATATTATAAATATTTGAAATTATAGCTCACTTGAACAAAAATATTTCGCTACTTCTCCATAAGCCATTATGAAATGAATTTTTCTAAATTTATACTATCATATTATGCGTAGAAACCGTCATAATACAAAAGAAATAAATACGATACTTGTAAAATATAGTAACAAATTATTTTCCACTCCATATTTGACTAGTAATACGGTTACGAACCAAATCCATCTCTTTAGAAGTCTCTCTTGAAGTTTCGCTACTTCTGTAATTAGCAATGTCCGGGATTTCTTCGTTTGGCATATAATCCGGATTATTATCGAGCATACTAAACTTAAGGTCATTTGTTGAATTTTTTTTGTATGTAGTTGTGTAAGGTAAAGGTGGCCATTATGACGTCAATTTGAGTATTGATACTGAACTGTGGCATATGCCGTAATAATTTTCATCTTTTTTTCAAAACTCCAAATGATCCCTCGATACAATTTTGAAGAGAAGAATGAGAACGGTTGAAAGCTTCTTTTTCATTAGTTGGTGGCTCATGTTGAAATCCATCCTTATGATACCTTGTCTTTGGATATAGTACCAAATAGCCTTTTCTATCTGGATATCCTTTATGAACCAAATAATAATTACCTATAACAGGTTAATAAAACACTGGGTTAAAAACTATTAAACTTCAAGCAATTATTAGAAGAAGATCCTATATACCTTCAGGTGGTTTTGGAAAGTTTAATTCTGGTGTGTGAAGCGCATGAAGAAAAAAACACGAGTGTCATGAGCATATCCTTCTCATCCAAGATAAATGAAAGTGAAACACGTATTAAAAATCACATGTAGCCATGACATTGAAAGTAGGGATTCCTTTCATTCCTCTATAACGCAGTTGCTCTGCCTCAGGAATGCATGCATTTATATGAGTGCCATCAATCCACCCAATAGCATCCTATTATATTTAGAAATAATAAAGGATAAATAAGCTTAAGTGATTATGATAACGGGTGTAATATCATGCCAATATTTAATTACATTGTATAATTATAAAATCTCAATATGAGTTTATGAAGTCATACCTTAAAATATGGCATGTATCTTGAGTCATGTTCAATTTGAGCTGGTATATCTGGAATGCTTATATCCTTTGGCTTTATTATATCACGTGCAAGACCCATATAACCCCTACTTTGACCACTAATTGCCTCTAGAACTTCATGAAAGGCTCTACTAATAGTCTCACTAGAACGTTGAAATCGTTCTGCTACCTCTCTATTAGATATACCCAATGCAAGAGAATAGATAAATATACCGACTTTTTCAACAACAATCATTTTCTTACTTGGTTCAAGTCCATATGTAAGATGTAGTTCTTCCCAAAATTTTCTAAACACACTTGATTCCATCCTAAAAGCATTTATGCATCGTATGTAATGTCTGTTTAAAACATCGTTCATCCAGTCTTCTCCTGTTTGGTTGGAAGTCATGCATGGTTCTTTATAGATATGCTTACAAAAATATGTTGCTATAGCACATGTATTACATGTCGTTAGCACCCATCATGTGTACCTATTAACCATAATATATGACTGCAAAATTTTAATCAAACATACATATAATTTTAGGTGCTTTTAGAAGTCTATAATAACATAATAAAACATAACACACAAAAATATAATTCAATTTTTGTGACTCACGAGTGTCCGCAGATAAAACAATAACATGTAATACAAACTACTATTCATAGTGACTACATTAATTTTATGATCTCGAAATGAAACTAAAACATAAAACCAACTAAATGAGTCTAACAGGAAATCATTCATATGCCTTGACTATGCATGTAATCCAACCAAGTCATTCTTGAATCATCATCATCCATGTTTATGAAAATTTCCATTCTCGCACCGTCCTCGATCAAACGAACTAAAAAGCACCATAAGTCACTATGCTATAGGCCACATCCAGAAGTACACATGCCATTAATAATAGTCATTGCTGCAGCAATACTAGTATCATTATATGTGTGTTTTGCATTTACACTACCAAGATGATTAGCATCTGACTCCATTAATTCCAATGCTCGACTACAAGTGTTTACCATAGTATTAATGTGACTCGATAACATAGCCGATCCACTAGATTGTCTTCCCTTACGTTTCATTGGTATGGATTTTGCAGTTCTTGTACCACGTTTTTGAGGTTGCTTAGAACATCTAGTACCATTTTTACCCTTTAGGTTGGAGGGCTCACTACCTGTAGTATCCTTAGAATCAGCATTCGGAATTTGAGTGTTAGAACCACCACTAACACCTAAATCAGGTGTTTGCGTACCCCAATCACTACTAATAGAAAAACTAGGTACTTGGGATGAGACATCTTTTAGTAAATTGCTATAAAAATTTGGCCCTTGACTATATCTAAGTCAGGATAATATTCAGGGTGAATAGCATCCTGAGTGCTCTGACCATTTTCATAACACCCTCATGGTTATCCTGGCCACTTTTTTCATCTTCCACATTAACCACAATCACTGTCGACGGGTCAATACTTGTTGGCACAACATGTTCACCAATAGCATATCCATCTTGATACACCCTATTCAATAAATATTCTATCTCGGGAGCTAGTCCTTTATTTCAAAACTTTTTTACTTCAGGTTTCTCCTACAAAATGCAAAGGTAGTATTATAAATTTAACTTATACAAAATAAATCTATTGAAAAAAGTAATATTATGTAGTAATATAATACTAACAATAATTTTCTTTTCCCATCATTCATTTGAAGCTTTGATCTTTCCCGTAGTAAGGTCCCACCCAAACCCAGTTTCCCCTGTTTTTAAGAATTTCCAAAGCTGCCAATCTCTCCTCATCCAATCATACTTATTCTTCATACTTTTTATTAGACATTTCCACTTAATTCTTTTCTCAAACTCATCATGAACTGATACCCACTTAATTGCACGTCTTTTTACTTTATCATCAGATGAGGCGATCAAAATGTCACAAAAAAAACTATCATGTCATCATGTGTCCATTTGAAATTCCCTCTTTTTATCATTTGTTGGTGTCATCTATAAAAAAGGGATTTTCCATATCAAAATTACCACCAACAATAATTTACAAGCAATCCTAAAATGCCCAAAAATGTTAATATTTTCCAAAAATGATAATGCTCTTGAGTCTTGACTGAGATCATAGTTATATAACTATACAAGGATAACAGTGTAGCATAAGTTCTGAAGTCTGTGTAGACAAAAGCTATCAGGCAGACATGCCAATGTTTTTAGAAACAAGCCAAAGTAGTGCCAACCCATATCATCATTCTTCATTAATCAAATTAACAAAAATAAAACAGAGTACACAGCTTCAGTAAGAGAGCCTAACATCAATAAAAATCACAGTAATTCCAACATCTTGCTATTAAATTATTTCATCATTGGTTACAAATCAAGATAAACCAACTTTGAAAAGAAGAAATGTAAGCACAAGATTACGCAGCAATGTTTGAACGTCACAAGCAAGTATTGTGATAAAACAAAGTAGTAAAAGAGAACATGATACTTTAAAACTATTATGGTAAAACAAAGTAGCAGCACTAGCAAGTACTTATTGCTAAAACATGATGTTTACTGAGTTGAACATGATACCCAATTCACACGAAGTCTAATAAGTTAAAGAGATCCATGAAAATAACAAAGAACCTTTGCACAAATACCGAATTCATATTTTCTACAATCGTCATATTGTGATAAAATTAGAAGTTCTTGACAATGAAGAGATAAAATTTCAAAAACTATAATTCATAAAAGTTACCTTGCTCCTTCAAATTGTGATAAGTCATTTGAATTTGTTTCTCCTCTCTACATCAAATACAAAGGGAAAGCTAACCAAAAGCTTTCAGAAAATTGGAGAAATAAAGAACGAAATTTGCATAAAATTGCAAGAAAAATAATATGGCGATTTCAAGGAGATGAAGAACGAAATTGGATGATACCTGATTTGAGAAAATAAGAAGCAGAAATTTGAGAAGAGATGCAGTAGAGGCATCGAAGACAAACAACGCAGTAGAGAAGTAGTATGAGAGAATGAGAGAGAAACGTTAAAACCTGAGATTTTCCATGATTTTAGGTACCTGATTTTCAAATGTTAAATTTTTTACCTTGTCAATATCAGTCATTTTAGAAACTGAAATTTTATTTTAGATATTTCCCAGACACACCTAATTCATTTTAGCACCTAAGATTTTTAGCAACTTATCATTTTAGGCACCTAAAATGCCTCCCCTAACAGAGCCATAATCATACATCATAAGAATATTTCTCAAAATGTACAATCTCCATCTTGGGTTGAACTGGACATCTCTCATATTATACTTTACGATCATTAATCCCTCCGAGCACACTTACCCGCAAAATTACTAACTATGAACTCGCCCCCACTAAGACAAAGTTCCGAGAAGAAAATCAACGAAACTAAGTACGCACTGTCCAACCATAAAATCATTTGGGTGGCTTAAAATGTATTTTTGTAGTTAAGCTTATCTTGTGAGACATTTGAAATCAAGATATAAAGAATGTGTAATGGCAGAATATAACAAATACTTGCACACAATGTATAATTTTACTGGTTTAAAATAATAATATAAATATCTCACAAAATAAGTAATATATACTTTCAATTGGAGGAATCATTAAATTCCATAAAATCTAATACGATCTCCCTTAATTAACTCGAATTCTGACATACTCTAAGAGATAGTAAAATCTCATGCTTCTGTATCTTATTTATAATAACCTTTAATCCAAATATATGTAGCATAGCTAACTCCTTTCATATATTCCTACTAAGTTTCTTAGTAAATCATTCCCATATTTGGCACATGATCTCCGTAGACTTGGGATAGTAAAACTTACTTCGGAAATAAAGTTTGAAATAACTTTCCACGAAACCATTTGCATATTCAAATACATACTCTATTTTCTTTCAGAATTCATATTATATTAGGGAAGAGAACAGAATTAGAGTTGTATCTAGGTGTAGTCTTAAGCTTTTACAACGAATGGAGTTAGTTATGAATTGTTATTGAATGATTATAAAAGAATGAAGTTGATCGTAAGGTATAATGTGGGTGATGTCCAATTCAACCAAAGATGGAGATAGTACGTTTTGAGAAATATTCTAATGATGTATGATTGTATCTATTTGGAGATTTTATTAGTTCAGTTCTTGAAGTTCTATATATACTATTTTAGGGTGATGTATTGTGGACCTTAATAGAACCAGAATCGTGTTTTGAATTATGTTCTACTCGAGGTGATTGTGTAATTGAGGTTAATTAATGATAATTGAACTTTGTGAATGCTAAGTGTGATTAGCTAGCAGCTCGGAAGTGCGGGTTGTTACAGGTGGTATCAGAGCAATCCTACGACCGTGTGCTAAATAAGCCATCTAGAGCGGTAAAGGGTTCTTGGGATTTTCTGAAATTGATTTGGGTTGTTAGTAGTTAAGAATTGAGGAATAGGAATTGAGAAATTGAATGTTGAGAATTTAAATTTGGTAATATGGAGTTCTATTGGGGTTTATAGTGTGTGACGATTTGAGGAATTTTGAAATTATTGATTAGGGGTTATAGAGAACTCGAATCGGAGTTAATGATTATTGTTTTTGGGATAGTAATCAATCTCTTGGGATATTGGCGCTAAGTTATGAGTCTATCTTAATTGATTTTTGCAAACATGTTTTTCATGTGATGTTTTTGAATTTCGAGGACGAAATTTCTTTTAAGGGTGGTAGTATGTAATAGCCCTATGTTTGAACAGGTTTTATAAAACACTAAATTGTGGTTATTAGTTTAAACTTTAATACTTCCTCCGTTCTGAATTAAATGCAACAATTTGGTCGACACAGACTCCTAGGCAAAATTTCTTAAGGGTTGATTAACAAAAGTAAGGGCAATTATTTAGATTAATTAAGCACCACCAAGTACCACCACCACCTAATGCCGCCACCACCTACCGCCACCACCTAATCCATCACACAACCGGCGAGAGACTACTACCACCACCACCACCATCACCGAGGCACCACCAACACCACCGAAATACCACCACCATCAAAACACGACCAAGACCACCAAAATCCACCACCAAACCCCAATTTCACCACTAACACTACCGAAATCCACCACCAAAACCCAAATTTCACCACTAACAACACCGAAATCTACCACCACCCACCATCAAAACCCACTCCACCTCCACAACAACTTGAAGGCGAGAGAAAGAGATCGAAGAGAGAGAGATTCATGAGAGAAACAGATCGAGAAGAGAGAGAAATCGAGGAGAGAGAATGAAGGAAGATGGAGGAGAGAGAACGACGAGAAAGGAGATCGAAGGTGGAGTAGAAAGGTGGGAAATATGATGGAGGTGGTATATGGAGTGGTAGGGTGGTTGCTCGGCCGGTAGTAGAGGAGAGCAAAGGTGATGGAGGATGGAGGATGCTCGGTGGTTTTGGGGCCGGTGGGGGAGGAGATCAAAGGTGGAACAAAGGT
Source organism: Beta corolliflora (assembly GCA_947648045.1). NCBI lineage: Eukaryota > Viridiplantae > Streptophyta > Magnoliopsida > Caryophyllales > Amaranthaceae > Beta > Beta corolliflora. The sequence continues at coordinate 877,603 of CANSZD010002913.1, forward strand.
GATGATGATGGTGGTGGGTGGTCGGTGACGGAGGACGTAGGTGAAGGTAGTATTGAAGAGAGAGAGGGTTGATGTTTAGATAGATTAATTTTGATTAGGTTTGTAATTAATTTGATTTGGGTAGTATAAATATATGTTTTAGTTTTTTAATAAGGACATTTTGGTAATTTCAGGGGTAAAAATCATACCAAAAATAGAAAAAAGGAAATTATTGCATTTAATTTGAAATTGTTGTTTAAGGAAACTGTTGAATTTAAATCGAAATGGAGGAAGTATAAAGACAAGTTTTATCAAGATTTGTAATTATTGTTTATAAAAGTTCTAAACAATTGATTTTTAGTTGTGATGAATTTACAATTTTTCCCTCAAGTTACAATTTTTTTTTCGAACTATCTAGAATTCTTAAGGAAACCCATTTCCTATTTAACTCACCTCACTTGAACCATATGAAATGTATCTTCTGTATCTCACTCTCTCGCACTTCCTCTCACCCTCGTCTGAAACTTCGCGCCACCATGGGTGCGTCTGGCGAGGTCAGCGACGCGCTGTTGCTGCCGCGCGGTGTTATGCTTGTTCTTGGTTGTTATTCTTTCCTTCTTCGCCGGTTGCTTGGTGCATTCTTTCGCACTATGTTCTATTCGTTTGCTGCTGCTCTTGTCCTCAACTAACGCAATTCATCTCGGGCGGGTGATGCCGCATGTTCAGGTGGTGGTTTCGGCGGTTCTGCTGCTCTGTTCTTCGCGACCGCATGACCCCCACAACAACCACATTTGCTGCGTGTTGTTGTTCACGTTGCTCTGCTTTTGGTCCAACTTAATACTTCCTCTTTTAGAATAAGTGATCTTTTTGTTTGGTGAAAAGAATAATTGATCAACAATAGTAGAATCTGATTGAAGTTATGGGGGTCTAGAGAGAGAAACTCTCTTCCCTCTCTAGAATCATTGTTCCATTGATTACTGTTCATCGTTTTTGAAGTTTGATTCTCGGCAATTGCTGAAGCCATGGCAAAAGGATCGAAGAAAGGAAATGGTGGACAAAAATCAAAGCAACCTGTGAAGCTAGTTAAGCAGCCCCAAACTGAAGATGCGAAGAAGAAGAAGAGTGTGAATGAGATGAATGAGGTTACAACTTTGACCTGGAATTCTGAGGAAAAAGATGATGTAGAATCGAATGCATCTGCTGATATAAATGCTTCAATGATGGATCGTGCTCACTTTGAGGCAGCGAGGAATCAGGTTTCAAACCTGGATTGCTTCATCCGCACTCCTATGTGACAACTGGATTGAATCGAGTGAATCCATCTCCTCATCCTATGCAGCAACTAGCTAGTAACACTATTCCTAGTAAGAATTGGAGATCTAATTTGTTTGAAATAATTAGAGAGGAAGGTATTGATTTAACTGTAATTCCAAAACAAGTAGTTGTGGAGGAAAATGTTGATGTTGGTGAAGTGTGTATTACTGAGGAGGATGTGCAACCTGAGATATCTTTTTGGAATTCGTCTATTGTTTGTTATGTTTTAGGTATTAAACCTCCGTATAGGATCATAAATGGTTTTATAAGGAGAGTTTGGGGTAGACATGGTATAGAACGAGTTGTAATGAATGCCAATGGAGTTTTTGTGGTTAGATTCAGGACAGTGGAGAGCAAATCTAGTGCACTGGATGCTGGTCCGATTATGTTTAATAACAAACCTGTTATCATGAAGTCCTGGAACCCAGAACTAGATCTCATGGCTAAAACAGTGAAGGTAGTTCCAACTTGGATTAAATTTCCACGGCTTCCTCTCAAATATTGGGGGGTTAATGCTTTGAATAAAATTGCTGGGAATGGTTGGCAAGCCAATAAGAACTGATAGAGCAACAACTCAGAAAGATATCATTGAATATACGAGAGTGCTTGTGGAGGTCAATGTTGATCAAGTTTTCCCAAGTTCAGTAAGTTTTAAGACTGAAAAGGGAGACAAATTGACTCAGGTGGTCCAATATGAATGCAAACCAATTCTATGTGGTGATTGTAAGGGTATTAGGCACACAGCTGAGGATTGCAGAAGGAAAAAATATGAACTGGCTTTAGCAAAAGTGAAACCCATGCAGGTCTGGGCTCCTAAATCACAACCTGTTTCCAAGATTCAGCAACAACAAACAGGTTGTGTGGTAGTCGATCAGGAAAAGGTGGGAAGTGTGAAAGAAGTTATGGCTGTAGCTAAGGGCACAGAAGCTGAAGTTCAGTCACAAGATATAGATAAGATTGATGGTAATACGGGGACAGCTGCTGATCAGACAGAGAAAGAAGTTGTGGCTGTAGCTCAGGATATAGAAGCTGAAGTTCAGTCACTAGATACTGCTGGCAATTCAGGGGTAGCTGCTGATCAGGCAAAGCAATTGAATGTTATGTTAGTAGGAGACATGGAGGTGCAAGTTGGTGACTTGGTGGTGTCAGGGGGAGAGGAAATCCCTGTTCCTAATGGATAGCTTAGGAGTTTGGAATGTAAGAGGCCTAAATAGTCCATTGAAACATAATGAGGTTAGGAAAATTCTAACTCATTATAAAATTGGGTTTTTTGGGTTTCTTGAAACTAGAGTGAAGGTGGTAAATTTCCCTAAAGTCTTTCATGAGGTGTGTCCTAACTTCTCTACTATTACAAATTACTAGTATCATAGAGGAGGAAGAATTTGGCTAGTATGGCTTGCTAGCAGTTTTGTTGTAAATATTTGTGGTAGTTCAGCTCAACAAATTCATTGTGAAGTCTTGCATAAAGCTACTGGGAAGTCTTTTGCTATAACTATTGTGTATGGATACAATGATGCTGGGGATAGGGATGAGTTATGGTCTGCTCTTGTGGACATTAATAGGAGTTTGAAAGGTCCATGTATAGTTATGGGTGACTTTAACAATGTTTTAAACTTAGAAGATAGAGTGGGGTCTGTTGTAACTTTAGAGGAGGTTGCAAGGTTCAGGCAGTGTGTGAGAGATAGTTGTTTAATGGAAATGAATGTAGATGGTCCTTTCTTTACTTGGTCAAACAAGCAATAAGGGTCAAGTAGAGTATTCTCAAAGATTGACAGGGTATTTTGTAATGAAGAGTTGATGCAAAAGCTCAGTAGTGCAAGTGCTACCTTTTTGAACGAAGGTATTTCTGATCATTGCTCATGTATTATTAAACTGGATAATACTATTCTTAGAAGAGCTAGATCTTTTAAGTACTGTAATATGTGGAGCATGGTTGAGGAATTCATGGACATTGTTAATGACTACTGGCAGCAGAATGTACAAGGTACTCCCATGTACCAAGTTGTAGTCAAATTGAAGAAATTGAAGCAAGGGTTGAAGAATCTAAACAAAAACAAATTTTCTAATATAGAAAATGAAACTTTGTTGGCTTTTACAAAGTTAACATAAATTAAGAATGAAATTCAAGCTAGTCCTTTGAACATAGATCTTCATAACAAAGAAGAAGCGGCTATGCAGGAGTATCAAAGGCTTAATAAAGCTAGAATGTCGTTTTTACAGCAGAAGGCAAAAGCTGATTGGATGAAAGGAGGAGATGAGAACACTGCATACTTTCATGCTTGTCTCAGGAAAAGAAGAATGCAAAATCAGTTTTACAGAATTTAAAATACTGCTGGTGTTTGGAAGGAAGATCCTCAGGGCATTGAGGAAACTTTTATACAATATTATGAAGGTCTTCTGGGTACTGATGACAGCTCTGGATACATGATCAGTGATAGTGTTGTTAAAGAGGGCCCTATTCTTACTACTGAGCATCAATTGAGACTGTGTGCTCCTTTTACTGAAGATGATGTGAGAGTAGCTGTGTTTGATATTGATGATACAAAAGCCGCAGCCCCGATGGCTATTCTAGTAATTTCTTTAAGAAAGCATGGTCTAGGATAGGGCATGATATCGATCTAAGCCGTGCTGAATTTTTTTCCATTCTAGAAAAATTCGAAAGCAAATAAATGCAACAACCTTATGTTTAGTGCCTAAATGTGAGTAACCCCAAAATGTTACCGAATTTAGGCCTATTGCATGTTGCAATGTTATTTATAAAGTCATTTCCAAGATGATATGTTCAAGGTTGAATTAAGTTCTACCTCGCTCGGTTGATCAAGTTCGAGTGCCTTCATTGAGAAGAGGATGATTATGCATAACATCCTAATTTGCCAGGATATGTTGAAACAATTCAGAAGCAAAAGTTTTGCCTCCCATGTGTACAATGAAAATAGATCTCAAAAAAGCTTATGATTCAGTTCATTGGCAGTTTGTGGAAGATCTTCTGACAAAGCTTAAGTTCCCTAGTCAGTTCACAGGCTGGATTATGAACTGCATTACTACTCCTACATTCTCTTTGAGTGTAAATGGTAATTCTTTTGGCTTTTTTAAAGGCAAGAAAGGTTTAAGGCAAGGGGATCCAGTTTCTCCCTTGCTTTTTGTATTGGTAATGGAATATTTGAACTGAATTTTAAAGAAGATGAGTAGAAGGAATGAGTTTGACTTTCATCATAGGTGTGCATCTGTCAGTCTGACTCATTTAGTTTTTGCTGATGATCTTATGATGTTTTGTAAAGGAAATGTGAGTTCTGTTATGATGATGATGAGAGCCTCAAAGCTTTTTCTCCGGCTTCCGGTCTCTATGCAAACAAGATAAATCACTGTGTATTTTGGAAATGTGAATGAAGAAATACAAGCATAGAATCCTACAGTGTTTCGTGGATTTGTTAAAGGGGACTACTCTTTCGGATACTTGGGGATTCCTATCTCGCTAGAAGACCGACAAGTGCTTATTGTGATGTAATGGTGGATAAAATTGTGAAAAAAATTATCTCGTTGGTCTTCTAAACATTTGTCTTATGCAGCAAGACATATCTTAGTGAATGCTGTGCTGCTAAGTTTACACACCTATTGGGCTCATATCTTTCTTATGCCTAAGAAGGTAATGGATAAAATTGTACAAATCATGCAGAGCTTTTTTATGGGAAGGTAAATCATATCTTCATTCACCCCCTACCGTGTCTTGGGATTGGATTTGCAAGCCAAAGAAGAAAGGTGGTTTGGGTCTAAGAGAGACATTACAAATGGAATAGAGCGACCATAGAAAAATTTGTATGGCAAATTGCTCAAAAAGCAGACATCTTATGGATAAAATGGATACATAGTGTCTATATCAAAGATTCACGTGTGGTGGGACTATGTCCCTCCTAGATCCGCAAGCCGGTCCTGGAAGATGATATGTAGTGTGAAGGAAATGTTTAAGGCTGCTTATACTCAGAATAGGTGGCTTGGAGGGCAAAAGAAGTATACCATTAGAGAAGGTTACAGTTGGCTTGTGGGTGAGCAGGATAATGTGGAATGACATTATTGGGTGTGGAACAAGGTCAATATTCCAAAGCATTCATTTATATCTTGGCTTGCGTCTCGGGATAGATTGAGAACAAGACACGATGCCGGCTTCGTGTCTATGCAATGACACTAGTCGTTTACTATACATTCGAGGAGAAGACTCATGTGCACACTTATTTTTTAAGTGTCTTTACGGTGCTAAGGTCTGTCATAATATTCTGCAATGGTTGGGTATCAGGCAGAGTCAGCAGGAGAGTTTGTATTCAATGTGGAAGATATGGGGCAAAAAGTTCAAGTCCAAAAAGAGACAAACAGTTTGTTATGCTAGCCTTCACGCAATCGTTTATCATCTTTGGAGAGCAAGGAACCAGTCGTACTGGAATGCAGTTGTGATCAGGCATGAGATTTTGGTCAAGCAGATTCAAGCAGATATTTGTATCGGACTTAGAGCAAGGATAAATGACAAATGGAACAATAAAGATTTAGTTTGGTTTAATAGCTTATGTATAGCAGCTAGATAATGTAAGTGTGTTTTGTTTTTGTTGTTACTGGTGGTGTATAGCTATAGTTGTTTTTGTTTTGGTAGGTGTGGGTGTTGTTAGGTTGTAAAGTTGGCTTTGTCTTGCTTTTTTGGTATATAAAACTTACTTTTTTACCAAAAAAAAAATACTTCCTCTTGAATTTCATGAAACTAAAACTAGTGATGAGATTTTGATTGCAAGGTATAAGTTGTCATTCTAAGTTTTGTTTGTCAATTCATTGTTTCAGATTTGATGAGTTTTCTCAAAATTTTCTTTGGTAAGCAAAAGAACTAAACCACCTCGAAGATTTATCTAATGTTGATAACTAATTTTCTAAAAGCAATTGACTACTTGACTTTCTTACAAAATAATTAGTAGTGGCTTTTGTTAACTAGTTATTTCAATTAGCAATGGAAATCAATTGAATCGTTTTGCTAACTTATCTAATTAGAGTTTGTTAATACATTTTTGTGAGGAGAATATCGTTAGATAGTCTTATTGTATGAGATTATTATTAATGGGTATGAAATCCAGGATTGATTAGTCTAATTGGTTTCGGAATATTGAGATTTCAGTTAGTCAAGTAGAAGATTTACGTTAGGATATGACGAGACTATTGGTCTGAAAATTTTAGTAAGTGATGATTAAAAGTTGATATTGTTGCAATTGAGGTGAACTATTATGGAGCTTAAGCATATTGTGATGATAAGTATTGTGATCATTGTTGGAGATATAATTCAGAGTTGGAGCGATGTTTGGAGATTGGAGAAAGGTACACATTGTTCCTCCACCTTCGAACTAAAATTTTGGTATTGCACATGATTTTGTAAATCATATACTTAATTATTAGAGATTTATGTCGATTGAGTTTATTGTGTTATTGGAACAATAAAGGTAAATTTTTTGAAAGTGCTTTTGGGTATTTAAAAGTTTGATTAAAAATATGAACTTATGATATAGTATTTATATTCCACGTTTGCTAAGTTCTAAATCTCCGGATGTGTTGTGAAAACTTTATGAATAATGATTATACATTTTAGTATCATTGGTAACGAAATAATGTGAGCAAATTATATTTACATAAGGTTAGGGATCCATGACGTACTAAGTCCATTATGTCCTTGGAACCTGATAATATAAAGTTCTCTATCGGCACATGTTCTAATATATGAAAATGGTTATATGCATTCAATTAGAAGTATTGAAGTAAGGGTTCTCAATATATTATCAATGTAATTCCGAGTATGATTTTCTAAAATGGATGATTTGATATGTTTTGCACTAAAGTGAACCGGGTGATTCTAAGCTTATGGAACCTAACTATGTATTAACAAAAATTATTTATATATATAGTTTTAAGTGTATAAAGGTACCAAGAGTTTTTATTTCTATAAGGTTATTGAGAATACGAGTATATTGTGAATGTCAAGTGTTTTCTGATTCAAGTTTCTGATATAAGCTACAGAATATGAATTACGAACAATATTTTGGATATGATTGGTTATGTACTTTGAGAATTATCAATTTGACTAATGGAGGATGTGAATTTAAAGGTTCTGACTATAATACAAGAATTTGGGATATATCTTATTATGAGTTTTACGTGCTTAGGGTTATTTGGGTCATAAAAGAATGAAGTTGGAGGTCAGAGATGTCAAAAGTGAACTATGGTTTCAAGATGTTAGGTATAGTACAAATTATGATTTAAGGAAGTTTGAGTTATCTACTTGGATTTTATGATATTATTGGAACTAGAATAAATCTTTTGGAACTTTAGATGGAATGAATTGGTAAAGTTATAAAGCAAGCTTTATGATTCTATTTCTGTGAGAAAGAGAAGTTCATATAGAAGTGAAATTATATTATTTTGAAGTCTCTTCGAAGAATCTTTGGAACTGAGTTTTATAGAATTGGAAATTTGTGCTAGATTGATTGAATAATTAATACATTTAGGAATTTTATGAGATATATGAATTGTTACTTGAGGAATCTGAGTTAGTGACTATGGTATGTTTTGAAATTCAATTTCACTTAGTGAGTTAATGACGATACAAGAAATTCATGGGATCGAAAGGTGAGATGACTAAACAATTAATCGAGGATGAGTTACATCATATAGTAGGAAGTAAAATTCGGTACGTGAGCTCTACATTGGTTATATACTGATCAAGAGTTTAGAGGTATGTTCTTCTAATTGGGAGAATAGAGTTAAAGAATGGAAGGTCGGGGGAGTATATATACATCTCATGTAATAGAGTGTTGGGAACCAGTGATGATGGAAATATAGATATAAGGTTAATTTGGACATAAATTTATATAATTGGGATTACAACGTTCAAACAAGTAATTGAGACATGATAAGGAAATAAGGTTAGGAATATAAACAAGATTTATGTAATATTGAACTTGAGGTGATAAATTTTGTTTTCAGATATTATACTAGTTGATTAACTAGAAGATCGAAAGTTCAAGTATGAAGGGTTCAATCATTAAGATGTCGGATTAATCAACGAGTCGTGTTGGATTATCATGTTATAAGTATAAGTCAAAACTCTAGAAGTTATAAGTTTTTGTGTATCTAAATTACAGGAATAAAATATAAGATGTTTTATATCATGAGATTTATGTATATAAGTGTAGACACATAATCGTGTCTCCCCATTTAAGGATCCAATGATGAAACATACCGCGGCATTAGTTGGCGCGACCCAACGGAAGAGCAAACCATTCTAAAACGTGTTTCGAAATGATATTCTAAAGCCCAATTAATTGTCCATGATGATTAATTGTATTTTAAGCCCATAAAATATTTTAATTCCATTTTAAAAGCCCAATCAAATATTTATTATTTTAATAGATATTTTTCATAAATATTTTATTATCGTTGATGAATAAATCAGATTTTTAATCCGTAAAATTCCATCTCCGGAATTTTAGGGATAAAAAAGTATCTTCGAAAGACGCGCAATGGAATATGCTCGAATATTCTAGAATATGCGCCGGACGCGGGGGCTGCGCTTAGCGCGCCACGTGCGTCCAGCACATTGGCCATATCGCGTCAGGCGCGCCAATGAGCGCCTGACACGTAGATTTTGTGACTCACACAGAGTCCTGCGTCTGACGTAAGTTCTGTGTGAGACGTAACTTTCTTTTCTATCTTTTCAAAATGCGTTTACATGTGCCTATCAGTGATTGGGTTGGCTGCGTCAGGCACACCAATGTGTGCCCGACGCGTGGCAATGCTCGACGCGTGGCGTTGCGCTCGCCACGTAGGAGCTGCGCGCCAGCGCAGGTCTTGCGTGGAGAGCACGTCTCCTTTTCCCTATAAATATCCGCAATTTCATGAATTACGGACGGCTTTTCATATTATTATTTCACGTACACAAATTCTCTCGAATACTCCGAAATACACTTCGAATACTACAAACACTCAAACACTCAAATATTTTCAATACTTTCAACCAATTCTTAATCACTGCATTCTTGGTTTCACGATTGCTCCGCCTAAAGATCGTTGCGCTCCTTAATCTAAGCCGCATAGGTATAATCCAGAAGATCCTTGAATAAATTCTACTTCCTCCGTTCCAAAATAAGTGAAACACTTGTTTCAAAAAGCTCTCACATAAATGAGAGAAGTGTTTCATTTATTTTGGAACGGAGGAAGTATATTTTTATATTGAAGTTACTAACCACTTATTTCATGTTGTAGATCTTTAATATAAAATCGCTCTACTGTATATTCTTCTAAACCTTTCTCTTTTTATTTATTTTTCATATTATTACATACTAGCTTGAACATTCTATGCATATTATATGATTGTCCCTGCTTTATTGCATTTATCACCCACATGTTATTTTTGCTAATCAAAGACCTAAAGAATTGTTCTAATATTAATCAGATTAATTTGGACAACCTGCTAGGTTCCCTGTAAATTGATTGCATAAAAACTTGTCACTAAAAATAGTCTTTTTATGTGTTTCCAGAACCAATTTAGACTAAATATTTTTAGGGTGCTTTAAAACATTATTTGGTTATTCTTGGCATAAAATCTGTTATGAATCGATATTTAGTAGAGGCCAACTCTGGGCGAATGTGGTTCATTATGACTATATTCGTACTCTCACCCCCGAACTCAATCTTTGGTTCACTTTGACCATCTATGGAGTCAGGACGAGGAAATCTACATTGGATAATTTGTCCCTATGCTTTTCCCATATCCAATTAGGTTTATGATTCTTCCTAAAAAGAATTGTTGGCGACTTCTTTCAATACAAAAAAAAATTCAATAAAACCTTTACAGTGGGGTAGTCAAATCTAATACGCGCTCACACCGCGTAGGCGAAATAAAAACACGCCTACAATAAGATACAAACTTTTAAATCTATGGTTATAAGCGATGTATAATTTCTTAGTATTATTACATTTTGACTATAGAACGAGTATTCAAAAAGAATAATAGAAGTTCTACTTGAGCTATAACAAGAATATTATATATAGTATGATTAACACAAGTACAAATATCATGATTAACACAAGTACAAATATCAAGATCTACTCAAGTTATAAGTTGTATAGGTTGTTAAATAAGATTAAATGGGAATATATTTCTGAGTAAAGAACTTTTGTAACTAACATATAAAGTTTATATAAAACTTACATTCTAATTTGAGATTCTGATCGGTAAACTATGTTTTGAACTCATATGATAAACTTATAGAATTGCATTATATTTTCCTTAACGTTCGTTTTTGCGTAGTTTTATCAAATGCGATTATGTTATGAGATTTTGATATATTTGACTCGAGAATTATGAATTATGTATTTTAATTCTGTTTTGTGGAGGGGAAGAAGCTGATGAAGCAGTGATGAACAACAACATTCTGTATTCTAGGGACATGTCCTGAAAAGTCTTGCAAAAAATACATAACGGAAGAGGGAGACGTCCCTTGTAAAAGCTTAGAGACTTCGCCTGGATTGCAACTCTATTCGTGTTCTCTTCCCCAGTATAATATGATTTCTGAAAGAAAATAGAGTATGTATTTGAATATGCAAATGGTTTCGTGGAAAGTTATTTCAAACTTTATTTGCGAAGTAAGTTTTACTCTCCTAAGTCTACGGAGATCATGTGCAAATATGGGAATGATTTACTTAGAAACTCAGTAGGAATATATGAAAAGAGTTAGCTATGCTACATATATTTGGATTAAAGGTTATTATAAAAAAAATACAGAAGCAGGAGATATTACCTAGGTAGCACCAATACGGATATGGGGACGGAAAACGGTAAAACTAAAATTTTTAAAATGGGTACGGCTTGGATTCGACAAAAAAAAAAAAATAAATAATACATTTAATGAATAATATTACCTTAAATTTAGTTTTCGTAAAGTAAATGGAAATTATAAGCTTATTAATTTATCAGTATGCGAAATTAATATTTTATATTTTATAATATAAAATTTAATAATAGATTGCTAATTTAAATTTTATGATTTACTATTTATAATATATACCAATAAAATTAAGGATAGCAATCTGACCATAGGCTAAGTAGAATTGATTTAAAAAAAGTATAATAGAAGAAGGAAAGGAGAGGATAAAGAAAAATAAAAATAAAAATAAAAAATGTGTAAATTGTGATGTATGATGACTGATGTAGTACAGCTGTATTCCTTTTTATTTACTAAGAACAAGTGTATTTTTTTTGGTTCATGTGCTTTGTACTCCCAAGTTCCCACCCTCACAATGAATTGTTAATTTTTTTTTTTAAAAAGTCAGAGATTTGGGTTTTCACCTTCATTACCCTTCACCTCACTCTCTCCTCTACTTTCACATTCGACAATCTGGGTTTACAAATAAGGTAATCTCATCTTCTTCTCTTCTACTCTATGCTCATCTCCTACAGATCTAGCAATAGCCGGCGAGTTCTCCTCTTCTACTCTCTACTCTCTCCTCTCTCTCCTCTTTCTCTTCTCTCTTCTCTCTGAAATTTCATGAACCATATGGGTACGTTTCTTTCGGTCCAAATACATATTCAATACGTACCCAATCTTCAATCCAACCGTCTCCGTCAGAAGCCCACGTACCCACCATCTCAGGTACGGTTTGGGTACGAATCCACCATGTATCCGTACCGTACCCGACTCGTACCCGTATCGGGTACGGGATACGACACTCAACTGGCGTACCCGTGCTTCATAGGATATTACTATGCCTTAGAGTATGTCAGAATTAGAGTTGATTAGGGGAGATCGTATTAGATTCTATGGAATTTTAATGATTCCTCCAATTGAAAGTATATATTACTTATTTTGTGAGATATTCATATTATTATTTTAAACCAGTAAAATTATAAATTGTGTACAAGTATTTGTTATATTCTGTCATTACACATTCTTTATATCTTGAATTCAAATGTACTGCGAGATAAGCTTAACTACGAAAATACGTTTTAAGCCACCAAAATGATTTAGTGGTTGAACAGTGTGTATTCAGTTTCACTGATTTTGTTCTCGGAACCTGTCTTGGTGGGGGCAGATTTTATTGTTAGTAATTTTGCAGGTAAGTATGCTCCAGAGGGGATTAATGATCGTAAGGTATAATATGAGAGATGTCCAGTTTAACCCAATATGGAAATTATACATTTTGAGAAATATCCTTAAGATGTATGATTGTATCTATTTGGAGATTTTATTGGTTCGGTTCTTGAAGTTGTATATACTATTTTGGGGGTCTTTGTATTGTGGACCTTAATAGAACCAGAATCGTGTTTTGAATTATGTTCTCTGCAGTGATTGTGTAATTGAGGGTACGTAATTAATGATAATTGAGCTTTGTGAATGCTATGTGTGATTAGGTAATAGCTCGGAAGTGCGGGGTGTTACATGCACTCGCACCAGACGATCCTGGAAATCCTAAAACAATCACCTTCCCTTTTCCGACGGTAAAATATATAGAGAAGAGAGCCAGACTCGTCAGATGAAGTCGGTGATGGCTAGTTGGTCCTTGCGGATGAAAAAAGGAAGAAAGGAGAGAGAGAATTGCGGGGGCTTGGGTTGGATTTTGGGTTGGTTAGGGAGAAGAGGGAAGGGGAAGAGTGAGAGATGAAGGGGAAGAGGAAGGGTTGATTTCGTGGCGTTTGAAGGGTTGTTAAACCATAATTTAATGGTGTAACACTTACATCCAAAAATTTCTTCTTTTTTATTTTGCATTACTAGTGATCATGCGTTGTGGATATTCTATATAGTGTAAGAAAATTTCGTTCTCGAAAGTGATCTTAATTATTGTTTTACCTATTAAAGTAACATTAATGAGCTGGTTTCCGTTGAGTAGGTTGATTCCCAAGTATTTTTGTCACATATTTTTATCTCCTTTTTGAGCTGTCATGGTCACTGCCGAAATCTTTTGCTTCTTGCCGGTGTTGTTGCTCCTTGCTAGACTCATTAAGACAACTATTGATATTTCTTTCGGTTTTTTCACCATATACCCCCGACAAATTAAAAAATTCACCATATACCCTCAATGTTCCAAAAATTCACCATATACCCTTGAGTTTTCGAAAACGTTCACCAGATGCCCTTTTTCTAACTTCCGTTAACCCACGTTAGCTTTATTTACCATTTTGCCATCATTAACCCTAAACCCTAATCCCTAACCCTAATCTAAGTCCTAACCCTAAAATCTAAACCCTAATCCTTAACCCTAAGCCTACAACCCCCTCCCCTCCCCCCTCCCTCTCCCCCCTCAAACCAGCCCCCCACCCTTCACGTCCCCTCCCCGCCAGCCCCCCCCCCTCCCCCCCTCCCATCCTCGCGTTCGTCCCCCCCCTCCCCCCTCCCACTCCCCGTCGCATCCCCCATCCCTCCCCTTCCCCCGCCGCAGCCCCGCCCCTTCCCCTGCCAGTCCGGACCACCATCTCCACCATTCGAACCACCATCTCCACCATTCGAACCAAACCACGCCCAGAAATCGAGCCACCCTAGAATTCATTCCGGCTAGAAATCGAGCCACCCTAGAATACGAGCCACCCTAGAAATCGAGCCCAATTCATTCCTAGGCGAGGGGTTTTCGAATTCTACGGGGGGGGGGGGCCGGGGAAATCGACAGGGAGGGGGTGGGGGGGGAGGGACGGGCATGGGGAGGGGGGAAATCTACGGGGAGTGGGGTGGGGAAATGCGGTGGAGTGGAGGAGGGGAGGGGGAGGAGGTGGGGGGGGGGAGGGTAGCGGCGGGTATGGGGAGGGGGAAATCTACGGGGAGTGGGGCGGGGAAATGCGGCAGTGGAGTGGAGGGAGGGGAGGGGTGGGGGGTGGGCCGAGGCCGGGCCGGGATGGCGTGGGGTGGGGTGGGGGAGGGAGGGGTGGGGGGTGGGGGGCGGGGAGGTGGGTTAGGATTAGGGTGGTGTTAGGGTTAGGGTAAGGGCTTAAGATTAGGGTTAGGGTAAGGGTTTAGGTTTAGGATTATGGTTAGAATTAGAGTTAGATTAGGGTTAGGGTTAGATTAGATTTAGGGTTTAGGGTTAAAAATGGCAAAATCGTAAATAAAGGTAACGGTGAGTTAACGGAAGTTAGAAAAAGGGCATTTGGTGAACGTTTTCGAAAACTCAAGGGTATATGGTGAATTTTTGGAACATTGAGGGTATATGGTGAATTTTTTAATTTGTCGGGGGTATATGGTGAAAAAACCGTATTTCTTTTGCTAAATAAAATTCATAAAGTACCTTAAAAAAAGTTGGAAATTCTCTAGAACAACTAAAAATTTACAAAATTCCTGGTTCCCCAATCTACAGTTTGTAAAATATATTTATCAATATCACTGATGGTAAATTGTCATGTTACAATAAGATTATATAATCATACCAAATAAATAATGAATCCGTATTAGGAACAAACTCATAAATTAAAAGCACCTTAGAATCTATACCAAAACCAACTTGGCCAAGCTTGCTAACAACAGAGAATATAACCTTTCATCATCTACACTCTTATTGTTGTAGTTGAACGGACAAAGCTAGAGCAACCCAGTACTGGGTTGCTTACCCACATGACGTGGATGATGACTTGTATGCTGAGGTGGATATGGAGCTTTTCAATAAGGAATATTTGCATTCTCCATCTGAATTTTGCAAACATTATCAAGGTATAATAGTTATTAATTGAAGCAATACCCACACGGATGATTTTTTTAATGAATGATGAAGCTCTATTATCAAAGTATATTTCAATTTACTAGAACAAACTTTACTTAAAGTAAATAAGTGAAAAAAATTAAATATTGAAAGACCTTTGCATTCTATTGTGTATGAAGGGGCAAAGGAGCTCATATTCAATGATTTAGCAACCTCAACCTCATCAAATTTCTTTGTCCATTTTAATGTTAGTTTTAAAACTATATTTTTTTTCTTTTATATTCGAAAAAGAAATTCACTCATCACTTGATAATTTAACCTTTACCTTCATCATGTTGTAGAATTTCGGATTATTGATGCCGACGAAAAACCTCTTGTTAAGCGATTTTCATAATCACGAATAAGGTATGTAACAAACTCTATGTGTATATATTCTTGGAATTATTGTAATGTTCTTAATCTTTTTTTTATTGCCCAATTTTGTTGTATTTAAACTTGCAAATTTCGTAACTATGAGAGATAACTCTTAACATGCTGCGTGAAATTGTATTGTGTTAAATCATCCTTTTGGTCTCCATCCATGTTATATCATTATTGTTATGAAATTTATGAAATTAATGTAGAATAATTACAATGGCTACAAATGATGAACAAGTTGCTAGAGGTGGAAAAAAGGTTATTGATCTCAATATTGGATATCCTAGTGAAGAATGTGGTAGTCATGAAAGCTCGGGTACCGACTTTAGTATAGACTCTGAATCAGATATGATCAGAGATGACATTATTGAAGACGACGATGTATTAAGAGGTAATAATAACCCAAATGAAAGTAATGGTATATCCTTAGATGAGCCAACACCCACAGTTTTTTAAGAGCCACTAGTACCACTGAGTGTAGGCATGACATTTAGATCTTATGAGGAAGTAATCAGTTACTAGCATGAATTTGGAAGACAAAATGGGTTTCCAATAAAAATTAGAAGTCGGGATAATGTTAAAGGAGCCGACAGTGGAAATGGCAATAATTGCATAAGGTTGAGACTAGTATATACAAAAGAAGGAAAATTCAATTCTAGAGGGAAAGATCCATCAAAGGCGGCACGCACTCAGATTACCGGTTGTAAAGCTAAGATCACTGCCTCATTTGACAAAAATGCTAGCGAATGGAAGCTCACTACTGTAGTTTTGGAGCATAACCATCCTTTGGATCCTTTGATTCTAGATTCATGTCCAATTATCGATTTATGAGTCCACACAACAAGGAGATTATAATGACGAATGAGAGCGCGGGAGTACTTATTAGCGTAAATTACCACTTTTGCGTGTGCGTTATGGATGATTTAGTTTGTTCCTTTTCCGAGAAAGATTGTAGAAATCTAGTGAGCAAACATAAACGATTGTGTCTCAAAAAAGGAGATTTTGCTGCCATGGAGAAACATTTTATTGAGATGTCTTCCAAAGACAATTTTTTTTATTATATGTACGACACAAACGATGATGGCACATTTAAAAATATCCTTTGGGCTGATGGAAGGTGTATGCATATCGAGACTTTGGAGATGTTGTATCATTTGACACCACATACTTAAGGAATAGATATATGATGCCATTATGCCCATTCATAGGCGTGAATCATCACAATCAATCGATCTTACTTGGATGTGCTCTAATTTCTGGAGAGGATACAAGTAACTATGTTTGGTTGTTCAAGACGTGGCTAGAATGTGTGTACGAAAAAGCTCCAAATTGTATTATTACTGATCAATGCATGGCTATAGGTATCCTTCATACACTTTAATACTTGCTCTAATGCATTTTATTTTATTTATTTCTTAATAATTTGTCAATAGCAGACCTTTTAAATTATTTTTATTATTTGTAATTATATAGGGAATGCAATCAAAGAGGTTTTTCCTAATACCATATATCGATAGTGTTTTTGGCATATTTTGAGAAAGACAAAGAAACATCTAAATTTTCATGAAGCGAGAGATGATATTCGTAAGGCATTGAAACATGCTCTCCATGATTCTCTTCATGTTGAAGAATTTGAAAAGAATTATGGAGATATGTTAGTGAAATATGAATTGCTGGATATTAATTGGTTTGATGAGATGTATGCTCTAAGGCGTAGATGGGTTCCTGTTTATTTTAAGGATAACTTTTGGGCTGGAATGTCTAGTACCCAACAAAGTGAGAGTATGAATAACTTTTTCAAAGCATTTGTGAATCTGAACACTTCGTTGGAAGAATTTGCTGATCAATATAGCCTTGCACTAGGAAAATGGGTAAATGATGAGGAAAGTGAAACTTTTCGTTCAATTAATAAGCGAACGATGTGTTTCACTGAATATATCAGTGAGAGCGTATTTCAATGCCTTTATACATCAAATAAATTTCAAGAGTTTCAAGATCAAGTGCGTTTGGTGACTTATGCTAGTGCAACAAAATTTCAAGATGATGGAAGAGTTTGTGTGTATGACGTGGTGACAAAAAAGGCTAAGTGGCCTCGGAGACAAAATTTTTAAAGTGACATTAGATCGAGACTCGTACAATGTAAAATGTGAGTGTAAACATTTTGAATTTAGGGGAATTTTGTATTGTCATGTAGTTCGTGTCTATCACGAGGAGGATGTTGAGCGTGTTCCTGAGAAGTATATCGTTTCTAGATGGAGAAAAGATATGTTACGAGATTACACAACAGTCCCGGTTCCATATTACACTCCCGATAAAAATCCACAAACGAAAAGGCACTGTTCTTTGTATAAAGAATTTGAAGAAATTGCTTCTTTGGTAATCATAAACGATAAACCTTACTCTTTCCTTATGGAATCTTTATCTAAGTTAAAGTTGGAAGTGAAGTCGTTGGGTGAAGTATGTCGAGAAGTAACCCAAACTGTGAGTACAATTGGTAAAGTATATGGAAGACATTCCTCACAAGGAGATAAAAATGAAGAAGAACATAATCACCAACATGAGGACTTGGGGCACCAAAAAAAAGTTGATGATCCAGTAGATCGTAGAGGTAAAGGAAAAACACAATGCAAGAGAAAAGGATATGGAAATGAGCAACAGTCTGCTATATAAAAGAATAATCATCACACATCTGATTACAATATTGAATATGGAGAGTGGTCACATTTATTTATATTTTTGAAAGGAAATGGACACAGGTATTTGAAAAGATATTATATTGCATAAATCTAGATGAAAATAAGATCTGATAACTTTTTTTTCCAATCAGGATCAATCCCAATCCCATGGGATACAATATCCAATAATGTCAAATTATATTCCCAGATCTTCCAATGCACAAGTAAGTGGTTTACTTTTCTTTTTTGTCCTCTACGTAGTTGTTATTGTGAAGGTGGATTTTTTTTTATTTTTTATGTTTCCTTTATGAAGTTATATAATCGGTATGGACATAATGGTGCACACGAGAATATTATGTCTTCTTATCCTCATTTTCAAGGGATACGAGTAAGTTATTTATTTACAACAAATTGTCTGGTATGATTATTTTTACAAAAAAGTCAAGGAATATATTAACTTTATGTTTTATTTTCTACATACGAAGTTTGATGCACCAACACAGACGAGGTTAAGTAAGTAATTGCTTTTGATATAAGACTAGCAAAGAGTTCTACTTAAAGACATATAATATAAGTGTATTTCATTGTAACACTTCCTAATTATGTTTGCAGGTTCAAATTCTTCTCGTCCAGGAGCTGGGAATGAAAACAAATTTAAACAATTCTTACTTGATGGCTCATTCAAACAATCATTAAGTTGTTGAATCGTGGGGGCTAATTTTTCACAAGCGGAGTTGTGTTTTTGCTGGATGATGTCTATTAGTTTAATTTCAGTACTACATCATTAAGTTGTGGTATTGTGGTGACATCTTCAAACAAGGAGTTGTGTTTTTGTTGGTTCATGTCTATTAGTCTTATTAATTATGAGTAAATGAATTGAAAATTTATGTTAATTGTCAATTACACATTATGTTTCTCAAAGGCATTATTTTCTTTAGATATACCGACAATAAAATATGTATCTTAGGTATCCTAATTATGCATAGCAAACTACATTTGACCTATATTATGTCAAATCTTTTATATAATACATAGAGATAACCATAGCCAAAGTTTATCCAATGAAAATTTTAGCAATAGATCATGTATTGAGCTCTAATTTATGTTTGCATTATTGCTATGTTGAAGAAATTACTTCATTATTGTTAGTGGTAGTAGTAGTGGTAATATTCTCATTATAATATTCATCGCACCCTGATATACTCATCGCGCTTCGCAACGTGTTGCACATCCAAGCTTGGAAAAGATAGGCTCTCATCGCACCTCGCTACTTTCATCGCGAATCGCGACACGTTCCGCAGTCAAGTCTGGAAAAGCAGTCTACCATCGCATCCCGTGACCGCAGACGCACCTCGCGAAGTTCTGCGGCCAGTCAACTATGTTATTTCGTATTATTCATTTGCTTGTAAGTGTTCCTTCTTCGCATTTCTTCATATTCTTTCTCTCTCTCTCTCTCTAACCTCCCACATTCCTCCTCCTTACACCCTCATCTACTAACACCACACCACCACCACCGGAAAAAAAAAATCCCTTTTTCGCTCTTTCAACCCTCCCTCCTCTCACCAAAATTCAGATTTTCTATCCAAAAAAATTCAAACCCTAGAATTTGGGGCTTTTCATCTTGTGCATCAATTGAAGAAATTAGAGGTTGTAACTTCAATATTGGAATTTGGTGAAGGATTATACAACAACTTCAATTACATTGTGCACTAAAGGATATTTGGAAGATTCACTTTCACTTTATGGGTATAATTTTGCATTTCTTATATTTTTCTTTAATTAATTATTCTTGCTTTTGATTAGTCTTAGAATTGTGATAAAGTTCCATTTATATTGTTGTTGATATGGAGTAGCGCTTGAATTGTATTTGTAGATGAATTGAGTGGTTGAATTGTTAAATTGATCTCACTTGGGACTGGTTGTTGTGTTGTTTTTTGTGGAAGGAGTGTGTGAGTCAGTAGTTATGTCCACAAGAAAGAGAAAGGGTAGTGGTGCTAGTAGATCAAGCCGTGTGCCCCGTGTGCCTCAAATTAATTCCTTGGGATTGAAAATCCTTAGCAATAATGCAAAACGCTGATGGGATAGATTGACTAGAAAAGATCGACATGTTCAAGAAACCAAATTTGTCTGTCAGTCCATCTTGAATGAATTGGGTTTACTAAACCCCGTTCGACAATCGATGGCCAAAGTTGGTATAGATGGTTTCTATCAAAAAAAAGCTCACACTTACGAGCGTTACACACTTGAGTTTCTTTCCACATTGGAGAAGGGAGAGGACGAACATGGCTCATTTATCACTTTTAATCTTAATGATAATGAGCATAAGTTGTCTTACTTGGAAGTGGGTGAGGCTTTCGGTTGGGATTATAGGGTTGTTGGGAGTTTTGAGGAGTACAAAAACTATAATAAGACTATCTTTTGGCACAACATTACTAATGGGTTCAAATGGCATAGTCGTTGTAACAGTAGTTCTATTACCCACCAGTTCTTCGTTTTGTTCACCGTCTCCTT
The DNA here is from genome assembly GCA_947648045.1 of Beta corolliflora. Lineage (NCBI taxonomy): Eukaryota > Viridiplantae > Streptophyta > Magnoliopsida > Caryophyllales > Amaranthaceae > Beta > Beta corolliflora. The sequence goes on from CANSZD010002913.1 coordinate 898,197, forward strand.
GCAATGACGGTATTTTGTCATGGGGAACCAACCAATATTCCCAAATTGGATCTTAAATGTTTGTGGGCAATGACGCCACAAGGAGTTGGGTGTCCATATTGGGTTCAGTTGTGGGTTGCAAATTGCTTGGAGCTTGGTAAAAAAGAGTTGGGAAAGATTAGTATGGGGGGTATGGTCACCCTTCTTGCAGAGAGATAAAGTCAATGAGGAGATACCAAAAGATGCTGATAAGAACGACATTCTCCACCCCTTGGGTACTTTTGGCACCCACCTCACTGTTGCGTCCTATATATACAGTATTCAACAATTGAAAAAGGCATCTATGCTTTGGTATCCTCATTCGCAGATTGGCTCTGTGTGGCTCTATGGTTCAAACAATGTGAAATATATGGTCTTACCGCAACCAGAGCGGACGGCTATCACCGAGGCGACCACACACGCTCAGCTTTATATTCCGCCAGATGAATACTATAGCCGCGGGGTGGAAGAGGAGTATGGTGAGCTTCAAGCAAGGGAACCGCATGCTTTACCCCCTGATTTTTATTCTATGGTTGAGAACAGGCTTAGTTCAATTGAGGAGACTCAAGCCACTTTCAGGGTTCGGCCATGAATAATTTCTTTGTGTCCCAATATCCAGCATATCATGATCCAACTCTTTCATTGAGCTGAATCTTCGCCAGCGCCGAGAGGAGCGTGCCTCTAGGAGAGTAGGACACCGTGATCCTGGTGGGTCTTCTGGCTCCTAGAGTTGTTTATTTCTTCCCTATTCAGTTTCTTTTAGTGTCATTATCTAAGATTGAGGACAATGTTTGTACTAAGCGTGGGGGAGGGGGGAGGGGGTATACCAAAATGTATTATATCCATTAATTGGAGGCAAATGCTATATCCTTTTCTTTGTTTTGCATGCAATTTCCTCAGTTTAATCACAAAAGAAGGTATTTTGTATAAGTCCAATTAACTTACAACAACTCTTAAAGTATTGATATAACACTAATTAGACTCTCATCCGATCAAAATAAAAATGCACATGCCTATTAAAAAATTAATAGTGAAGAGATGAGTTATGAAAAAGAAGTTAAAGACTCGAAGTTGATAAAAAAAAAGAAATAAATTTGTCAAAACAACTCTTGAATTCTGAAATGTTTTACAAGGAGCCAAAGGTGCCTGTTCTTTCATACCAAAGGTGCTTGTTAAGCTCAAATACATGTATGAATGTTTTACAAGGAGCCAAAAGGATTTTAGTAACTCTAGCAAGTTCAATTTCAACCAATACAACAACTAATTCTAATAATCCCTCAATATTGAAGGTGCTACTCAATATTGGAGTTATCGCAATGCAGGCCTAATAAAACAACTAATTCGAGTAATTTCATCCAATTCAACAACTAATTCGAGTAAAGTGATTTTTGGTAAAAGTGAAGCAGGCCCAAGTCGCATCCAGTGACCTATGTCACAGCTCGCAACTTTGCGCGGCCCTGCCCCAGCAAACATAACATTCGTACTCATCGCATCCCGCGACTCCTGTTGCACCTCGCAACACTCTCCTACCCAGCCTATTTCAATACTAAAAAAGCCAACTGCTGAATATTTACGGTGCAAGGAATAAAATTTACGTTATTAAAATTTTCGTTACCATGTCTGCAATATGGAATCATATCTTTGATTGCTTAACATATTAGGTTGAAATAGAATATTCTAAATTGATTTATATATCCCTTATTTACTTAGTTACCCAATTTGCCTAATATGTCAAAAAAAATATCATAAGAACTTATTATACCCATTCATCACTAAAATTTTCATTTAAATAGAGACAACCAACTCTGACATAAAGTAATATGCTCACCATAATATAAACTGAAAAAAACAAAACAAACACAAACATATAAACTGAAAAAAACGAAACAAACACAAGAGTTCACCATAATATTCTCAAAATTCAAACAAATAAACTGGAAAAAAATTAAAGAGAAACTGATGAAAACAACAAGAATTCGCATGAAACAAACCCAGATAATTCGCATTAAACAAACCCAGAAAATTCGCATGAAAGAAACCCATAAAATTCGAAACAAACCCAGAAAATTCGAAACAAAAATACCTGGCGTGAGTGACTCGTGACTCGTGAGGCGATGATGAAAGATACAAAAAACAAAACTGAAAAAATGAAAAGAAGAAAATCAGGCGATGATGAAAGATACAAACCCAGAAAAAACGAAACAAAAATGAACGATGAAACGATGAAAGAAGGAAATTGGTCGACGAAAAATACATGGCGTGAGGTGTCTCCACCGGCGCCTGACTGGTGAGTGCCGACTGCCGAGTGGTGACTGGTGAGTGTGAGTCTCTCACTCTCTCTCACTTAACGGCGCTGTAGAAGAAAATGGCTAGGTTTGGTGTTTTAGTTTAGGCCCAGAATTGTGTTTTGGTGTTTTAGTTTAGGCCCAGAATTGTGTTTTGGTGTTTTAGTTTAGGTTTTAGTATTTTAGAAAATCAGTTTGTTTATAAAAAAAAAGATAAATTTTATATATTAAATATTTAAATAAGTTTAGGGTCTAAGGGTCGGGTCTGGGTCGGAAATATCAAGACCCGGACCCGGACCCTAAAAAAATTACTTGGACCCAGACCCGGACCCAGACCCTTTGGGTCTGCAAAAGTTGGACCCAGATCCTTAAATTAGGGTCGGGTCCAGCAGGGTCGGGTCGGGTCCTGGACCCATGCCCATCCCTAGTAACAAGTGGGTCGTCCATTGCCATAGCCTCCATCATTTTAGCACCCTCTCCCATGATTAACAACGCTTGATCAATTCCTTGACCTCAAGAATTTGTTTGTTGTAGTCAGACATTGTTCCTTCATACAATAATTTCATTCCTCTTGGTGAAAATTGTGAAATGCACTCACCAACTGAATTTGGGTTACCTTTTTTGATTCCCTCTATTTTCACTTTTCTTGTATCAGATGTAAGGCAACTAGGCAAGTGACATAACACATAAGGGTTACTGGGTTAGTGAAGAATGATTTATATAGAACAATTTGAGTGGGAAGATCATATTAAGAACTGAAATTTAAAATTTGGCAATCAATGACATGGGAACCACACATATGGAATACCCAAAAGTTTTTCATGGTTCCCATATTATACAATTACTATAGACAAGTAATTTTTTCTTTAAATTTGGTTTGGTTTGGGTTGTTGAACGTTAGTGAAAGAGTTATCTAAGGAAACTTGTTGAACGTTATTTCATAAGATATACTAATTCCTCTCCCTAATGAAACTTATCTAATAATAAAAAAGCTTGCAGGATTTAGTTTCATTTTATTATTATTAGATGATATAAAAAGTAAAATAATATTATCTAATCATGAAACTTGTTGAACATTATTTTGGAAAAATTAGTTTTTGTTTTTTTTTTGTTTTTTTAAATGAAATGAGAAAGAATTATCTTTTTATTCTACACAGATTCATCGAATATGGGTTAGTGAAAGAAAAGGTACATAATTTCAAATAAATATGCAAATAAAAGACATATTATTTACAATAGATAATATTATTTTACTTGTTAAAAATATTATTTATAATTTATCAACCTAAAAAAATTCTTTCTTTTATAAATTAACATAAAATATGACTAATATAACAAATTATAAAACAACACCTTTTTATCTTCATAAGTTAACTACAAATTTTATTATACACCTGGGTGTACCGTGAGCATAGTACACCCAAGGCCATTTTTTAGCTCATTGCTCATTTAAAATCATCAAAATGAGCAAAATATACTAAAAAGGAGATTGCTAAATGAAAGGGACTAATATAGTATGGATTAATAATGACTACAATATATATTTGAAGCTTGATCAAATGATAGTCAACAATGGCTAGATTACATTTATAAAAGTCGTACAATAAAGTTATAAGATTGATCAATTAATTAGTTTAAGATCGCAATCTTCTCATATGATCATATAATTAAGGTGATCATATGGTTCGAAAAAGATTATAACACTATAGATGATAATAACATTGAAATATGAATATTGATCAATTAGCTAGTTTAAAATTGCGATCTTGATCATATGATCATATACTTCAAGTGATCATATGGTTCACAAGGGAGTACAACAAGCTTCGTCGATCAGTTAGTTGTTTCAAATCAAAAACTTACTCACATGATCATATAACAAGCTTCATCGATCAATTACATCTGGGTATTGTGTCTTCTTCGGTGATAATCTTATTTATTAGTCTTCTAAGCGTCAAGCTACAGTCTCACGCTCTAGTGCAGAGGACGAATATCGAGGCGTCGCTAATGTGGTTATATAATTATGTAAATATAATTATTGACTAATTATGTAAAGTTATCTTATATAGAGATATACTACGGAGGATTAGGGTTGTATTACTATATATAATAAGTTAATGAGAATATCTGAATCAAGGGAAAATTACACTATTCTACATTTAAAGTGACCATATGTCGTAAAGGGGATTAAAATAGTATGAATTACTAATGACTACAATATATGGTTGAAGCTTAATCAATTGATAGTCAGCAATGGTAAGATTAAAATAATAGAAATCATATAAAAGAATTGTAAGATTGATCAATCGGTTAGTGTGGAATTGCAATCTTCATCGTATAATCATATAATCAAAGTGATCATATAAGTTAATCGTCATCTATTATTATATTCATTTAGAAACTTAAAACATCTAATTGAGACAAAGTGTATGAGTTTCAGCCCATCTAAGTTGATTCATGAACGTGTATGAAATCCATATTGATAAATTTGTACTGGATTAACATTTAAGATTACATTGCTTCGGATAGAGTTTAAAATAAGTTTAGTTATAAATTCTAATAAGCTTAGTTGTTATTATTATTATTATTATTATTATTATTATTATTATTATTATTATTATTATTATTATTATTATTATTATTATTATTATTATTATTTTTTTTCTATATTGGAGTAAGTCAGAATCAAGTCAAATATAGAAACTTTTAATATCAAATTAGTTGATAGCTCGATATTGGATTAGATAAATATATCGATTAATTAAATTTATAAGTCAATTCAAAATGACAAAATACCAGTTAAGTTAATCGTCATTAATATCCGCTTTAAAACTCAAAACTTATGTTTTAATTGAATCAAGTTGATATTTTAAAAATGAACGTATCATTGTTAATAATAATAACACTAATAGTAGTTATAATAATAATAAGAATAATAATGATATTATTATTATTATTAAAAAGAAAAAATGTTTTAGTTTAATCATTATACAAGATGAACTGTTTGTGTTTCAAGGCAAAATCCAAACCCATATTATGAAAAAAATCTAAACCGTCAGATTAGAACAATCAAGGGCACACAAGAATAACACATGAAGCACACAGATCACTCTTATTGACCATTGGATACAAATGGTGAACCACATCTAATGGCCACAATTCACTCATCTTCTCTAACAAGTCTCACGCATCTGTTCATCTTCCACCAAAAAGAATTTCAGCCCCTTTCTTCATTAGCCCCTAATCTTCTCCCACAAGTCTCACGCGTCTGTTCATGTTATGGCGCTTGGAATGAAGGATTTTTACCTGAATTAGAAGAATTACAGCCCCTTTCATCATCCCCTTTCACAAGTGACCACCATTGCAGCGTCATAATTCTTCATGGAACTTCCTTCTCTGTGCAGCGTCGTCGCCATTTTCTTCATCGGCCCCCGACCCTTTTTCCTCTATTTTTGCATGTTTGAACTTCATTGAAAGTACCTATATAAAGCATTTCTCTCATATCTTTTTGTAATTATGTCTATCCTTTTCTCTTTTCTGAGCTTTTTGAAAAATTTAAAGCATAAAAATTTATGTATCACTATTTCTTTTTTTTTCCAAAAGTTGATCAGATCTGAAATTTAAACCATAATTTGGTCTTCTTATATGATGGATTTGTAGGATGAAAATAATTAGAATAATTGGTTCAACAAAATAATGTAAATAGATGACAGTGATCGATTTGTCCAATTGATTATAATTTACAACACTTTGATTTGATTAGACTGATAAGGGTGTTTTCTTCCCCCTTTCAGTTTAAAAAATAATAAAATTATTATATAAAGTTATGACCACCATTGTTGAAGGCTCTTAGTTGCAGAATGAAAAGAGATGAATAAAAGACTTTTCTTAAGGAGACCTAAGAGAGAGGGGGATGTGCGTGGCATCTTAAAACTTGGAAGAATGACGAATGATGAATTACATTGTACAGAGTAATTGAACAATGCATTAATATCATGTAAAAAAACCCAGAGAAAACATAGTATTAATAGCTATTAATGCCTGCCAATAAGACAAGCCACATAAGCCAAAGTAAACCACGTAATCTGCCACGAAAGACGCCACATAAGGTGGGTAGACGACCCGGTGGGTCAACAAAATTATTCCTAGTTGAATGCATACTTGATAAAACTTTGACAAACATCATCATAAATGTGTCGTTTTACCACCCTACCGTTGTAATTGTAATAAAATTCGACTGAACATTGTTTGAAGAATTTGTATATGTTAACACAAAACGAAAAAATACTTGATTTCTTGTACATTTCATAGCATGTTTCCTTAGAAATCAATTAGAAGTAAAAAATAAATATTATGGTTAATTGAAATTAAAGCAGAAAGAAAAACATTGTTTTAAAGCTTTGATGTGAAAATAAAAAAGGTTTATGAATTTTAAATTTTAGAGTATGTAAATGTTCATAATGTTGATATATTTTAGAGGCAATAATTTAAATTATAAGTAAAATACAATAATTCGAAATATAAGGTGGCAATACATGTGGGAGAATCCTATCTAGTTCTTAGAGGAATTGGAAGGTCTAGGTCTTCTTTAATATTAGAGTCCGTTTTTTAAGAGACGGTCTCACGTTAGTGTTAACGTGAGACCAGCTAATGTCATGTTGACATCATGCGCGTGCATCAAACCAGCACCGCAATTAGTTAAGCGTTTGGACCTATTAGTTATGCTAGCCTTAAATTGCTTTTGGATGAATTAGTTAAGCGGTGAAGTATATTAGTTAAGGGCTGAAATATATTAGTTGTATCATAAAAACCATATTATAACGCATCTTAATTGTTCAATCACAACAATACCACATAGGTACATGTGCAATAGGTGGACTAGATTTACAAAGAGCTAAGTGTGGAAAAGAGAAATCTCTGGAGCAGTTATAAACAACGTAACCCCATGGCGATATATGAAACCGAAAGAAAGTTATACAATCTCATTCTCAAAAGTCAAGATAATGAAGATGCAAGAAAGGTACTATAAGAAGCCTATAAGCTAAGACCAATGCTGCAAGTATAACAAAAGTCTTAACTAGAAAACCAATTATAGAAGAACAATGCTCATCAAGTACAACTACATTGGTTATTTTAGACTCCTATCGTGCAAAAACAAATTAAAGGGAAAAAGTGTAAGGAAGAAAAGTAATTTTAAGAAGACTGCAAAATAAATTCCAAGAACCAAACTGAAATTGGTACAATTACTCTAAATGTTAGGTTGTTTTAAGTTCTTTTTTCAGGTTGTCTTTTGTATTTGACATTTTAGATTTATAAAAAAGTTATTTATTCGTTTATATTGGAAACTAAATAATGTTCAATAGATATTAACTAATTATAGAACAACACTAACTAATGTACTGGATATGTTAACTAAAAAATATTGTAAGTCTACATATAGATTACCAGCTCTAAACTATCGTGCTAAAATACTTCACTAATTCGACAAAAATATTAACTAATTCGCCAAAAATATTATCGTGATAATTTGTGAGACGTTGTCCTTTTTTAAAAAACATATCTCTTGGATTTGGACAGGTCTCACGTTAAGACTAACGTGAGACCGTCTTTTCCAAGAATTTGTGTTTTATCACATGTTAACTTTTCATTATCATTACCGTCAGCCAACTACGGCAGAATTTCTGCTTCAAGCCTCCAACCCACTTTTTTTTTTTCAAATATTTTGTTTGTTAATTTATCCTAGCGACTGATTGCAACTAATAAAACACTAAACGCCACGTATTAGTTTAATGTTTTATCAACTGGGCACGGAAAGATCTGAATTCCATCTACAGAACTTGGAGTACTTAGGTGGCACCTAAATGACATGATAATTAAGGCTATGTTTAGTTCACCTCAAATTTACTAATCTGAACTTATATGATCTGATCTGAACTTATTTTTTCTGATCTGATCTGATCTGATCTGAACTTATCTTTTACAAAACATATTATTACTAATATTATTATTACTTTGTATTTCATTACTAGTATTACTATTACTATCATTTTATTACTATGCACAACTTTCAATAATAATAATAATAATAATAATAATAATAATAATAATAATAATAATAATAATAATAATAATAATAATAATAATAATAATAATAATAATAATAATATAAATAATAATATATAATAATAATAATAATAATAATATTGATAATAATAATAATAATAATAATAATAATAATATAGATAACATAATAATAATAATAATAATAATAATAATAATAATAATAATAATAATAATAATAATAATAATAGCATAATTAGTTTTTTTTTTGAAAAAGAACACATTAGTATATGAACATACAATTAAAAATAAAAGACTAAGGACTCTTTGGTCCAATGGTATGGCTTCTTACCTCCCACATGGGAGACCAAGATTCAAATCTTGGTGGAAGCATATATTTCAATATTGTTGTGGGTGGGGGAGGGGGGTTAGGGCTTGTTGGGTCTCTAGGTGAGTGACCCTGTGCGAGGGCAGCCTAGAGGAAATTCATCTTACCACGGGGTTCCCAAAATGGGTCCAAAAAAATTAAAAATAAAAGAACACACGTTTTAGGTAAAAAAAAAACATATTGTTCATGGTAAAGAAAACATATTGTTCATGTTCAAGGTCCGTTAATAATAAGAATTTAGGTAGTAATGAAAAGAACATATACTGAAAGAGCATACAAGATCTATTTAAAGAACACATTTTAAAAATAAAAGATAGATGTTATTTTTATATTGATGACATGTTTGGATTTAACTAACAACATGTTCTTTGTTATATCAATAAATTATTCTTTTTTATTATAAATAAACCTATAAATATGTATAACCATATGATCTTGTTCTATATAAACTTTGTTTTTAAAGATAAGTTGAAATCCTTTGTAGGGAAAATCTTGAACGTGATGACAACACCATTAAGTTATCCCGTGCTAATCATGTTTTATATAAACTAGTAATATATAATTTATATTATTCTACCAAAATTGTTTTAAAAAATAAAAATCATATACTATTGTCATGTTCATTACATGTACAACATCAAAAAGAACATCACATATCAAAATTATTAATTAGAACAAATATAAAAAAGAACACGTACAATTGCCAAAAGAACATTCTTCTTCTTGAACACAAATAGCTTCAAATAGTGATATCAATGACATTTATAATAATAGCAACGACATTAATAATAATTACCAATATTAATAATTAATAAGTACAACAACGACAATAATAATAATCTTTTTGAACAAATGTACTAGTAAATAGGTAATATTAATAGTAATAGTAATCGTATAAAGTAATAATAATAATAATAATAATAATAATAATAATAATAACAACAACAACAATAATAATAATTATTACAATAACAATAATAGCATTAGTAATACTAATAATCATAATAATCATGATAATAATAACAATAATAATAAGTTTTTAAATATAAGCATAATCTGAACTTATCTGATCTGATCTGAACTTATCTGATCTGATCTGAACTTATTTTTTCTGATCTGGTCTGATCTGATCTGATCTGATCTGAAATAAGCAAAAATAAGGTGAACTGAACATAGCCTAAGTGGTTTCAAGATATTGATAGTTGTTAATGTGACAATGACATGTGTGTAGTTTAGTAAACAACACGGCATATGGCAAAAATGATATATACATACATATATATGTAAATGATAAAGGTTGACTAATAATAATAGTAATAATAATAATAATAATAATAATAATAATAATAATAATAATAATAATAATAATAATAATAATAATAATAATAATAATAATAAAAATAATAATAAACTAAAAATAATAATAATAATAATAATAATAAAAATAATAATAATAATAATAATAATAATAATAATAATAATAATAATAATAATAATAATAATAATAATAATAATAATAATAATAATAATAATAATAATAATAATAATAATAATGAGAATAATTATTTTTCTCCACTTCTTCATGGTATCACAACAAAGATAAAAAATCCCCTAATTTTTTTCTCAATGGCGCACGAATATCACCCCCTCTCAAACACCACCGAGCCCTCCAAACCCATCACTGTCATGGGCGCCCACTCTGTTGAAAAGCTATCCTCCTCAAACTACATCATTTGGAAGGCTCAACTTGAAGCTCTCCTTATTGGCTATGATCTTCATCAATTCATCGATGGCTCCTCCAGTCCTCCTCCGACCAAAATACCAACTGATGACGACCCCTCAATACTTAACCCCGCCATGTTACATGGGTTCGTCAAGACAAACTACTCTTTGGTACTCTTGGCGGCACCCTCTCTCCATTCCTTGGCCCTTTCATCTCCCGTGCTCAAACTTCAAAAGAAGCTTGGGACATTCTTGTCCACACCTATGCTAAACCTTCCCGTTGTCATATTAAACAATTCAAATCTCAATTTAAACATCTAGCCAAAGGCTCTAGTTCTATTGAGGACTATATGCACAAATCCCGTCACATCGTTGTTAAACTCGCTCTTCTTGGTGCACCCCTTGACCCTGAAGACATTACTGATCACATTCTGATGGTGTTGGTGATGATTACAAACCTCTCATTAATGTCGTACATTCTCGTGACACCCCTATCTCCTTTGATGAACTTAATGAAAAACTCGTTCTAAAGAACTTGGACTTGAGAATACCGACCCCTCCCACCAGCCTCCTTCCCTACCGTCGCCAATCTCACCAACACAGACCCCACATACTGCCGCAACGCCACCAACTAATCCTCTTCCAAATCTCAATCTCCATCAACGCCCAATCAAAATCCCGGTAACCCTTTTCAGGGCCGCTGTCAATGGTGTAATGTCCAAGGACATACACTTACCTAGTGCCCAACCTTCAAAGATCTTCACCCCTTCATTCGCCCACCACCTCAACCTACTCGCTCATCCGACACACCACGCACCCCAAGCCAATGTTGCCATCACCACGACCACCATGATGCCTCCCCATCATGGCTCCTTGATAGTGGATCGTCTCACCATGTCGCCTCTGACTTCACAAATCTTTCTCTTCATTACTCCTATGATGGTACCGATGAAAGAGTTATTGGTGATGGTTCCAGTCTTACCGTTCCTCATATTGGTTTAACTCAACTCTCCACTCCAACTCACTCTCTTTTCTTTAATAATGTTTTATGTGTTTCATCTATGCATAAGAATATTATTTCCATCTCTCAACTTTGCTTTGATAATAATGTTATTGTTGAGTTCTCACCCACGCACCTTTTTTGTGTGTTAAGGATCAAGTGACGGGGGCTTCTCTTCTATCGGACCAACTAAGGATGGAGTCTACCAATGGCCTAGCACCACCACAAAACAAGCTCTTTCTACCACCACCAAGAATATTGGCTGGCATCATAGCTTTGGTCATCCTTCTATTTCCATTTTAAATAAAATGTTATTTTCTTTAGCAATTCCAAAGTCTCTAGATTTACTATGTAATTCTTGTAATATCAAATAAAAAGTTATAAACTTCCTTTTAGTGACTTGTCTCTTATTACTACAGTTCCTCTTGAAGTTATCTTTAGTGATTTATGGTCATCCCTCGTCTATATCTTTGATGGTTACAAATATCATGTAATTTATGTTGATCATTTTGGCAAGTATACATGGCTATTCCCCCTTAAAAAGAAATTTGACACTCACCAGTGGAAAACTGCTCAAATGCTCCGATTAAAAAGCCCACAAATGCTATGTATTTAACCTACTTCAGACGTCATACAACCATTTGAGCATTTTTTAACCGGTGCATTTAGCTTCTCAAATGCTCCGATTGTGCTTAAAACTATAGCATTTGATAATTTAACATGCTAAGTATACATCAATTGCTTCGGTTTATAGGACACAACAGGAGCATTTGATGACAAATGCTCCGGTTGATAAGGGCACTTGCAGCATTTGAAGGCCCAAAAAAATTTAAATTTTTTTGGCTTTTTTTTATCGGTTTTTTCACCAAATACCCCTGACAAATTTTTTTATTCACCAGACACCCCAACTTTTTTCCGAATACACCATATACCCCTGACTTTCTAAAAAATACATCAGGATGCTCCTAACTCCCTAAAAACCCTAATTAACTCTAATTAACCCTAAAAACCCTAAGTAAACCCAATTAACCCTAAAAACCCTAAGTAACCCTAACTCCCTCTCTCCCTAACCCACCACCACCCCCCAACCCCAGCCCCCCCACCCCCCCAACCCCAGCCCCCTTCCCCCTCCCCAGCTCCCCTCTCCCTCCCCCGCAGCCGCGTCTCCCCCTCCCAGCCACCCCCGTAGACAAAAGAACAGGACAACAACGCAGTAACAATTACAACACGACAGTAACAACAACGGCGGTGATAAGGCGGCGACTAGCAAAACGTGTTGTTGTCCTGGCAAAACGCACAAACCTCGACGGAGATCCCCCTCCCCCGCAGCGGCAAAGATGCCCCCTCCCTCGCGGTTGCAAAGATCCCCCATCCCCTCCCCTTCGAATCCCGCTCTCCCGACCTCTTTATGTCGGCGATGTTTGCCGCTGCTAATTTTTTATTCGAAGGGGGGGGGGATGCGGGCTGGGGGTGGTGGGGAGGGGGCTGCGTGGGGAGATCGGGGGAGTGTTGCGTGGGGGGGGAGGGGAGGAGGGGGGGGGTGGGACTGGGGGGTGGGCTAGTGGGGCTGGGGTTGGGGGGTGGTGGTGGGTTAGGGGGAGAGAGAGTTAGGGTTTTTAGGGTTAATTGGGTTTAATTGGGTTTAATTAGGGTTAATTAGAGTTAATTAGGGTTTTTTAGGGTTAATGACTAACGGAGTTAACCGCCGTTAGTCATTAAGGACATCCTGATGTATTTTTTAGAAAGTCATGGGTATATGGTGTATTCGGAAATAAGTTGGGGTATCTGGTGAATAAAAAATTTTGTCAGGAGTATTTGGTGAAAAAACCGTTTTTTATTCTAAATTGATGCATAATCAATTACATATAGATAAAAGTTGCATTTCTAATATTTTTGCTCATAAATACAAAAGATAAACAAATAATATATATAGATTATAAGAACTACAACATGCTAAATCTACATTTTATTCTATGCCTACCATATCCAGCACGTACATTGCTCCAACAGCCCTCAAATCCTTCATAATCTCAAATAATGGAACGAACTGCAACCTACTTCAACATATAATACATTTACTTCTTAAGAATACAAACGTCAATGATAACAAAACCCAATAAAATGGCCTACTGCATGCTCTGCTTTGACTAGTAAGAGATAGTCAATCAAGCAGCAATTTAGGCAAACAACTAAATCATCTCATCAACAACTTGCAGAGACACTCTTGGCAAAATTAACCCCCTCTCAGTTCCATATTTCAACCATTATCTCAATGTTATAGTAGAAAAAACGCAAAGAAATCTATCAAGGACACTGCTGTGATCAACATTTAAGAGGTTGAGCTATTATTGCACATATGAGATACTACTATACTAGCACACTATGCAAACTATGGCAGACAGCCTATTTCAAACATGTTTAGATTAATCGCGCTGACTTATGTTTCTACATAATGATTATTAATAATAAAGATATAATATGACTGAGAAAGGTTCTATGAAACAACAAACACAATAAACAGTGACTCAGAGATGTGATTGTGGAATCTCACATACATTACATCAACATTCAACAGCAATAAACGGTGGCAAGTATGTTTCATGGGTGAACTTCCAGAAACACACATTAACACTATTATTACTAAAGACTATCGATAAATGAGACACTAACCTTTGTACAAACTAAATTATGACTCTAGAACTTCAAAATAGATTATGTTGAAAATTTATGAGCACATATGTTTAGCATAATCCTAGTGCAAGTTTAACCACTTAAAATAGGATATAGTCGACGGATACACCTATAGTTTAGCATTATCCTGCTTTTAATCCAATTCTAGTATGTATGTAAGCAGTTGACCGGTCAATTCACTAGCATCTGCAGTTCTGCACTACCAAACTTAGCATAACCTCTGTCCTCATAGTATGCTTTTTGATCCTTGAAACACAGTAACTTCTTTCAAATTGCAGCCATCAATCACAGAAGAAAAAGAAGCCATCAACAAGGAAAAGACAGTTATCACACAAATAAACAAAGATTTCACAAGGGCCACATAAGAAATGAATTAACACCGTCATTTGGATCATCTCATTCTTTTCTTGACAAGCAAAGAAAAGAAGAAAGGAAAAAAAATAGCAATAACAGAACTGCTAGAAGTCGATCATATAAAAGCATCTCGGGGATGGGGGTGTTCTTGGGTAGTTTTTTGTCCTTGACCTATCCCCAGAGCCGGATGGGGGGAGATTGAGAAGGCAATTATATATCATTCATAGCACCTGACACAAAATATATGTAGGAGAGAAAGAAGAAGAATGGATGAAGATGAAGGATTGAGGGAAGAAGTTAGGGAGGAGACAGAAATGAGTTGAGGTAGGGTTATTGATTTGGGTGTGTAACTGTGTGGAAACAAATTTTGGCCCAAATAGATAAAATGAGCCAAATGCTCCGATTATCTAAAAAAACCCAAGCATTAGTGAAACTTTTTTTTTATTTTTAAGAAAGCCTATCAAATGCTTGGGGTTTTTTAGACAACCCAAGCATTTATACTCTAGCGCAAGAAGCTTTTTCTACTAGTACTACAACAGCATTTATACCTTTCAAAGCTCTTGTTGAAAAACGATTTAATCACCTCATTCTCACCCTCTACTATGACAATGGTCATGAATTTCAAAAACTTAATCCTTACCTAGCCACTTATGGAATTTCCCAACGCACATTGCCTCTTCACAAACCCCGAACATAATGGATATACTGAGTGATGATATCGCCACATTAGTGAAACTATTCTTGCTATGCTCTTTCATGCATCCATACCCCTTCACCATACCACTGGCCCTATGCTTCCGAAGCCGCCACATATCTCATAAACCATATGCCCACTCGCACTCTCCATCATGACACACCCTGCTATAAAGTCTTTGGTGTAGTCCTCAAATATGATCATCTTGAAAGCTTCGGTAGCCTTTAATACCTACACCTCCCACAAACTCGAACTTCGCTCTTCCGCTTGTGTGCTTCTTGGTTACTCTCCCACCCAACACTCCTACCTTTGTCTCAATTCTACCACAAATAATCATTTCTACTCATCCCACCATGTCCACTTCGTTGAAGCTACCTTCCCCTTTGCTTAGCTCACCTCACCCCCACCGTCACTACCCTCCCCACTCTTGATGAGTAGTGTGCATTTTCATGCCCCCTCCTGTAACAGCCCGCTACTAATTACAACTAAACTAATCATGCTTAGATCTAATCACCGGAAGCACATGAACTAAGTATAGCGGAGGTTGTTACCTGCTGGAGTCCGAGCCAATAAATTACATAGTTGAAATACAATAAATATGTGGGAACCCATTACAACACCAAAACATCATAAATCACAATTTAGAAATTATGTTCGAAGTACCCGACTCTGCCATAGCGTAATCACATCACAAGGTCCTAAAGTTGCCTGATTGCCTAACTCGGAATCCCTGCACAAATTAAGAGTCTGCCCCCACCAAGACAGGTTCAAAGAACAAGATCGCTTACGCTGGTACACAATCCATTCCTAGAAAATAGTATGGTGGCTGAAAGTAAAGGAATCATACTCCATGTTACCTTAAGAAGTAGTTCACGAAAATCGATACATCTATAGCAGTTGCTAAGATAGTATAAAGAATGTCTTTTAAAGAAGAAAGCAAATCAACTTTATGGTTATTTTAACTCACACACACACTTATCGAAAAGAGCTTATTCGATAGAGAAATCATGTTCTGAAAACCGCATAAGATTATGATAAATGGCTCAACACATGATTCCACAACTCATAACAAAATCTAACAGCTAACTAAACACATGTTTTCTCATTATGAGAAATCCTTTTCTTGGTAAAGTTATTTCGTGAAGAGAACTCACATTGAGGCATACACTAAGTATTGACCTCCACACATTTCGGAGTTTGCACCCCTTATTTTTAGCGCTTGCAAGCTAGGACATGTCCCCACACAATTTACACATAATCTCCCTCCCATAAAAATAAATTGAAATACATATTTCTGAATCTAAACTCCGCTTAGTAACACATTTGGAAATTCAACTCTTTTCCAAAAAGAACACAACTCTAAACCACATAATTGCTAGTTCAACTTTTGAAATCTAGCTCCGTTTATCAAACCATTTCAGAACTTAAGTAACATAAAGGTGGCTTAGGGTCAATGGTAGTTATGAGGTTCTAATAAGAAAATATTCAGGAAAAACTTTACACCGGAGACATTTATCAAAGTGACAAAATCCCTGAGCTAACACAGGGGTTTTTCTGCTTATTTGATGAATATCTTTGAAATTAAGGATGTAACATGTCTAAACTCAATATACTTCTTAGGTACTACCATATTTGGCATTAGATCAATTGAAATAAGATTCATAACTTATTGTTTTAGAAATTCGAAAACAATGTTCAAAAACGTTGTTTTTGATTATTTATCGATACTTCCCGGAAAATACTAAATATTAATAGTTTAAATCTCATTAGCACACACTATATTTATATTTGAGCTACTGTAACATATCATTTTTGTCTCAAAATTTTGTTCTTAAATTATCTTGAAGTTTAAAGTAAGTCATTTACAAAGTCGGTAGATTTTTAGCGGTTTTTGAAGAAATTACATTACAAATTCTTAAATAGTCGATCTAATTAAATTTCTCTTACTAAGTACCACAGACTTACTGCCATATTTCAAATCATATGTTTTGAAAATTGAAATGCATAATCTTTGTGATCTAAAACCTAATTTTTTAGTTGGAAAACAAGATGTCCTTTAACCACATTTTGTGACTAAATCACTTAGAAATCCTTATACAAATCTTGGGCTAGTATAGCATCACATGCAACCTCTTACAAACAAGTACACCTACTGCCCATTCATGCCAAAACAATCAAAACACAATTCCACAAAAAATCCAAACACAATCACACACGAATTTCTTCACAAAAACCGATTAACGAATACTAACCGCACTTAAGTAATAAAAATTGTATCTTTACTCAATTCCTCAAACATGCAACCACTTAAATAGACTAAAACCCAAATATACAGTAGATACAATCCACATCTAGCTCAAATCCATGCCCATAAGTATTCTTCAAAAACATCATAATGACCGAAATTTCTATGTTACCAAAATGGAGTAAATTTGTGTACCTTAAACTCCAAAGCTTGTAACTTGATTAATTCCTTCTCTTCAAGCTTGTTTCTTTGGCTCCATAGAATCCTCAAACATGCATTAATATTCACACAAAATTTCGTAAGAACCCCTAAGAGAAGTGGTTGAATTAACCTAAAACATTTGACAAAAACTTACTGTTTTCCTTAGAGAAGAAGATGACCTTGTTTCTCCTATTTTCTTAGCCCTTATGCTCGAATTAATGTTTTAATGCTTGACCATTAATCTCTTGGATGTGTATGATATTAATCAAGACTTACATGTAAGAGATTTCATGGAAAAATGTAAGAAAAATGAAGAGGAGCGTAGCTCCTGTTTGCCAGTGAGATATGGCGAGAGAGGAAATAAATGGGGAATGGTTTTGGGAAGCAAGTTTTTGTGAGAGTTTGAGGCTCAAATTTCAATAACATATGTGTTTATATGTGAGGGAAGATGGGGTCATAATATCTCTTGGCTTCCACCTCTTAAACGAGGGTATTTTGGTCTTTTTATCCCAAGTGGTCAGTTAGCAAAATCCTGATCTTCTCCTTTTGTTTTAATCTACCTTAATTATATAATTGTCATACTTATTGGTTTTTTTAGGACCCCGCATGGTCCACCACCTCCCTTAAATGATGTTACATCCTCTTATATACTCAAACTTAAGCCCAAGTGGTAATTACTTATGCAAGCTTGGGTAAGGTGGGTACACTCAGTGTACATAAAAGATACTGATTGGTGGGATTACTCTCCCACAAGTGGTAGGAGTTGGTATTGGAAGCGTATTTGTGAGATTAAAACTCAATTGAAGTAAGTCTACAGTAGATAAGAGTTTGTAAGCATGCCTAAGTACTGTATTCAGGATGTATTGCAGAAGATAACAGAGCCAAGGAGCTATGTCTTTTGGGATAGCTATGTTTGGAGCAGACTTAGTGCGCCTAAATTCAAGTTCATAAAATGGCTTGCAATGAGGGGAAGGTTGCATACTGCTGATAAAATAGCAGTCTATGATGGTAATGCCTCTACTGAATGCCTCTTATGTGGTCTGGAACCTGAAACACAGGAGCACATTTTGTTTCAGTGTCAATATAGCAAGCAGATTCTTTGTCAGATTAAAAATTGGATGAAGTTTGGTTCTGATCAGCTATAAACTTAAACAGGCTGGTTAGATGGATTGCCAATTGCAGAAACTCCAAGTTCCAGCGTGCAGCTTATAGTGCAGCCATAGCAGGTACTGTGTATGGGATTTGGCATGCTAGAAATGATAGCAAATGGAATATGAAGGTGCCAACTGTTCACTATATGGTGAAATGGATTAGAGACATTGTTAAAAGAAGAATCTTCCTTGTGTTACCTGAAAAGATTTCTAGGAGTGACATGAATTGGTTTTATACTCTGTAAGGGTGTATAGGGACAGTTGTATAGTTGTTGCTTTGGCTACGTTTTGTAGCAGGTCTGCTCTTATCTAGGGAGGAGGGGCCAACCTAGTTGGTTTGTTCCTCCCTAGATAAGAGGTTGTAATTTTGTTAAGTGCCAATATATTCTTAATTACTTAGCAAAAAAAAACTTAAGCCCAAGTATTTTGTAAAGTTCCTTCAGTACTAATCTTTTATCATAAGTACATGAGCACTTTTGCCTCAACTATTTTCCACTCATGCATATATCTAGTAATTTCTCAATATATATCTTAATAACAAATAACACATAACTAATGAATAAGGGTGCTTAACACTCCATTACGCATATTCCAATAACTAATAGATCACACACTTATAATCACATACAAATACGCAAATTTATTTCGCCTACGCGGTGTGAGCATATATATTTGACTACCCCATTGTTAAGGTTTTATTGAAAATATTTTCAAAGTCGCCAACAAGTCTTTAAATGAAGACTCATAAACCTAATTGGATATTGGGAAATCGTAGGGACAACTTAGGGACTTATCCAATGAAGATTTCCCCGTCCTGACTCCATAGATGGTCATGAACCAAAAATTGAGTTCGGGGGTGAGGGTACGAACACGGTCATAATGAACCACATTCGCCCATTGCTGGCCTCTACTAAATATCGATTCATGTCAATTTTTATGCAATAGAATAACCAAATAATATTGTCATGCACCCTAAAAAAATTTAGTCTAGATTGGTTCAGGAAACACATAAAAGACTATTTTTAGTGATATGTTATTAGGCAATTAAATTACAGGGAACCTAACAGGTTGTCCAAATTATCTGATTACTATTAGAACAATTCTTTAGGTCTTTTATTAGCAAAAATAACATGTGAGGTGATGAAAAGCATAAATAGAACAATCAGGCAAGCATATAATAATATATAAAAATAAATAAAAAGGAGAGAAAGATTAGAATGTACAAAAGAGTGTTTTTTATATTAAAGATCTACATCAGGAAAGAAATAGTTAGTAACTTCAATATAAAAAAAATTATTCAAGGACCCTCAGGATTATACCGTGGCTTGGGTCTGAGAGATTGACAACCTTCGGGACGAGTAATCCTGAAGCTGGAAAATCTAAACTTGTATGTAGATTCAAATGTATGTATGTGTTTGTAGATTTGAAAAGTATGAGTTTTTTGTAGAGAAGTTTTGTAGAGAGGTTCGTCAAGTATGTCGTCTAAGTATGTAAAAGTCGAGTATTAAGTGTAGAGAAAAAAAACCGTCCTTAAATTTGGAAAATCGAAGAGTATTTATAGGGAAAAGGAATTTGCGCTTCACGCGCCAGCTGCGCCAGGCGCAAGTGGCTGTGTGATGCACAATCACACGTGTCAGGCGCACATTGGTGCGCCTTTCGCGACATGACCAATCATCAGTGCCCACGTGGCACACGCTTTAACAAAGATAAAATTGACAGCCTGTGCATCACACAGAGAAGTGCGCTCGGCGCACGACTCTGTGTGACACATAGGTCTACGTGGCAGGCTTGTGCGCACCGCCTTGCTTTTGACACGTTTTGACAATTTTTTTTATAAAATGCGTTTTAAAGATTTTCCTTTATCTTTTAACTCCGGAAATCTGATTTTACGGGATAAAATCCGATTTTAACTAATAAAAAATATCTTTGAAAATATTTATTTTATTTAAATAAAAATATTAATTATCAATGAATAATTAAATGGGCTTTTCAAAGAGTTGGGCTCAAAATACGATTTTGGATCATTAAAATACGCTTTAACACTTTTTAAAATAGTTTTGGCTCTTCGGACTGCTCTGCCCTTGGGTCCGACCAATTAAGACCGTGGTATGTTTCATCATTGGACCCTTAAATGGGGAGATACGATTATGTGTCTACGGTAACATAATAGAATACTCGTTTCCTAAAGAGCTTTTATATAAGAAAACCTTTATCACATTTTTGAAAGTATTCTCAATTAACACACTAATCACATATATTACACTTAATCGTTCAAATTTTTACTTTTTAATCTTTCCTAATTAAATCGGGTTGTTACACCTCATCCCCCTCATTCCACCCACCCCGCCTACCCACAACCCAACATCATACCCTATTTCTCTCCTCGGTTTCCCTTCCTTTTCCTTACTCTACCGCTTCTTCTCTTATCCCCCATTCTGCCTTCATCTATGTCACTTGACAATAGCTCCCCATTCACATTTGTCACTTCCGCTACCACCCCATCTACCCCAATGCCACGACCACCATCCCACCCCTACCACACCAGAGCTTCGCACAACATCTACAAGCCTATACAAAAACTGAACCTACATGCTCAACTAGTCAATGTTGAACCAACCACCACAAAACATGCCTTAGCTAACCCCACTAGAAACTTTCCATGGATGCCTAGTATAATACCCTCCTTAAAAATGGCACATGGGATCTTGTACCCCTTTCTCTATCCCAAAACATTGTTGGGTGCAAGTGGGTCTTCAACACAAAATATAATCCTGATGCTTCCCTCTAAAAACATAAAGCTCGCCTTGTTGCTAACGTGGAACCAACGTCCGGGTCTTGACTACACCAAAACATTTTCCCTTGTCATCAAACCCGCTATAGTGCACCTCATCCTAAGTGTGGCTACTACTAACCATTGTCCTTTGTGCCAACTTGATATTAATGATGCTTTCTTGCAGGGTACTTTCTAGGAGGATGTTATCATGGCACAACCATATGGTTTTGTTGATCCACAAATAAAAACCACATTTTGTTTGCTGCTTGCATAAGGCTATCTATGGGCTCAAGCAATCCCCTCGTGCATGGTACACCGAGCTGTGGACGTACCTTCTCAATGTTGGCTTCACCAACTCCCTTTCCGACTTTTCACTCTTCTTCTACAAAGGTGCCAAACCCATATATGTTTTAGTCTACGTTGATGATATCATAGTCACTGGTGCCTGCCCCGAATCTGTCATTGCATTCATAAACCAGCTTGGAGTCTGCTTCTCACTCAAAGATTTGGTTCGCTTATTGTACTTCCTTGGCATGGAACTTCAACCCATGGTTAATGGCATTTTCCCAAGCCAACGAAAACACACCATTGACTTGCTCACTCATGCCCACATGAATGACGCGAAACCAGTATGTACTCCCATGGAAATTAACTCCCAGGTTCCCAGCTCATGCTACATTTTGGCACGACTCTTGACAATCCCACCAAGAATTGAACCCTGGTGGCCGGCCTCTAATATCTTGGTCTTATGTGGCCCGACGTTGCCTTTGCCGTAAACAAGTCGTCACAGTTCATACATCGCCCCACTACTTCTCACTGACAAGCTCTCAAATGTTTATTACAATAATTAAATGGCACACTAACTTATGGCATTAATCTTTATGATCACTCTCCCCATACACTACATGCATTCTCCGACTCCAATTTGGTCGGTGATAAGGATGATTTTACTAGTATTGGTGCCTACATTTTATATCTTGGTCGGAAAGAGATCTCTGAAAGTTCCAAGAAACAATGTTATGTAGCTCGTTCTTCTATGAATGTTGAGTAACACTCTGTTACCCAAATCGTAGCTGAACTTACATGGTTAATTAATGTTCCAATGGAGTTGGTCTGTAACAGCCCGCTACTAATCACAACCGAACTAATCATACTTAGATCTAATCAGCGGAAGCACGTGAACTAATTATAGCAGAGGCTGTTACCTGTTGGAGTTCGAGCAAATAAATTTTATAGTTTAAATACAACAAAGATGTAGAAACTCATAACAACACCAAAACATCATAAATCACAATTTAGAAATCGTAAAGCAAGTATTATGTTCGAGGCACCCGTCCCTGCCGTAGCACAATCACAACGTAAATTCCTAAGGTTGCTTGACTTCCTACCTCGGAATTCCTGCACAAATAAGGAATCTGCCCCCACCAGGACAGGTTCAAAGAACAAGATCAACTTACGTTGGTACACAAGTCATTCCTAGAAAATAATATGGTGGCTGAAGGTAAAGGAATCATCTCCATGTTTCCTTAAGAAGTAGTTAACGAAAAACCGATATATCTATAGCGGTTGCTAAGATAATACAAGAATGTCTTTTAAAAGAGAAAGCAAATCAACTTTATGGTTATTTTGACCCACACACACACTTATCGAAAAGAGCTTCTTCGATAGAGAAATCATGTTCGGAAAACCGCATAAGATTATGATAAATAGCGCAACACATGATTCCACAACCTCATAACAAAATCTGACAACTAACTAAAGACATTTTTTCTCATTATGACAAATCCATTTCTTGATGAAGTTATTTCGGGAAGAGAACTCACATTGAGGCATACACAAGGTATTGACCTCCACACATTTCGGAGTTTGCACCCCTGATTTTTAGCGCTTGCAAGCTAGGACATGTCCCCACACAATTCACATATAGTCTCATTCCTATAAAAAAATTGAAATACATATTTCTGAATCTAAACTCCGCTTAGTAACAGATTTGGAAATCCAACACTTTTTCAAAAAGAACATAACTCTAAACCACATAATTGCTAGTTCAACTTTTGAAATCTAGCTTCGTTTATCAAATCATTTAAGAGCTTAAGTAACATGTAGGTGGTGTTGTGACAGATGCAATTAACGAAAACAAATAGCAATGAACAATCGACACAAGAGTTAACGTGGTTCACTAACAATGTATTAGCTACATCCACAGGCAGTGGAGAAACGGTTTTTATTAGGTTTTAGGAGAGAGTACAGATTACATAATAAAAAATGGAGGTGGAGGTTAATAATAGGGTTTATATAGTACCCTACTAATTATCCTAAACAGATGAGCCTAAACCCAAAACTAAAACAGACCTGATATAACATAACTTATATTGTCTCAAAAAATTCGAAAACAATGTTCAAAAACGTTGTTTGCGAATATTTATCGATACTTCTCGGAAAGGACTAAATATTAATAGTTTAAATCTCATTAGCACACACTATATTTATATTTGAGCTACTGCAATATATCATTTTTGTCTCAAATTTTTGTTCTTAAATTCATCTTGAAGTTTAAAGTAAGTCATTTACAAAGTCAGTGGCTTTTTAGCGATTCTTTGAAGAAATTACAATACAAATTCTTAAATACTCGATCTAATTAAATTTCTCTTGCTAAGTACCACATTCTTACTGCCATGTTTCAAACCATAAGTTTTGAAAATTGAAATGCAAAATCTTTGTGATCTAAAACCTAATTTTTAGTTGAAAAACAAGATGTCCTTTAACCACATTTTGTGACTAAATCACTTAGAAATCCATATACAAATTTTGGGCTAATATAGCCTCACGTGCAACCTCTTAAAACCAAGTACACATACTGCCCATTCATGCCAAAACAATCAAAATACAATTCCACAAAAATCCAAACACAATCACACGCAAATTTCTTTACAAAACCGATTACCTAATATCAAACGCACTTAAATACTAAAAATTGTATCTTTACTCAATTTCTCAAACATGCAAACACTTATAGATAGTAGATACAATCCATATCTAGCTCAAAGCTCATGCTCATAATTATTCTCCAAAACATCATGATAACCGAAAATTCTATGTCATCAAAATGGAGTGAATTTGTGTACCTTAAACTCCAAAGTTTGTAACTTGATTAATTACTTCTCTTCAACCTGATTTCTTTGTCTCCTTAGCATCCTAAAATATGCATTAACATTGACACAAAATTTCGTAAGAAACCCCCTAAGATAAGTGGCTTAATTAACCCAAAAATTGACAAAACTTACTGTTTTCCTTAGTGAAGAAGATGACCCTGTTTCTCCTATTTTCTTAGCCTTTATGCTCGAATGAAAGCTTGCACGGTTAGCTCTTGGATGTGTACAACATTAATCAAGACTTGCATGCAAGAGATTTCATGGAAAAACGGAAGAAAAATGAACAAAGGTGAAGACTCCTCTTCACCGTAAAAATGGTGAGCAAGAGGGGAGTGAGAGATCACATCTGGGCATCTCCTTTTCGCGAGGATTTGGAGCTGAATTTTTAATGAGGATTGAAGGTGTATGTGAGGAAGAATATGAGTGTTTTATTTCGTGGCTTTGTCCCCTCTAAAAAGGGTGTTTTGATCTTTTGATCCCAAGTGGTCAACAACAACAATTCTGATTTCCTTTCTTGTGTTTTAATAAACCTTTTCCTATTCTTATTAGTGGTTTTGGGACCCCACATGGTCCACCACTTCCCTTACTTGAGGTTAGATCCTCTTATATACTCAAACTTAAACCCAAATATTTTGTATAAGTTCTTCCAGTATTAATCTTTTATCATAAGTACATCAGCTATTTTGCCTCAACTATTTTTCCACTCATATATCTAGTAACTCTCCATATATATCTTAATAACACATAACACATAACTAATGAATGAAGGTGCTTAGCACTCCACACATATTCCGATAACTAATAAATCATACACTTATAATCACATACAAATACACAAATGTAATAGAATAGAGTACTCGTTTCCTAAAGAGCTTTTTTATAAGAAAACCTTTATCACATACATTTTTGAAAGTATCCTCAATTAACACACTAATCAAATACATTACACTTAATTGTTCAAATTTTTACTTTTTAATCTTTTCTAATTAAATCGGGTTATTACACGCTCCCCCCCTAAGAAGTTTCGTCCCGAAACTTCTAGCAATATCTCAGATAAGATTGGGTAGCGATGATATGTCTTTTGTAACTGAATCCGTAAGAAATATAGTGAGCTCGTATTATCACTACTGATGTGACCATGTTATGTGCGATTATAGAGCGTTGAGAAGTCCATTTCACTAAGGTTTAAGTCTTAAGAAGGAGAGTTTTACTCATCTAAACCTTAGTGTGGGGAAGAGGGAGTTATGATGAATTTGATGTATTAGAGGAGATTTAAGGATATTTTGTGGTTCTATATGTGTATGATCATTTATAGGTGGATTTCCGTCTCGTGTTTGCGATCCATTCAACATAAAAAGCTCACAAAGTTCATTGAAGTCTAGAGTTATATAGTTGATGCATCCAAGTTCATCCTCTTAGTGTTTCTACAGCAGTGATTGCCCACCATGGGTGTTGAAGAGCCCACCTCTGACGTTTGTTGAAGATCAAATCCCAAGTAGTGGCGAGTGCCCGAGTCGGGCGCCATACACGCATGAGCCGCGCCTTTCGAGCATTACAGGATCGTACACAGCAGCACATGCCCGACTCGCGCACTAGAAGCGCACGACTTGCGCATATCGAGCGGAGGTGAGAATTAGACAGCAGCGAAGGCCCGACTCGCGCGCCATAGATGCCCGGGTCACGCACTTCGACCCTGTTATGTTTCTTTAGATGTTTTCGGCCTTTCGAAGGTTTTATTAATATTAGAAAAACATTATTTTGTTTGAGGTTATGTAATCCCAGAACTAATTAGAGAGAATAGAGTAGAAGAACCCTAATCCCTATCTTTCCCTCTTGGTTTTGAGATCATTACTTTGAAGATTTTTTTGATGGAGGCCATGTCGATCGTAGCCTAAATCTAGTCTTGAGAACGGTTAATCAAGCTTCGGTCTACTATTGTGAGGTTTCTCTTTGTTAACTATTTCTTAATTATAATTGTGGTTTCTTGATTTTGATCTATGATTATTGTATGTATTGCTAGGAGTACTACTAGTTTATACATCCGATTTATCTTTTGCTAGGATTTAGAATTGATGTCGAATCGTCTGTTCTTCTTTCATGAGTAGCAACCTAGGGTTTGATTAATGAATCTGATTATTCTTGATTAATCACTAGAGAAATCATAATTTCCAATTTGAATATGTTGTGCTAGCAATTTGTTGATTGGCTTGTTGTTTCCTAGTTCGTTGACGTTCTATCGATTTGAATTTAATCTCTGATTAGATTAGGTTAATCTTTAGTTCAAGTTTTATGATCATCTGATTATGATTGTTTAACGGTTCTTTTGCGGGAAAGGAATTTGATTTCCAACTTTGAGTAATTAAGAATAAAGTTACACATTTGAGAAACCAATGATCAATAGTATGAGTCGAAGTGGCCAGTAACCGAACTCAAGATTCTTCTCTTATTGATTACCTTACTTCTTTATTGTTCTTTAGTTACTTATATTTTAGTTATTCATTTCTTTAATTACAAAACCCCCATTTAATCTATTATAAGCACGAGTTAGTCCCCAAGTCTCTGTGGATACGACCCTACTTACCACTTACATTCACTTGTTTTGGAAAGAAGGAAAATATACTTTTATCTTTGGTAGCGCGTGCAACCGTGTCTCACCAAATTTTGGCGCCGTTGTCGGGGTCTTGGCAATTACTAAAACGTGTTTATTTTAGATAGTTCTTTACATTTCGTATTATTTTTCTTAGTACACGGTTGATACTCATACTACTAATCAAGATCAATTGCAGTACGATCCAGAACTTGAATTGAATCTATTCAGGTTAAGGAGAGAATTGCGAGCAAATTTTCGAGAACTTCCATTTGTTTTGAACTTTGAGGAAGAAAAGCCACCGCGAGTTGAGACTCGTACTCTGAGGGAGCTCACCGCTCCTAATCTCGATCAGCAACCACTATGTATCACTTTCCCAACACTGGAGGAAGGTACCACCTTCGAGCTCAAGTCAGGGCTCATTCATCTGTTACCATCTTTTCATGGGCTCAGTGGTGAAGACCCTAACAAGTTCTTATCTGAGTTTCATGTTGTGTGCTCAAGCATGAAACCGAATAATGCCACTGAAGAGCAGGTTAAGATGAGGGCGTTTCCTTTTTCTCTAAAGGATACGACCAAAGATTGGCTTTATTATCTCCCACCGGGGTGTATCTCCAGTTGGTCTGAAATGAAGAAGCGGTTCCTTGATAAATATTTTCCCGCTTCAAAGTCATCCACACTCAAGAAAGAGATCAGTAACATAGAGCAGCGATATGATGAACCTTTGTATGAATATTGGGAGCGTTTTAAGAGGTTATGTGCAAGCTGTCCGTATCATGGATATAGTGAGGAAGATTAGATCTTATACTTCTATAACGGGCTTTATGAGGATGATGTGCGGATGATTAATGCAGCTAGTGGTAGATCGATCATAAATAAGACTCCAGCGAATGCTAGAGCTTTGATAGAGGAGCTTTCTGAGGGCTCCATACACTTTAGTAGGCGATCCACCCACAAGAAGATGAATTTGAGTAGCTCAAATGCGCAAAACCCCAAACTTGAAGAACAGGTTCAAGCTCTTACCTCACTAGTAAGAGAGCTCATGGTTAAGGGACACACACAACACATTAAGGCGTGTGGGATATGTGCTTCAGATCATCCCACTGATTATTGCCCGCAACTTCAAGAGAGATCAAGCGAGGAAGTCAATGTTCTTGGTTTCCAAGGTGCAGGAAATCAAAGGAAGTATGGTCCTTATTCCAACACATACAATCCAGGTTGGAGAGATAATCCGAGGTTGAGGTATGGTAATGATCAAGGTAACCAACCACCCACACAATATCATCAACCGCAACAACAGTTCATGAGACTTCAAGCTCCAGTTCAAGGTCAACATCAGGGTCAGAATTCGGGTATTATGCAAAGTTCTACGATGTCTACTGAAGATATGCTCAATGCCTTGACCAAGAATGTGACCAACATGCAAGGGAATATGGTACAGTTCCAAGAGGAAACCCGCTCTAGTATACAGAATTTGGAAACACATATGAGCCAGGTTTCGAGTGCAGTGAGCAGACTAAAGGCTCGTGAGTTTGGGAAATTACCCTCCCAAACAGAAGTAAACCCAAAGAAGAATGTGAGCGCTATCATGATAAGGGGTGATACACAGCTGCAAAAGGGGGAAAACATGGTTACTAGAAACAAGGAAGTCACTTTACTTCCAAAACATAGGCCTCCCCCACCTTTTCCAGAAGCTTTACGGGCCGATAGAAGGTATGAAAGCAACAAAGGTATATACGAGGCCGTACGCGAATGTGAGGTAAGTTCCCCTGTTTTACCCAAAGTAGAGACAACTTGCGAGCATGTTTCTGCTATTTCTCACAATGCACTTCCTCCCAAGTATGATGACCCATGCATGTTTACCATTCCTTGCACTATCAATGACATTAGTATTCCTAAAGCTATGTTAGACTTAGGTGCTTCAATTAATGTGATTCCTTTTTCACTATATAAGTCTTTAGAGCTTGGCCCTTTGCATGCAACGAATGTCATAGTGCAATTAGCTGACGGATCCCACTCTTACCCCAAGGGTAAAGTAGAGGATGTTTAAGTTCATGTTGGTAAACTTCAGTTCCCTACTGACTTTTATGTACTGGACATGGAGTCTGATAGTCATGTTTCTCCCGTTCTTTTAGGGAGGCCATTTTTGAAAACGTCCAGTACAAAAATTGATGTTGGTGTTGGGTCATTAACGTGGAGTTTGGGGGACATATAGAAGCATTTGGTATTCATGAGTCTAGGAATTCCCTAGCGACTGATCATCCCTCTTGCTTTGTGGGTACTATTAAGTCCATAGAGTGTGATACATATGATACCAGTGAGGGGCATGAGTCATTAGAGGTAGTGAGGTTGCAAAAACATGAGAGACCGCCTGATTTACCGCATAGTCTTACACCGTTACCACTAACGCTAGTTGTGCAGGAAGTTCTCATCAGAATTACAGGTACAAGTGTTGGAACAAGGAGTTGAACCATCCCCGGATTGATTGTGGGAGGTATAAGGTCGAGCTAACGACTTTAAACTTAGCGCTACTCAGGAGGCAACCCGAGCCCCTTTTTCTTTTCTTTTTTCTTTTTCTTTTTTTTTTTTTCCTTACTCTTCTTCTTACTCTTAAACCTCACCATTTTTTCTCCTCCACCACAACAAATTATATTTCATCCACCACCATGATCCCTCTTATTTCCCGAGCTACAATTCAAAACACTCTTAGCCAATCTTAATCCAACTTAAGCCAAAATACATCAAAAGACCTTTGAGAGGTGTCCATTTGAGAGACGTTGGTGAAATTGGAGGGTCAAGATTGATGCAGGAGTTACATGAGCAATACTTACGGTGGCCAAGCAACAGTGAGCATTTGCATACTAGATTTGGCTCTTCTACCAGGTGCAAATTTCGAAATTATATTCTTCCAATGAATTTAATTTTGGACTAGTCATTTACTTGGTTGTAATAGGGAGTCGGGTTGTGAGATGGTTGTGTTTTCTTGTGTTGTTGGGCTGTGAAATGTTTTTGATTGGTATTGTTGAGGGAGTGAGAAATTTTGTGCGAGTCATTTTTTTTGTGTTCCCCTTTTTTTTCTTGTATTTTTCTTGTACTTGCTCTCACATTGAGAACAATGTCTTGATTAAGTAGGGGGGAGAAAATTCTCATTGTTTTATTTGATGTATATACGTTTTATTTGAAAAAAAATACAAAACAAAGAAATAATTGCATGAAAAAAAAAGTGATGAAATAAAACCCGCTGAGTTGAAAACCCGCAAGGGCGGGCGACTCAGGCAAAAATGGGGGTCCGGATAGGTTGAAAACCCAAAAGGGCAATCTATGCAAAAAAGTGGCTAATTAGAGCGGGTGAGATGGTGAGTTCATAAATGAAAAAAAAAAGTGTGATGCTAGGATGAAAACCCGAAAGGGCTCCTAGGCAAAATGAGAGATAAAAGAGAGAAAATTTGAAATCATTTGCCGGAGTTGGTGTCATAAGGAGGGTTGGTGATATAAGGAGTGCCTCGGGTAGGTTTTTCATCTTGGTGTTCGGAGTTAGAGGCGAATAGGTTAGAGCTCACTCATCATTGGAGGAATAAGGAGTTTGATTGTTGTGATTGTGTTTAGATGGTCCAAGTTCGAGTCCTTTGAGATTTGTCAGGATTCGAACTTGCTTTTATCATTTCATAACATGAGGATGGTTATGGTGTTGTGCAGATTGGAATGGCTTTGAATCTTTTGAGATCTTTCGGGATTCAAAGTCATACATTTTTATTATCTTGGTGTTGAGTATAGTGTGAGAATGCTATTTACATTATTTCAGGTGAGCTTTTAGCTCAAGTGTGGGGGTGACTCTTACCCTTAGACTTGGCTTTGAGCGACTCGGGGGGAATAGCAACCTTTATCATACACTAGGATGGAGAGATAAGGGGAGTAGTGAAAGGTGAGCAATAACTTGGAAGGGGTGCCTCATTGACCTTTATTTTTAGTTTACTCGAGGTTGAGTAAAGTTCAAGTGTGGGGGTATTTGATGTGACCAAGTTATGTGCGATTATAGAGCGTTGAGAAGTCCGTTTCACTAAGGTTTAAGTCTTAAGAAGGAGAGTTTTACTCATCTAAACCTTAGTGTGGAGAAGAGGGACTTATGATGAATTTGATGTATTATAGGAGATTCAAGGATATTTTGTGGTTCTATATGTTTATGATCATTTACAGGTGAATTTCCGTCTCGTGTTTGCGATCCATTCAACATAAAAAGCTCACAAAGTTCATTAAAGTCTAGAGTTATATAGTTGATGCATCCAAGTTCATCCTCATAGTGTTTCTACAGCAGTGATTGCCCACCATGGGCGTTGAAGAGCCCACCTCGGGCGTTTGTTGAAGATCAAATCCCAAGCAGTGGCGAGTGCCCGAGTCAAGTGCCATACACGCACGAGCCGCACCATTCGAGCATTACAGGATCGTGCACAGCAGCACATGCCCGACTCGCGCACGAGAAGCGCACGACCCGCGCATATCGAGCGGAGGTGAGAATTAGACAGCAGCGAAGGCCCGACTCGTGCGCCATAGATGCCCGAGTCGCGCACTTCGACCCTGTTATGTTTCGTCGGATGTTTTCGGCCTTCCGAAGGTTTTATTAATATTAGAAAAACATTGTTTTGTTTGAGGTTATGTAATCCCATAACTAATTAGAGAGAATAGAGTAGAAGAACCCTAATCCCTATCTTTCCCTCTTGGTTTTGAGATCATTACTTTGAAGATTTCTTTGATGGAGGCCATGTCGATCGTAGCCTAAATCTAGTCTTAAGAACGGTTAATCAAGCTTCGTTCTATTATTGTGAGGTTTCTCTTTGTTAACTATTTCTTAATTATAATTGTGATTTCTTGATTTTGATCTATGATTATTGTATGTATTGCTAGGAGTACTACTAGTTTTTACATTCAACCGAGATTTTGCTATGATTTAGAATTGATGTCGTTTCATCTGTTCTTCTTTCATCAGTATCAACCTAGGGTTTGATTAATGAATCTGTTTATTCTTGATTGATCACTAGGGAAATCATAATTTCCAATTTGAATATTTTGTGCTAACAATTTGTTGATTGGCTCATTCATTCCTAGTTCGTTGACGTTCTATCGTTTTGAATTTAATCTCAAAATAGATTAGGTTAATCGTTAGTTCAAGTTTTATGATCATCAGATTATGATTGTTTAACGGTTCTTTTGCGGGAAAGGAATTTGATTTCCAACTTTGAGTAATTAAGGGTAAAGTTACATATTTGAGAAACCGATGATCAATAATATGAATCGAAGTGGCCATTAACCGAACTCAAGATTCTCCTCTAATTAATTACCTTACTTCTTTATTGTTCTTTAGTTATTTATATTTTAGTTATTGATTTCTTTAATTACAAAACCCCCATTTGATCTATTATAAGCACGAGTTAGTCCCCAAGTCTCTGTGGATACGACCCTACTTGCCACTTACATTCACTAGTATTGGAAAGAAGGAAAATATACTTTTATCTTTGGTAGCGCGTACGACCGCGTCCCACCAACTACTAATAACAAAATCGCATAAGTTACCTCATTACAGTTTCTTATAATTCACACGGTCCATGACCCTGGCTGGACTCGCTTGTAATCTGAATCGTTTCATATTACTTGGGAGACTATACCTTATAATTACTTTTTCTTCTTTTCACAATGCTCGAATTTCTCCTTCGGATATTCGCACATATCTTTTTGTCGATTTGAGCAACCTATTGTCTCATGTATTGCCCGATCCTCGTCCAAAGTTCCTTTATATAGTTTAGGTTCCACCGAAACTCCCTTCCTTTTTTTCTTATTAGATTATTCCAACTATTCGAAATATGACACTTTCTACATATTAAACTTCATTTAATGACGTTCTCGTGGTGCTCAGTGACTGATGCTAGAATGTTGTAATCATGGCTAACTGATCTTTCATTGATTCTTGAAGTCTAATCCACACACTCGAATTGGCCCTCGGCTGAAGACAGTTTTTTATTTAACTTTGTGCCCATGCTTCTTGCAATTTTTTTTTCCCGAGCGAGACGTGAAGTGAAGATCTTAATATGAGATGGTGGTTGTGGATGCCCTGCGAGTTCGAATTTGATTTCCCCCACACAATGATAAAGCTTGCGGTATCCGCAAGACGGTTCAGAGTTAATCACATTAACTCATTTCCATTCCATATTGGAAGAGCTGTAATAATTTTGGCATTCTCTGCCTATCACATCTACTCTGCAACTTACTTGAGCATTGACAAGGTATTTTAACACTTCACCTTTGAGGTATTCTTATCAGGAAAATATCTTAAAATCTTTAATCGTCTATTACTTCCTTGGTGGACTAAATATGGACATTTTGGGTGTCCTTAATATTCCTTCCTTCAAATTCTCATTATTGGGTACTTACCATCGTTGCTTATTTATGATGTTTCATCCCTAAACTTTGAAAATTTTGAGCTTTTAACTCTATCTTAACCCTCTAATAAATCCCTTTATGTCTCGACTTCTTCCAGTTGTTCTCATAATTATCCAATTTATGGTTGTAGCGCATTAATCATCGGCTAGAGTTCTTCCACCCTGACTGGCGTCTCATAGAGCATCGACTCTTAACTTATTCCTTCAGTAGTCAAAGCACATATACCATACACATAACCATATATGGGTAGCATAAATATAACTTAATGTTCGTACCATGATTGCGAGCTTAAGGCTGTGCAACGGTAAAATATTCTCATGTGGTTCCAGTTGATGGAACACGTAAGTCCCCACCATATGGTGCTGCATAAGTATGGACCCTAGTTCCTCCTAGGAGATATAACTCAAATTTCAAACCCCTCTACTCCAAGGCAGCGGTTAAGGTCGAAACACTGGTTATTCTTCGCTTAAATCCTCATAATACTGCCTCATATTTCCCATTCTATTGAACTCTGGTGTTTACCTTAATTAGGCTCGAACTAGCAAAGCTATATAGATGAATTCTCTCATCAAATCCTCGGTAGAATCCAGCTAATCCTGGGTAGTTCCTCATCTCTAAGTTGTTTGCCATCATTGACCATTCTTCTACTGTCATATCATTTAATATTACAGACCTTCAAAATTTATCTCCTTTAATCCATCTCTCGCACTTGATACATTGGCATGCATTTCCTGCTCTAGAATCACTTCTGACTTTGTTCTCAAGTAACTCTCACAACCTTTTGGTTCCCCAAATAATTTTGAATGTGATTGGTGGATATCACTACAAATTGATCCAAATATGGCTAAACATTGCAACATTAGATCCATAAAAGTTTTAGGTGCACTGGTTAACTACCAAACTCGCTGTGCTCATATCGATCGTGAACGCAATCTTACAAATACCTTCACTGTCGGAAGCAGTTGGTGCAATCTTGACTAAGGTGAATCTTCGAGAAGGTTCTAGCTCTTCCTCGTGACTTATCAAATCACTTATTTGAGTTGATATCTATTTCAGATGGTGACCTTATTGGTTCCATATTACTTGATAAACACTTTAATGACTCATGTTTCTTATCAATGAAGAAGATAGGCCTTTCCAAACTATACTTCGCTTTAGTATATCTTACAGCAGTTGTGTAACACCCCCAAATTTCTCTCTTTCT
Source organism: Beta corolliflora (assembly GCA_947648045.1). Classification (NCBI taxonomy): domain Eukaryota; kingdom Viridiplantae; phylum Streptophyta; class Magnoliopsida; order Caryophyllales; family Amaranthaceae; genus Beta; species Beta corolliflora. Next base: position 933,151 of record CANSZD010002913.1, read on the forward strand.
AAAAACATATTTTAATATAAAACTCTTGAGAAAATTGAGAGTATTACCGCCACGTGATAACGTTAAAGGCTTTAATACTAACTACTAACTGAACTTTAAACTAATGCAGTGGAATAACTGAAATAACTAACTCTTTATTGAAATAAACTTTATTGTACAACTATATAACAAGAAAAATAAAATAACAACTCCTTGACTAATTATGATTCCGCACTAGCTCCCCCATATGAAGTATGCATCATATCAACCTGTAAAATCTGCTCGCCAAAATAGGGTCATCACAGGGACAAAGCCATAAAACAAAACAAATAAAAGCGTGTCAGTAAAAATACTGAGTACATGTATATGCGGAATATTAAACACTTCATTTAATTAAACATTTGAAATATTTAATTTCGAAAAGCCTTCCTTGAATACTTGATAATTATATAACATAAAGTATTTAACTTTAATAAAAACTCCTTTTCCTTGCCTAGGTACCTTTCCTAAAGTGTGCACACCCCCCAAGTTTAGTATTCCTTACTGAGTCTATTACGAGGGGAACTACCTTGTCCACATGACTTATACAAAAAGTACATGGGTAAATAATATAATGGCTACCGTTCTTGCTAATAAATAACAAGCCGTTGCCTTGGTAAATAATAATAGCTACCGTTCTTGTTAATAAATAACAAGCCGTTGCCTCTTTATAATTGTGATCATAAAAGATCATATATCTAATAAAAATCCTTCTGAAATAATGCTCCTTAAAAAAAAATAGTACTACTTATAAATTTAGCCATATAAAGGCATAATCAATAACTTGTTCATAAAATAATTTTGAAAACTCTTAATAATAAACATAAAACCATTATAAAGTTGGTTTTGCTAATCAAATTGCTCATCAGTATTCTCATGCTAGTGTATGATATAAAACTTCATACAATTCTCATGCCAGTGTATGATATGAAACATTAAACAAAGTATGTGATAAGGCTTGTTAAAACTATAATACCGCTAATAACATCTATGCCAAGATTACTTTCAAACATATTATAAAACATAGATATTCAACTATATGTAAAAAATCATGTTGTTCATATTAAACTCAAAAAATAACATGCACTTCAATCTAAATTATCTTTCTAAAAACATCATACTACGTTTATCTACACATACACGCCCCTTAAAATTAATAACTACTAGGGAGAACATAAAAGGTAGGCTAAGAGGGAGAGAGAGTTTAAACTTGAGAAAAGAGATGTATTCCTCAAATTTGGTGCGAAGAATATGATGGGTGGAGACCCCTATTTATACTAGTTGGACAAGTAGAGTCGAAGTAGGACTAGGAAACTAAAAGATGGATTTAAGATAAAAGATAAACAAATCTTGCTAAGATCTAACAAATTTTTACGATCATCCAACTAAAATTCGAAAAAGATATAAATTATCCCATAATACATAATTCTAGAAGCTAAAATAATTAAAAAGATAAACAAAAAGGAAAAGTAACCAAAAACTTTGCTAATAAGCATATCACTGGCGTGACTTTGCCGCCGCAAATTTTTTTTTTTTTTTTTTTTTTTTGGATTTCCTTTAAAACATTTTAAATTTTGTTTTAAACAAACTACTTGGATTTAAACCTAGGCCCAAAATTCAATTTGGGCTAGAATTTGTTTTAAATACTCATAACCTTTTATAAAAGCCTATTTAAAAACCTTTTGAATAAATAATAAGCCTTTTTAGTAAATAAAACCTTTTTAATAACCAAAACTTTTCTAAAAAATACAAATATTAACTACTAAAAAATACGGAGTATTACAGACTACCCCCCTTAAAAGAAGTTTCGTCCTCGAAACTTGAAGCAAGCAAACAAAAATAAAGCATGTAATTCACATATATCACACAATTTTATATCAAAGTAAGTTGGCTCATTTAATAACTCATAAAATAAGTCAAAATTAGGTAAAAAAAAAATAGCATTTTTAGTTAAAGGCGCGAAACTCTATCGCATTCTACCCCCTTAAAAGGAGTTACGCCCTCGTAACTCGCTAAGACTTAAAACTTGACTTAAAATCTTAGCTACCAATATTTGTAATACAAAAATAAAAAAATAAAAAAAAAAGAATCATTGGTTGAAAAGGAATAACAAAATCACTAAAGAGATAATACTTTATAAAATATCTTTTGAGCTTTGAGAATTTAATCTCTTTTTCAAGGTATATATTAATAATAGAAGTATTTGCCTTTAATAATAGATCAACATAATAAAGAAAATATTTAAATAAGTCTAAAAGGGTATAGTTTATGACAAACTGAAAAGTTTATAAATTTGATTAGGAAAATTTTCCAAATTCTTGAAATAATAAATAATTACAAATTGATAATAAAGGCAGAAATAGCAGGAAAAAGACTTGAAGCAAATACTGATATATTATGAAAATGCTATAATATAGTCATAACAAATGAATTTTACAAAACCTTTCGCAAGCTTTTCTCGAAAATGCAATATTCAAACATGCCCCTTTAAAAAAAATACCTTTACTTTCTCTCAAAATTTAATCAGCTTCACATAACTCATGAAGGTCTCACAATAAATATCATCAAAAACAACCCTTGATCATACTATATTACAAATCAAATCAACTCATCATTTATAAGCAAAATTTGTTAGTATATATATACTAACACAACATATACTTGAAGAAAAATAAACTTCCTTACTTAGGTCCTCAAAACTAAAACTCCTCGAAATTCATCTTCAATTTTTTTTTCCTTAAAGTACCATAATTAATACTCTCTCAAAATAGACAGTATTCAACTAGGACTTGAGATAGTAAATAAATAATCTTTTCCTAAAAATTCATACAATCTTCATTTCAATAAAATTAACTCCTTCACATAATATAAACTCAATGTTTAAGTCCATAATATAAAAATACGACTATTCTTTCGAAAATCAATTACCTTGAATGACTAGTTTCTTCCCTTTTCTCTTTTATTAAGCTCCAAATTTCTCCCAAAGGAATATATTTCTTCTATTATTAGAGTCACTTATTTATTTCAATAAGTGATATACCCAATCCTTATAACTCATTGTAACAACAATAATACACTACTATTCAATCAAGAGTTCAAGACTACTTCCAAAAATAATACTCCATTTGACACTCAATAATTCCCCAAAATCAACTTAAAATATATTTAGAGAATTCTATTATCTTACTTCACCTTTTAAAACAAAAATGATCTAAAGGAACCTGCTAAAGATTCAAATATGGTCTTACTTCATACTTTCTTTGCTTAACTATAATAACGATAAATCCTTTATAGATATTTGCTTTCAGCATAGAGTAAAATTCCTTAATTAAATCAAACTTCAATATGGTATCTCATATACCTATAAGGTCCTCATAATATCCCTTATTTTGTCACCTTTTTAAGGTTATATCTATATCATAGCTAAAATAGTAAAATGGTTTTGACTATATCCATAAACAAAATATATAACTTATCTAAATCATGATAATTAACCCCAAACGAGTATAAATCATTGATCTCCTACTTGTACTTTCCACAAATCATAAATTTTCCCTTTCTTACTCATGTCACCAAATATTAAAGATCATCCAACTTCATAAAACTTCAAATGACTAATTTCACAATTCTTAGCATAACATTAGGAAATGTGTTCTTCATGTCTATATGAAAAAAAAAACATAACTACTAAACTTCTTTCCTTCAAAGGACTGGACCAAAGCAGTATTCACCGTTAATGAATCTAAAACGACTAGGCTTATTTTGAAGTCATAGGTTCTTGTAACACTTATAAATCAACAAAATAAACATATAGATCACTTTGCATGAATTAGATCACATGCATACATGTCATATAAGACGTTAAATAACCAAATTCATCTCGTAGAAAATATCCGTGCAAAAAAAGTATGCCTTAAGAGATAGTAATATCACAACTTGCAGGTAGCTTCTTAATAATATGTCATGAAAGACAAAATAATAACTCAGTTCTTATAATAAACAATAAACTCTTTCTTTTGCTTATGAAAAATACAAAGATTTTCATATTAACTTGACAATAAGTCAAACCTCCTTGAAATATATTCAAAATAATCATATTTCTAATATAACAATAAATAACTAAATAATTCATCTAAAAATTTCAATACTTCATAAAAAAAATTCAGCTTTATAATTCGAAAAAAAAATATAGATATATAAGTAAAATATGAATTACACGTTGACAAAATAGTTAAAATAAAAATAAATCTGAACTGTAATTTGAAATGAATCGAAAAAGATTCAGAATTTCTAAAAAAACAAATATTTTTTTTTCAAATTTTCGAAAAATACGTCTATCATCTTATTCTACTTATGCACATAAAATGCTAAAACTTTTCTTGCCAAAATTATTTTTTTCAACCTTTTGTTTTTCCAAATATGTTTTATAATGAGTACTTGATTCATGACAAAGAATAGTCGGGTCAATGAATTTCCCAGGAAAGAGTTGGTTACACACAACGTTGGTGAGAGCCCAAGTCTTTCCTTGCCAGAAACATTGCCAACCCAACTTATCCAAATCAATCGTTTTTCCTCAAATAATAAAATAGATTTTTATGCATATTTAATATAAATATGAAAAGAATGCGAAACTCTCTAACCTATATGCCCATCCTTAAGTCTACCCATTAATTTTAGATTCCAGTTTCATATCCCTAGGCTTTTAAACTGATACCACTTTGTAACACCCCCAAATTTCTCTCTTTCTAAAAACATATTTTAATATTAAACTCTTGAGAAACTTGAGAGTATTACCGCCACGTGATAACGTTAAAGGCTTTAATACTAACTACTAACTGAACTTTAAACTAATGCAGTGGAATAACTGAAATAACTAACTCTTTATTGAAATAAACTTTATTGTACAACTATATAACAAGAAAAATAAAATAACAACTCCTTGACTAATTATGATTCCTCACTAGCTCCCCCATATGAAGTATGCATCATATCAACCTGTAAAATCTGCTCGCCAAAATAGGGTCATCACAGGGACAAAACCATAAAACAAAACAAATAAAAGCGTGTCAGTAAAAATACTGAGTACATGTATATGCGGAATATTAAACACTTCATTTAATTAAACATTTGAAATATTTAATTTCGAAAAGCCTTCCTTGGATACTTGATAATTATATAACATAAAGTATTTAACTTTAATAAAAACTCCTTTTCCTTGCCTAGGTACCTTTCCTAAAGTGTGCACACCCCCCAAGTTTAGTATTCCTTACTGAGTCTATTACGAGGGGAACTACCTTGTCCACATGACTTATACAAAAAGTACATGGGTAAATAATATAATGGCTACCGTTCTTGCTAATAAATAACAAGCCGTTGCCTGGGTAAATAATAATAGCTACCGTTCTTGTTAATAAATAACAAGCCGTTGCCTCTTTATAATTGTGATCATAAAAGATCATATATCTAATAAAAATCCTTCTGAAATAATCCTCCTTAAAAAAAATAGTACTACTTATAAATTTAGCCATATAAAGGCATAATCAATAACTTGTTCATAAAATAATTTTGAAAACTCTTAATAATAAACATAAAACCATTATAAAGTTGGTTTTGCTAATCAAATTGCTCATCAGTATTCTCATGCTAGTGTATGATATAAAACTTCATACAATTCTCATGCCAGTGTATGATATGAAACATTAAACAAAGTATGTGATAAGGCTTGTTAAAACTATAATACCGCTAATAACATCTATGCCAAGATTACTTTCAAACATATTATAAAACATAGATATTCGACTATATGTAAAAAATCATGTTGTTCATATTAAACTCAAAAAATAACATGCACTTCAATCTAAATTATCTTTCTAAAAACATCATACTACGTTTGCATAACAATTATTAAAGATCTACACATACACGCACCTTAAAATTAATAACTACTAGGGAGAACAGAAAAGGTAGGCTAAGAGGGAGAGAGAGTTTAAACTTGAGAAAAGAGATGTATTCCTCAAATTTGGTGCGAAGAATATGATGGGTGGAGACCCCTATTTATACTAGTTGGACAAGTAGAGTCGAAGTAGGACTAGGAAACTAAAAGATGGATTTAAGATAAAAGATAAACAAATCTTGCTAAGATCTAACAAATTTTTACGATCATCCAACTAAAATTCGGAAAAGATATAAATTATTCCATAATACATAATTCTAGAAGCTAAAATAATTAAAAAGATAAACAAAAAGGAAAAGTAACCAAAAACTTTGCTAATAAGCATATCACTGGCGTGACTTTGCCGCCGCAAATTTTTTTTTTTTTTTTTTTTTTTTGGATTTCCTTTAAAACATTTTAAATTTTGTTTTAAACAAACTACTTGGATTTAAACCTAGGCCCAAAATTCAATTTGGGCTAGAATTTGTTTTAAATACTCATAACCTTTTATAAAAGCCTATTTAAAAACCTTTTGAATAAATAATAAGCCTTTTTAGTAAATAAAACCTTTTTAATAACCAAAACTTTTCTAAAAAATACAAATATTAACTACTAAAAAATACAGAGTATTACAAGTTGCCGCTTTATTTGCTTCTTAATTCCACTATTCTCGCCGCGCCAATCTATATGGCCCTTTCTCCAGATTGAAGTAGCACCCGAGATAGGGTCAATACAATAATCCATCACCCTTAGCGGGGGTAATCCCGACATTTTTTCAGGAACACATCATTGAAACATTTGTGGATTAGAGATGTCCTTTCATTTTAAGTTCATTTCCACAAATTCCTATTACCTAACACAAAAACTCTTCATGTGGGCTCTTCCCTTTTGTCCTCTTCATAAGCTATAGCTTACTCATAAAATGGCTTAGATTTCACAACTCTAACAGATCAATTTAATTAACCACTTCATTTCTAAAATCCCATCATACCTTCTTATATCAAATAGAATCGAATCCACCATGAAATAGATTTACCATCCTAATACCACACTTTTCCAACACATAATCACATCGGACCGAAATTTCTATTCTATATGCCGACATTCAGATCATATGGCGTCATACACAATTTTATTTTCTATCCTTGATGCAAACATATTCGAAACGGCGGAGCGGAATGCCCTAAGACGAATGACTCACATACACGATAGTTCACGCATAACATAAGTTCTGATTTACCACATCATGTCTACTCAATACATACAACTCCTCTAACTCCTCAATTTTTGTGTCAATACTTTACCTTTGGGTCTTGGATGATCCTCTTTTGTTATTTCACTTATAGTTTAATCTCCCTGCTTACTTGAGCTGTAATACTTTCCTTGGGTCTTGATTGCTTCGATAGTTCCTTTTCTTGGATCAACATAAAAGGTTCCTTGATTAGATGCCCCATCTTCTTATAATTGAAGCGGATGTTCCTCCCTTTGAAATTATTCCCATAATGTTCCTTTTTGCTGAGGTGAGTGCCACAAAGGTTTCAGTGGACTCAATATTAGGATTCTTACTCCCGTTTCCGTGAAGTTCTCTTCACTTTTCTTCTTTTTCGAGTGTCGTTATCGTTTTGCTCGAAGTATTCATATTCTAGAGCCCGAACATGCAGGTCTTCAAAGCTTTATATACCCAAATTTTTCCTTTGGTATTTAAATTTAATCCTTCAAGGAATCTCATTTCAATTATTCCTTCCATTACACATATAGTCAGGAGTCTATTAGAATGTACTACACAAACTCAACAGTGTAGGTAGCACCAACATCCGATCTTGCCTCAAGGTAGAAAATTATATCCCTTATTTGCTCATGCTTGCCAAACATTATCCATACTTATATACTTGTTTTCCGAATTTTAGCAAATCTTTTTATTTTTTCAATGTATCTTATTCGCCCTTTTGATTTAGGACTCCTAATTCTGATTATTTTACTGGACATATTTATGCTGACCATTTCCTAAAAGGTAACACATTGAACTTTTGTCACAAATAACGGTACATTCATTTGGTGTTCACTTTTATCACAAAGGAATTTCCTAATACACACTACTTCGTATCCATTTATTCCGTTGCTCATTAAGTTCGTATACTTATTACCAAAGCATAATTACAATACTCAAGCATAATCACACACATTCTTCCTAATACTTCTCATTCCCTTAGTTTTCGCTACACACAACCTCATACATGGAACCTCAATCACATTGGAAAGTCAAGCATGTATATATACGATAATTTCGAGAACGTGAAAGTAACACATTCAAACTAGACGCCTAGCGATTCGTCGGCTCCGCTTGCTTCTTCAGCATAGGTCATGCGGGTCTTAATAGTAACTGTTATCATTGCTACTTTGAAACGGTGCTTCTGGAACGAGATTAGGGTCACTAATCCTAGATATGTTCTTTGGTATACGACTCCTTCTCACAGTTATTCCTTGGCCATTTCTATTTGGCTTTGCAACTCATTTAATGTTCCTTGCCACCTAATCAGGTTCATATTCACTTTTCCGATGGTGGTGTCATCACCTTACAGGCCTCCGGTAGACACATATTAATTACCAACCTGCAATAAGTGCGTTGAATGTCGCCCACGCTTCAGATAGAGATAGGGTCTTAATAATCGTATACGTGTAAGGGTTATGATCCCCTACTCCATGCTCTGCATTCCATATTAACCTTTACTTTAAGCACACAATCTATGGCTTCTTCCCACAAGCTCGCTTTCAATTACCCGAATCTCCATGATGACGGTAAGAATGTTGGCTAAGATCGTTTCGAAGATTTACGTTGGAAGATGTCTATCACTTCCTAACTTGGATAGCACATAATCAAAGGTAATTCACATAGTACACAATGGTGCACACATACACAACTAACCAGTCACTCACTATTCACATTAATTGTAAACTCACACTATTATCACACAACTCATCACACGACAATCTTCAGGGCTTTTCGAGCATAATCAGTTGCAAATCTTTTATGTTTTAAAATAGTTTGCAAATACTTATATGAAGATAAGTAAATGAAATCCTTTTCTTTTAAAAGAAAACCTTGGCTCTGATTTCACCTGTAACAGCCAGCTACTAATCACAACCGAACTAATCATACTTAGATCTAATCAGCGGAAGCACATGAACTAATTATAGCGGAGGTTGTTACCTGTTGAAGTTTGAGCAAATAAAATTCATAGTTTAAATATAACAAAGTTTTAGAAACTCATAACAACACCAAAACATCATAAATCACAATTTTAGAAATCGTAAAACAAGTATTATGTTCGAGGCACCCGTTCCTGCCGTAGCACAATCACAACGCAAATTCCGAAGGTTGCTTGACTTCCTACCTCGGAATTCCTGCACAAATAAGGAATATGCCCCCACCAGGACAGGTTCAAGAGGACAGGAATATGCACAAATTCCGAAGGTTGCTTGACTTCTTCACCGTGAAAATGGCGAGCAAGAGGGGAGTGAGAGATCACTTCTGGGAAGCTCCTTTTAGTGAGGATTTGGATCTTAATTTTTAATGAGGATTGAAGGTGTATGTGAGGAAGAATGTGAGTGTTTTTTCAGTGGCTTTATCCCCCCTAATAAGGGTGTTTTGGTCTTTTGATCCCAAGTGGTCAACAACAATAATTCTGAATTCCTTTCTTGTTTTAATCAACCTTTTCCTATTCTTATTACTGGTTTGGGGACCCCACAAGGTCCAACACTTCCCTTACTTGAGGTTAGATCCTCTTATATACTCAAACTTAAACCCAAGTATTTTGTAAAAGTTCTTCCAGTATTAATCTTTTATCATAAGTACATGAGCACTTTTGCCTCAACTATTTTTCCACTCATATATCTAGTAACTCTCCATATATATCTTAATAAAAAATAACACATAACTAATGAATGAAGGTGCTTAGCACTCCATCACACATATTCCGATAACTAATAAATCACACACTTATAATCACATACAAATACGCAAATGTAACAGAATATAGTACTCGTTTCCTAAAGAGCTTTTATATAAGAAAACCTTTTTCACATTTTTTAATGTATCCTCAATTAACACACTAATCACATACATTACACTTAATTGTTTAAATTTTTACTTTTTAATATTTCCTAATTAAATCGGACTGTTAGACGGTCTCTCCTACCTCTACACCTACCATTTATTGGAACTACATTGGAGCCACCAACTTAGCTACCAACCCCATCTTTAACTCTCGCATGAAGCATCTTGGTACCAATTTTTCATTTATTCAGGAAAAGGTGCAAGCTGGGTCACTACGTGTTACTCACTTTGTCAGTGACGACCAACTCACATATGCCTTAGCTGAGCCTCTTGCACGATGTCGTCTTACCATATTATTATCCAAGATCGGACTTACCCTGCGGTCGCCTGTCTTGCGGGGGCATGTTAATGATAGCTCTATCATATTATCAATAGTAGTTGTACTTATCTCTATCTTATTGTTAAAAGTGGATATACTAGCGTAGCTAGTTGCTAGTATCTTCTCAATTGTTGACTTATTCTTTTATGTACATTATATCTCTTATCCTCTGTTGTATGCTTATCATACTTTTGAAACATATAATTTTTTTTTGGCAACAGAGGACAGAGAAAACAATGCTATGTGGGTTTTCGCCCCAAGATAGCTAGATTGTGAGCATCTTAGACCCTCTCTCTACTTACTTTTATGCAGCAGAAGTAAGGGAGGGAAAGAGCAACTTCACAAATATCGTATACAAGATTTTTGTTCCATTTTCCACTTCCTTAGGATTCTTCATGATTTTCACGACTGTAATGCAGCTGGTGAGGATAGAGTAGCCTTAGCTTGTTGTGTTTTTGGGCCTCCTTTACGGCACTCCAGATAGCCATGAGTTATGTTTGCAATGGAGAGTTTAATAGTACTGGTTCTGAGTGCTCTAGCAAAGTGTTATCAACCTTCATCTTCCATCCAATCCCTGCTCTGGCTTGCATCATGGGATTATTTCTTTTCCATGCTCCGTCAACCACAATTTTGACCGAGGTTGCATCTCTTGTGCTTCACTCGTACTCCATTGTGACTCTCCATCCTTGATTTCTCGCGACGCTTCTTCATGTGCATTGAATTTCCTTGACCTTGTCTTCGTGTTCTTTGCCTGGTAGTTTCTTATCCATTTTCTCTTCCATATCTGTGACATGTGGAGAATCACGAGTGGTTGCAACTGTTGATTTCTGAAGATTATATCATTCCTGTGGCACCATATGCTCCAGATAATAGCAATCATTTCTGTGTAAGTCTCATGTCCATCCTGGCCTAAGCCGTGTAGGTAGCTTAGAATATCTTTAATCCATATTAAGACATGAATCTTTGGACTCGTTGTTGGCTTCAACTCTAGGTTGGAGACATTCCAAATTCTCTTTATAATTTCACAATATCTGAAGAGATGATTCACAATTTCCTCTTCCTTCCCGCATAATACACAATTTGTCCGGACATTGATTTTCCTCTTTCCTAGATTCTCTGCCATTACTATTGCATTATTGCAAACTTTCCACATGAATAACTGCATCTTTCAGGGGAACCCATTACCACATAGTTTGGCCCATACTGGGTGTTTGTCTTGATGGTTCTCGCATCCAACCAACCAACCACATAGTGTACTGACAACTGCTTGTCCCATTCCATAAAATCTTGTCTTGTTTCACCTTCTCGCTAATGAGTTGCAAGGATACGTATATAAAGTTGCGACAATCAATGAAAATAATATAACTTTTCTCAACTTCTTTCACAACACTCCTTTTAGCCCAATTAGTCAGGCCTTTATCAAATTATTATATACAAAGTACAAGAATTAATATAAATTAAACAATCTTCATTCATTCTATGTGGGACAAAAACCTCACTTAACGTCACTAATCAATACATTGAAGACTATATACAACACTTTCTTGCCATTTTAATGGTGCTACCTAATGCAGAGAGAAGAAGGAAACAAAAGAAGATAGATGGGTGAGTCACTCATGAGGAAGAAAGAGTTAACGGAAAAAACAGATTAGTCCATCATGCTTAAAAAAAATAAACTCATTAATGTCATAAGTAAAACAATAACACAGGGTGACTTCAGTACCAAAAGCATGGATTCCGTGAACGACCTGCCCCCCCCCAAATTTGTAAGGCAGGAGAAAAAATGCCTCAACCAGAAGTCCAGAACCACATTCAAACCTTTTGCATGTGGATGTGTTGAAGTGTCTAATTGACTAATTCTATTGGTCATAGTTTCCTGCTGGTGCCCGTTTTTACATGCGTGAACCAATCCAACAAACAAAGAAGGAAATGATTCCCACTCAAGGTATTTGAGAATGATTCGAGCTGAAGGGAAACATAACATTAAAAAAAGGAAAATTTCATAAAACTACTTTTTATAATCAAATTTATTCAAAAAACTACCTTTTTAAAAATTTCTTTCAGAAAACTACCTTATATAACAAATTGGTTTCAATATACTACCATTTTACCATACATGGGGTTTAATCACTAATAATTGAGTCACCGTAAATTAATATTCTTTCCTCCCTTATCGTTTCTCTCTTCTTTTCTCGCTACTCCACTGGCAGTAACACCTAGGGGCTAGGGCGATTGTCATTTATTGATTAGTATTAAATATAAACGTAACATGGTAGTATATTGAAAGGAATATGTTATATAAGGTAGTTTTTTGAAAGAAAATTTTTAAAAGATAGTTTTTTGAAAAAAAATTGGTTATAAAAGGTAGTTTTTTTAAATTTTTCCTTAAAAAAAATACAGGGTATTCATCAAGAATTTTTGTAAAATATTTTTAAATAAGGGCCTTTTATTCTAAAATCAATTCTTTTCTCCTTACAAATCTTAATAATTTAAATTTTGTCTTGAAGACTATAAAAGCAAACATACATCATAGAACAATTACAAAACGAGTTTCCTTTAACAAATTCTAGTGATCATTGCGAATATTGAGAAAATGAGAGTTTTTCCAATTTTATTCTGACAAGCTAGACATATGCTAAACTGTTTATTGTGATTCTATTTTTTTTATTAGGAAAGATAATTGATCCGAAGATCAACCCTCGCTAGGCTACTAGCCTGCTGAGCACACCAGCTCAGAGGCTAGGTGCAAGGCTAAATAGTCCAGAAGACAACATGCATGAAAGCCCACTGCCACCACAAGATTAATCCCCAACATATTGTTGGGATGAAAATTCGAACCCTAGACAATTCCCTGAAATTCGAGGTAGTACTACACTGAACTACCACCTCTCCCTTCTATTGTAATTCTGGTTAGAACTTCAATTTCTGCCTACTCGTTTATACTTATCAACTACTATAAGATATGACAAGCAACTTAGTTTTACATTTAAAAAAAATGAGAAGCATCTTCAATAAATAAAATCCATGTGTTCCATCCTCGATAGTATATAATATAGAAATTAGAAAATTCCTCTACTACATGACTCCATCCATTCTAAAGTCAATTTTTCCTAGAGTACTGTTGCACTCGTGGTTATTTGAAAAAATAAACAAGATATCTTTGTTTAATAGAGTGATGCTCTCGTGGTTATTAAATTAGACTAGTTGTTGAATTACTCCAACCATGCTCCGTATTATTTGATAATAAGATTCTATTTATATAATTATTTGGGGTGACCATTAAAATTTTATCACAAGTTACATTGTAATTTGATAGTTGGATAATGACTTAAACATCTAGAACTAAGAGTTGGAGACCTCTTATAGACATTTTAAGAGGAATGGGGGCAATATGTGATGGTGCCTCAGTTTCTTTTTCTTATTTTATTGGCAAAAAAGGAACAAGTCTTTTTTTATTTATATTATAGTTTAGTCTAATCTTATTGTTAAGTTATTTCCATTTCGTTTATTTTGTAATGTAAAAAACTGCGATAAATAATCTAATAAATTTTCTCAGGTGTAAATGAGTATCATTGATATGTTAGCTTATAGTAGTAGCACCATATTTCAAATTCTATTGCAATGAATTTTTTTGAAAGTATGGTAAGAGTATTTGCATGAGACAGAAGTGTCATATAGCGAGCATAGTACTTGTCAAAAAAATTACATGGTCCACACTAAATTTAATGGTGACCTAGTGCTAGCATGTGTAACTGTAGGTGGAAAATCGTGGCTATATAGAGATAAAAAGGGCCACTATGTTATAAAATAGTTTATATAAAAGAAGAGTAATTATAGGTTAAAAAAAGTAACTATATGAAGAAAAAAAGGTCACTAAATTAGATTTTAGTAGATAGAGAAGTAAGTGAATAACTATAGGTTGTATAGAGTGGCTATATGAGCCAAAATGTTACTATATTAGAAATGGTAAATTTTATAAAGGATCACTACGTTAGGATTTAGCATGTATAAAGAGAAGTAACTATATGTTAAATTTTCTTTTTGTACTTATCATGTCACGTATAAACATGACGCCATGTTTGGGCTTGAAAGTAGGATTACATGGTCCACACTAAATTTAATGGTGACCTAGTGCTAGCATGTGTAACTGTAGGTGGAAAATCGTGGCTATATAGAGATAAAAAGGGCCACTATGTTATAAAATAGTTTATATAAAAGAAGAGTAATTATAGGTTAAAAAAAGTAACTATATGAAGAAAAAAAGGTCACTAAATTAGATTTTAGTAGATAGAGAAGTAAGTGAATAACTATAGGTTGTATAGAGTGGCTATATGAGCCAAAATGTTACTATATTAGAAATGGTAAATTTTATAAAGGATCACTACGTTAGGATTTAGCATGTATAAAGAGAAGTAACTATATGTTAAATTTTCTTTTTGTACTTATCATGTCACGTATAAACATGACGCCATGTTTGGGCTTGAAAGTAGGATAACATGTGGTGGGCTACAATGCTTATTCACATGTTTTGATAATATATATGTTGAAACTGATGAAAAAAAGGCAAAATGTCAAATATACCCTTATGAAAAACTCCAATTTATAATTATTTTGTTTGAATATTTAACCTTAAAATTACAAGGTGAAATCCATATAACTATGGCGCTTGGGGGTAGGGACCCCGTTATCTTTCTGCCCTTATACTCAAGTGTATGACCCATAACAACTGAGCCAAGAAATCGTGAAGGTTGATTTTTTATTAGGATATTTCTTCTTATCAATTTTTTTAAAAATAAAAAGGTTAACCGCCAAGTTTTCTCTTTCTAAACTACAATAAATCCATAATTCCACAAGTAATTAATTAAGGTCCACTAAAAAATTAGTTAGAGTAGAAAAGGCTGAATATACTCTCAAAAATTATTGTAGCCTAAATAACAAGCACTTAGTAAGCGAATACGAGAGAGGAAAGAGGATAGAGTGCACATAAATAAAGTTACTTATTAGATATTCTCGTAGTGATTATTCTTTTCAACTTATTTTTGCTAAAATTAAATAATTTTTGTTGAATTTAAATTATTTTTGTAAAATCTAACTTATTTTTGTTGAACTTAACTTATGTTTGTCGAACGTACTTAATTATTTTTGTTGAACTTAACTTATGTTTGTCGAACGTACTTAATTATTTTTGTTGAAATTTTCTTTAATTAACTTAATCTTGTTGAACTTAGCTTATATTTATTGAATTACACTTATTTTTTTTGCTTAAGTGATACATTTTTTTATTTGATGAATTTATTTTGCTGAACTTAATTGTTTTGGTATAATTTAACTTACTTTTGCTGAATTAAACTTCGTTTGATTTTTTGTTTAACTAATTTTACTTCGTTTTACATGATCGAACTTAATCTAGTGCCTTGAAATCACTTCAAGTTTGTAGCTGATTAGATCTAATCATTTGTGTTTGAATCTTGTCCGACATAAAACTTATATTTAAGGTGAATAGGAGTATGTCTCTTCTCTCGTTTGCTAATTAAGAACTAGTTGTTGGCTCGGGCTTGTCTACCAATGTAAATTCAAAGTTTTAAATCAAATATTTGCGAGAAGTGGGAAAAAAGTGTTATATGCATTGGATTGTGGTCAGGAAATGATGATCTTCTAGTTCCTTTTAAATTTTCTACATAGTAAATTATAATATGAATTATCCATCAATATAACCCTCGACTTCGAGAGAATATATATATATATATATATATATATATATATATATATATATATATATATATATATATATATATATATATATATAGGAATGAGTTCATGTGAGAATGGGTATTAAGGTGAGAAATGAGAAGAATTATGGGCCATTAGATCAACAATATCCAATGGACGAAAATGAATCCCATGTCATTAATGGCAAAATTGTAATTATAGCAACTTTTCTTTTAACCTTTTTAATCTCTCTCCTCTCTCACCTCCCTCCTTTTTGTCTTTTGGTGAAACATCTCCCTCCTTATTCACGTGAATGCTCCACACTCCACAGGCTCCACTCTCTCTCCACTCTCACCTCCCTCTTTCACCTCTATAAGATTAATCATCTTTTACCAGAAATCAGAGGTGGAGAGAGAAAGAATGGTGTTATTCATTATAAGGAAGATTGAAGACACAAGATGAGTGAACAGTGCTGTAGTATTACAAGAAGTGCTATTATACTAGCACCTAATACTTTCCACTCATAAACCAAAATAATAAAATTACAAATTGCATGTACAGCTCATACTCCCCCCTCAAGCTGTGACTGGGAAACTAGACCAAGCTTGACACAAAGATCTGAATGTTGAGAAGAAGTAAGAGCTTTGGTGAGCAAATCTGCCAACTGAGCAGAACTTGAAACATGCTTAGTTTCAATGAAACCCGAGTCCACTAGTTCACGAACATAGTGCATATCTCTCTTTAGGTGCTTCATTTTTTCATGGAATACAAGATTATGGGCAAGATGTTCAACAGATTTAATTTATTATCACAATAAAGATCAACAGGTAACACAACAGTAGTATGTAAATCTTGTAAGAGTCCTTCAAGCCAAACAAGCTCACTAGCTGTGAAAGACATACCGCGGTATTCGGCTTCTGTAGATGACTTACTCACAGTGGGCTGTTTCTTTGTCTTCCAAGAAACAAGACATTGACCAATGAAAACAGCATACGAGCTAAGAGATCTGCTACTGAACTGACAACTGCTCCAGTCAGCATCAGTGTAAGTAGAGACATTGAGGGAAGAATTTATAGGATAGAACAATCCTAAATCTGGAGAACCTTTCAAATACTTCAGAACATGTAAAGCAGCCCTCAAATGAGGCACCCTAGGTGCATGCAAGAACTGACTCAAGTGTTGAGTGGCATAGGAAAGATCAGGTCTAGTGATGCCTAAATACAATAACCTACCAACCAACCTCCTGTATACTTCAGGTTCAGCCAACAAATCACCATCCTCAGTAGACAACTTAAGACCAGTGGGCAAGGGTGCAGCTGTGTGAGAACAAGTCACCAAACCAGAATCCTCAATGATGTCTTTAATGTATTTTTTTTGAGAAAGAAAAGTTCCCTTAGAAGACCTATGAACTTCAATCCCTAGAAAATAATTGAGGTCACCCAAATCTTTAATAGTAAAGGCTTCATCCAACCTTTGTTTAACACCATTAATTTGAGACTGACAAGTACCAGTTAATAACATGTCATCCACATATACCAACAAGACTAGAAACTGACCATCAAGTAATCGGGTAAGCAAAGAATAATCTTGACAAGATTGAGAAAAATCCAAACAAAGAAGAAACTTCGTCAATTCTTTATTCCATTGTCGAGACGCTTGTTTGAGCCCATAAAGAGATTTCTGGAGCTTACAAACTTGCCCGGATTGAGCCTTAGTATAACCAGCAGGGGGGTTTCATGTAAACCTCTTCATCAAGCATGCCATGTAAAAAGGCATTGTTGACATCAAGTTGGCACAAAGGCCACCTTTGAATAGTAGCAAGAGCAATGACTACTCTAACAGTTGCTAATTTAGCAACAGGAGAAAAAGTCTGAGTATAATCTTCTCCTTCAATTTGTTGATAACCTATAGCCACCAATCTAGCCTTTAACCTCTCAACTGAACCATCAGGTTTAAGCTTAGTCTTAAACACCCATTTAGATCCTATGGCTTGCTTTCCGTGAGGTAAATCAGGGACAAGCCATGTATTATTTTTCTCCAAAGCATCGAGTTCTTGCTGCATAGCAAGTTGCCAACCAGGATGTTTACTAGCCTGTTTATAATTTTGAAGTTCAGAGGTATCAAGAGTGTTAACAGCAAACACCAAAGAAGAATCAGATGCAGGGGAAATAGGAAAAGAATGTTTGTGAGGAAGATAAGAAACATGAAAGTCATGCTTTTTAGGAGGAACTTTAAGCACTCTGGAAGATGTCCTAGCACGTGTTTGAATCTCAGGAGCAACAGAAGTTTCATGAAAATCTGAAAATTTTTGTAGTAAATTGTGAGAAGTGTAATCAGAATGAGAAGTAGAATGTTGTGAAGAAGACGACAAGTTGGAAGGAGAAGAAGTATTAGAAGGAGAAGTAGTAATAATAGGAGAAGAAGTAGCATTAACAGGAGAAGAAGAATCATTTAAGGGAGATAAAGGAGAAAAAGAAGACAAAGAAGAAGGGGAAGAGGGAACGAAATCCTCATCGCCAAAAGAAACTATAGAAACAGGAATATCAGGAGAAGAATTATGCTCAGAAGATTTAAAAGGAAAAAAAATTTCAATGAATTTCACATCCCTGGAGGTGAAAACACATTTAGTATCCAAATCATAGACTTTATAAGCCTTTTGTCCAAAAGGGTAACCAAGAAAAACACATCTCTTGGCTCTAGGATCCATTTTATCTTTATCCCTATTTGTATTATAAGCATAACACAAGCACCCAAACACCTTCAACTCATCATAGCAAGGCAATTTACCATATAAGACCTCAAAAGGAGTTTTCCAATCTAGCACTTTAGTAGGTAACTTATTTATAATATGAGTTGCAGTCAAAATGCAATCACCCCAAAAAACCTTAGACAAACCAGCATGCAAACGAATAGCCTTAGCAACCTCCAATAAATGTCTATGCTTACGCTCCACCCTACCATTTTGTTGAGGGACTCCCGCTACACTACGCTGATGCAGAATACCTTTTGAACCAAATAATTCTGTACATTGAAGCTTAATCAATTCTGTACCATTGTCAGATCTAATGCCTTTCACTTTTGTCCCAAATTGTGTTTCAACCATATTCAGAAAATTTGACACAATATGCGCAACCTAACCCTTGTTATGCAACAAAACTGTCCATGTGGACCTACTACAATCATCCAAAATAGTGAAAAAATAGCTAGCACCACCTCTGGCAACAACTTTATAAGGACCCAAAAGATCCATGTGAACAAGATCAAAACAACCAGTAGCTCTATTCACACTCCTAGCAAAAGGTAGTCGGTGATGTTTAGCAACAGCACAAATATCACATTTGTATTGAGAAAGACCATTACAATCACAAACAGCAAGATGTTGCATTTTAGAAAGAGATACATGACCTAAACGTGCATGAATCACATCCAAAGGAACTTTATTTTTCTGAGCAGAACTAACAAAAGAATCAACAGGCATGGAAACCTCTGTAGTCATATTTACATCACTAACATCAACTACTGTAGAATCACCACGAATCACAATATGAGTTGCTCGTTTACAAGCAAAATTCTTATTATCAACGACAATACCTTCATGTCCACTAGCTGAAGAAACATAAAACAAACCTCCAATTTTGAAACCTTTAGCCAGAACCTTCTCAGAAGAAAGGGCCTGAAAAAGGCACATGTCTCCATTAAAGACGACCTTAACACCACACTGTTTAATCAAACAACCAACCGAAAGCAAATTATGCTTAAATCCTTTAACTAGCATAACATCATGCAACATCAAATCATCATTCAAGCACACACTGCCTACAACATCAACATATTTGTAACTTCCATCAGGCAAACCAACCCTTACAGGTTTCACCAATTGACGTTTATTAATCAATGCACTAACATCGAAAACCATATGATCAGTCGCACCGGAATCAACAATCCACAAGCACTTATTCAACTGTTTAACAAAACCACAATTAAGTGAAAAAGAATGAGTACCTGCAGCATTAGCATAGGAAGAACTGCCACAATCCATCACTTGTTTGCCTTTAATGGACTTTAAAAACTCTTGAAAAAAAGAAGCAAACATAGCAGAATTCACCCCAGCACCATCAGAGGTAGAATCAAGAGGCGAATCTGGAATAACATCAGAACCAGAAGTATCCACAGCAACATTTGCAACCAATTTAGAACCACCTTTATCAGCCTTCAGAGCATTGTACCAATCTGGAAATCCGTTAATCTTGAAGCATTGGTCGATAGTGTGACCTTTTGTTTTGCAGTGATCACAAAAACGATTAAGCTTCTCCTTTTTCCAATCTCGACGTCCTTGAGAAACAAAAGACCTCTGAGACTGAAACTTAGGAAACTGACGTTGAACAGCTAGAGCACTCATCTCTAAACCAGTATCATTGGAGCTAGTAACCTCCTTTTGTTTCTCAATTTGTTGCACCACTGCATAAGTACGATTGATAGTTGGCAAAGGATCTTGAGTTAAGATGTTAGTAATAGCACCATCAAAACCACCATTAAGACCAAGAAGAAATTGCATGAGTTTCTCTTCATTTTCGAATTCTTGGACTCTCTTCAAGATATTGCAAGTGCATTTGAGCAGTATAAAACAATTACATTTAGGAAAACAACGCAAACTGCTCATCTCATCCCACAAACGCTTAATTTTGCCAAAGTAAGCAAGAATCGAAAGATTCTCTTGTTTAAGATTTTTAATTTCCTTCTTGAGCTGATAAACCAAAGGTCCGTTAGTTTGACCAAAACACTCAGCAATATCAAGCCACAAATCCGCCGCATTATCAACATACGTGAAATCATCTGCGATATCACTTTGCATCGAACTCAAAAGCCAACTCACAACCATGTAATTACACCTCTGCCACTTAGGATAGAGAGAATCAGCAGGATCAAGCTCAGGCAATGAGCCATCAACAAATCCGAGCTTATTTTTAGCACCGAGAGCACGCAAAATGTTGCGACGCCAACACAAAAAATTTGTGCCATTGAAGACAGCAGGCACCAAAGATGAATTCGGATTATCAGAATTCGAAAGGAAATAAGGATCAACAGAAGTACTACCATTAGAAACTTCGCTATTCAATTCTGCCATGATTTCAACTCTCAATCAAGAAACACGAAATTCAATCAAGAAACACGAAATTAGGTTTTCAATTGAATCGCAAGTGAGAAACTAAGAAATCAATTAAGAGAATTAAGAGAATCAAAGACGAATTGGAGATGAAATCGATTAAGCGAAAAAAAACGCAATCGAAGAAACGAATGAATGAATCACAAACAATCGAACAATCGAACAAACGAGAAGAATCGATTGAACGAAGAAAACAGGATCAAATAAATCTCAAATCGAGATCAGCTCTGATACCATATGAGATTAATCATCTTTTACCAGAAATCAGAGGTGGAGAGAGAAAGAATGGTGTTATTCATTATAAGGAAGAATGAAGATACAAGATGAGTGAACAGTGCTGTAGTATTACAAGAAGTGCTATTATATTAGCACCTAATACTTTCCACTCATAAACCAAAATAATAAAATTTCAAATTACATGTACAGCTCATAACCTCCCTCAATAAGTTGGAGCTCCAACAATAATGGCGGAAAAAGCTCAAACTACAAAGAGGGAGGGAGCATAGTCGCAGATGAAGAGGCCGATGAAAACAGATGAAGAGGCTGCGATAGTGGTTAATTGAGATGGTGGTGGTGCGTGAGGAAATAGAAATAGTAGGGGCAAAAAAACTGTAAATTTCAACAACAATGGTGACGTTGAGGTTTAATTTGTTTTTTATTTTTGGATTTTGCTTCAATTTTGCACTCTAATGTGTTGCAACTTTAATTTGATTTTCATCTTTGAAATAATTTTTTGGTTTTTGATGAATGGATTGAACTTAGACGCTGATCGGACTAGGTTATCCTATAGTTAGGGTTTTATAGTCACGCTGATCGTGCTATTCAACTAAGAATAAGGAGAATGCGAGGTTAGTTCTCAACAATAGATAATCATGGAAATGATTAGAGTTGAGGTTCAATGATCGATAATGAATTGAAGTGGATGTTAATCGGATTCAAGATCTTTCCATATTGATTTCTCATTTTATTTATTTGCTAGTTAATTTTAGTTTGTTTATAAATCTATTTGAAACCCCCCTTGTTATTAGGTTTCTCGGCCCTTAGCTTAATCTAGGTATTGGATCCCGCTAAATATAAAACTCGTCCCTGTTTCCCTGTGGATACGATCCCTACTTCCATTATACTTGCTTAGTGTGCATGAGAGTAGGAGAAATTTATCTTTGGTTAGGTGTACACGGCAAACGCCTAGCACCAAATTTAGAAGCAACGGAATTACCGTGAGTTGGAAGAGAGAGAATATGGTGCTTGGAAACCACTCTAACAACGGCCAAATCTTAGCTGTGAATTGGGTTAAATCTAATGGCCCATATTATTTCTCACTTCTCATCTAAATATCATTCTCATGTGATCTTGCCTCTATATATATATATATATATATATATATATATATATATACAAAAAAATGATACAATATTGTTTTTGAAATTTAGGTTAATGTATAAGAATATAACTGATGTAATTAAATGGTGTAGTAGTATTAATTATAGAGGTTATAAAAAATTAAAGAGTTTTTTTTTAATATAAGAGTATTGAAAGGTTGGGCACGCAATAATTAACATTAGCTTAGGCTCTGTTTTGTTCAACTTATTTCAGAAAAGATAAGCTAAGATAAGATAAGATAAGTTCAGATAAAATAAGTTGAATAAAACGGATTAACTATGTTAGGCAACACAATAAACTAGAATATAAGTTCAGATAAGATAAGTCCAGATAAAATAAGATAAGATAAGATAAGATAAGTTCAGATAAAATAAGATAAGATAAGATGATACAAAATAAGTTGAATTATATGGACCCTGAGTATTAATATATACATTTATATTTAATTGTTTTAAAAATAGATATATTATCTTGTCTTTATATAATTTTTTCCCCACAAAGACCAATATGAGATTATACAGTAAATGGTTAGTGCATTTGTATCTCAAATGAGAGGTTATGGATTTGAGTCTTAAAATACACATTTTTATTATTTAATATGTTTCATTTAATTGTATGGGGGAGGGGGAATACATGTGGCAACATTGCATATTTTTGCCTTGGATTTTAGATATATACATTTTCTGTTCTGAAATAAGTAAAACACTATTCTTTTAATATAAGAGTTTTTTAAGATGAAATGTTTCACTCATTTTGAAAGGGTTGAAGTATATACTTCATCCGTTCTTTTTCTATTGCAACAATGGGATTTTTACACTATTCACTCACCACCCTTTAACTATCTATTGTGATTTTTACGTAAGGAAAAATATAGTCATGTGGGGTATTGTTAGATTCGTCTCGATATATATACTTTCAAAATATCAAATTTGTATAATTTTTAATAAAAAGTAATCAAAGATATTAATAGTTGAAGTTGTGCATTGGTAAGCGTGAAAACTCAATTGTTGCAATAGAAAAAGAACGGATGAAGTATATAGTTATATAGATTTGCCATCTAGCATTTTCCATTTTCTTCGCTAACAAGGTTGTGTCGATTTTTCCATTTTCTTTTACGTTACAGTGACGGATAAGTTTGTCAGGAAGCTGCAATCGTGTCAAGCCAATCACAATCGGATAACGTGAAACCATACACGTGCCTGAAGCCCCGACATATCAAACAATCTCTTCACTGTCGTACACATATAATATGTTTCATTTAATTGTGTGGGGGAGGGGGAATACATGTGGCAACATTGCATATTTTTGCCTTGGATTTTAGATATATACAATTTCTGTTCTGAAATAAGTAAAACACTATTCTTTTAACATAAGAGTTTTTTAAGATGAAATGTTTCACTCATTTTGAAAGGGTTGAAGTATATACTTCATCCGTTCTTTTTCTATTGCAACAATGGGATTTTTAAACTATTCACTCACCACCCTTTAACTATCTATTGTGATTTTTACGTAAGGAAAAATATAGTCATGTGGGGTATTGTTAGATTCGTCTCGATATATATACTTTCAAAATATCAAATTTGTATAATTTTTAATAAAAAGTAATCAAAGATATTAATAGTTGAAGTTGTGCATTGGTAAACGTGAAAACTCAATTGTTGCAATAGAAAAAGAACGGCTGAAGTATATAGTTATATAGATTTGCCATCTAGCATTTTCCATTTTCTTCGCTAACAAGGTTGTGTCGATTTTTCCATTTTCTTTTACGTTACAGTGACGGATAAGTTTGTCAGGAAGCTGCAAGCGTGTCAAGCCAATCACAATCGGAAAATGTGAAACCATACACGTGCCTGGAGCCCCGACATATCAAACAATCTCTTCACTGTCGTACACATATAAAAAATCATTTACGATTCATAATTTCATTTTCTCGTGGTCCTCATTGAATATTCTAAAGTTGTCTTCATGTTGGACACTTTTTTAATCTAGGCCGTTATTAATTTCGTTATATATCTGAATCAATGGTCAATGTTCCCATTATGTAGATTCTGGACGTAGTGGAAAATCATTACTACATAATTTAAAAATTAGCAAGTGGATTAAAGCTGCATATCAAATCAATCATCTTCTCCTCAACTTAAAGTAAGCATTTTTTCGGTATAAGATGAAGATTAAGGATTCTGCTATACAAAGGGCAAGAATCGAATCACTATCGTAGGAGTGGAAAGAAGGAGGGCCTATAACCAACTAGATCAACCTTGATATTTAAGTATGTATAATACACATATAAAATGCATCTTACCAATAAGGTCTTGGTCTAGTGGATAGAACAAAGAACCCGTGTATAATAAAATCTAGAAATGCATATATTAAAATTCAATAACAAATCAATAGAAAAAGCTGTAAAAAAATCAATGGAAAAACGGTTTTTTCACCATATACCCCCGACAAATTAAAAAATTCACCATATACCCTCAATGTTCCAAAAATTCACCATATACCCTTGAATTTTCGAAAACGTTCACCAAACGTCCTTTTTCTAACTTTCGTTAACTTTATTTACGATATTGCCATTATTAACCCCTAACCATAATTCTAAACCTAATCCCTAACCCTAATCCCCAACCCTAATCTAAACCCTAACCCTAACCCACCCCATCCAACCCCTCCACCCCACCCGGCCCGGCCCCGCCCCCAACCCCCCCCCCCCCCCCACCCCCCCTCCCCCCCTCCACCCTGGACCCAGCCCCCCCACTCGCCCCCACGGCCGCGGCCCCCCTAACCCACCTCCCTCCTCCCTCGCAACCTCCTCCCCCTCCCTCGCAACCCATTGCCCCGCAACCCCCTACCCCGCATCCCCCCCCACCCTCCCCTCCCTCTCCCTCCGCCCCCGTAATGGCCGCACTTCCGAGCTGCTAGCTAAACATGCTTAATATTCATTAATCTCAATTAATACTTAATAACCTCGAATTTACATTTATTCGCAGCGGAAACAAACACCTATAAAACGATCCTGGACCTGTGGGTTATGGGCCCACAATAGAACAACTTGAAAACCAAATATCAGATTACAGAATATTTCCAAATAGGGCATCTAACTATAACCTCAGCCCACCATTTTATAACATAAAAATCTTCTTCTTGCTCAAAAAACATACTCCAAGTCCTCGACATCAAACCTGCAAAATCACTAACAATGAACTCTGCCCCCACCAGGACAGGTTCCAAGAACAAAATCAGAAAAACTGAGTACACACATTGTCCAACCAGAAATTCATTTTAGTGGCTTAAAATATAGTTGCGCAGTTTATTACTCATCAAGTGGAACAACCCCAAATTCAAAATAATTAAAATCAAATAGTTAGCAATGTTTTTATTACAACACCAGCAACCCTTAATTAGAAAGTCCGATAAAGAGGACACATACATCTACTTATAGATAATAAGTTTCTTTCCATAAGGACAAAGTTCAACAACGGTTGAATACAAAAGTTCACCCCTAAAATTCATTTTTGGTGGCTTAAGACCATTCATATACAATTTATGTTAGAATTCAGTATGCTTCACAAGTAATGTGCTTACTTAAAATTTCAAGATCACTATCCTTGCACAATCGCATTAAAGTAAGAATTTTTATCATGAAGATCACCACTTAGATCATTCAAAACCATTTAGGTCTATTAATTACTTGGGTAAAGTGAACACGAATAGAGAGGGGCTCCTTACACAAGGAACCGACTGTCTCTAAACTAATGGAGGTCGTCACCCCACCGTTTAAATAATTATGCTTGCAAGCCTTAACCAGGACATGTCCCATTTTAATATCTGCTGGACTTCACCCACCCAGCTAGGGTTCGGAAGGAGATCACCCATCCTCCAAGGGTTGTTGTTCATACCGTACCTTATTTGATATCGGCATTTACCCACTTGTGTTCATAATTTACTTACATAAATAGTCTAAATGCACAGTTTATCGATACCACTTGTATTCGTAGTTTATTTGCATAAATAGTTTAAGTGTACAGTTTATCAATACCACACAGGTTCCAAAGAAAACATATTCATCCATGGAGAGGAAAAAGAATCACAATAACTATAGTTTTGTTAATGATTGCAAGACTTAAATCTTCTTCTGAAATCTTTTGTTCTACGTTAACAATTTCACATATTAGTTAGGTATAGAGATATAAGGAAATAATCAATTCTTTACTGCTTGTGAAAGTCATATAGGCACTTGGTGGGATCATTTAAACTTTATTAAAAGGGTTGAGTTAACTTGAACATGTGAAACTTTTGTCAAAATAATTACAGCAAAAACATTGAACTTAAAATGAACATAACTTCCTGCTCGGTACTCCGAATTAGGAATTTCCGAAGCTTAACCTCAAGAACTTTTAGGTCATGACTACTCAAAGGAGCAATACCCACTCCATAACACATATTGAGCAACTCGCTCCACAAATGTTGATTACTTTCCCCATAAAACAATAACTACATCATAATCCTTATTTTCTCAATAACACAAACTTATATTTTTCAAAACATATACTCTTGTTCTCAATTCGTATCGCATATTCAATTCCAAAGTGTATCAACGACTAAAACTTCCGGCCGTAAATTAATATAAAACAAAACAGAGTTGAAATGTAATTAACATATCCAAAATATCTGAAAATAATCTTATTATAACACAAACTCGAATCTCAAAATAATCTTACTTACCTCAAATATTTTTTTAAAGGAAGTAATATACATAAAACGTATTCGAAATCAAATGTCTTTCCGCAGTCGAACTCATAACATAATCAAAATGTAAAATATGTTTTTCAAAGACTTATAAGATAATTAACTATTATCGAGACCCAATTCTAAGCTCGTACAATTAACCTGTAATATTTTACTTGTAGTCTATAAGGTATCCTCTAACACGTTTTGGCAATTCCCTTCATCATAATAGTTTCTCTTAGTACTTGGACTTCCGTCTTTAACTTATAGCATCTAAACTACAGCATTCCAAAATTCTCATGATATGAATTTTCCCCTTAAAGGTTTTCTTATCCCACAATACATGAACTCTATTATCCAGATTTATATATATATATATATTTTTTAAATCTTACTCATCTAATAGAAGAAATTATGCTCCAAACTCTTTTACTTGATCCCTTTGCGGATATGATCTATTATTACATAAGTATGGTAAATTATATCTCTCTAATCGATACTCCTCTAAATCGCCACCAAGATATGGATTCTTTATTTCACTGATACGACATTCTTATCTCAACTCCTACTCCTCAATATTTAATATCTCCTATCTCTAATACTTATTTTGGCTACACATCATCTGAACTCACAAATCTCTCGTAACAACTCCATTAACCCATAAATCAATATTTGACTTTTGAAATTCACATCCAAGTCACTATTCTCTAACTACCTAATCTAAGTCCATCACATAACATCTTCATTTCTTAGTTAGAACCTCCCAATAATTACTTTGTCCTTCAATTATGACATCATAGACCTTCATTCTTATGTAACCGAGCTCCATAGTATTTCCGGAGATATCTTTGGGTGATACCATTCAACCTTGTTTATACGCCATAATTAAATCTTAGGATAGTTGCCTACTTCTAATAATACCCTCAAAGTGACAATTGTATTTCTTAAACAGAACTTCACAAGTACCCATCTCACACCAAACTCACTCTAACTTAGATTCCAAACTCCATAAAACATACGTGTTTCCCGAACTTAAATCCGAAAATAATGTTCATTAAATTGACCCAAATTTGAGAGACTTTTTCTATGAGAACTTCTTCATAAAAATTTAAGTAGGAGTAAAGATCCTCTTCGTCATTATTAGAACTAGAAAAACCTGATTTATAATTTCCCGAGTCCATATTTGCTCATAACTCAAATTCATAATTTTCAAAGTTCATAATCATATATAATCAAATATCAAACCATAATAAAGAGTCTTTCATACTTTCAGAATTCCATATAAAACTTATATCACGAATATTTTGACAATTGACTTAAACCTGAAATTTTAACTCAACGTCCTTGATCAAAATTCCTTTCTTTTTCTCTGAAACTTTCAAATATAACTATAGTTTAAATCGAAAGCGAGTTCATAAAGATATCGAGTCGACGTTCCGACTTAGTTCGTAAATCGAAGTACTTATTGTAAAACCAGCTTATATAGTTAGATATGCTAAAGATCCTTGCTTTAATTCTCATAGCTACACTTTCATATAAAAAGATCAACTTACTAAGCATAAGAAAGTCTATTATAAATTCGATGTGGAAAACAAGTAGATTTAATATTAACACACATTTATATTCTCGAAGGATTCAACTACCTCCAATGAGTTCTTCATAATCAAAATTTCACTCCATAAAACTCATCACATATTTAGCTTTTGGCCATAGCTTAAAACCAGATATGTAGTCAACAACTCTTGTAAACGCACAAATAACACTTTGAATAATTATGTATTTATCTAAAAGACTTATTAAGCTCCGCACATGAAATCACATGAAACACAAATATAGCTTCAAAGGTGGAAGGACATGTGTGTACCTTGAAACGATTCCCAATAATTCGACATTCTGGATCACCAACTATAGCTCGAACTTCAGAAATTATCTCCATATACATACTCCAACAACGACCTCAACACAATAACAATAATTAATAAACTCCTCACTACATGAGAAACTAATCTAAATAACCTTTCCTAATACAACCTACTATAATGATCGAATTAAATCCCACAAGTAAACTTAGTGAAATCTGATTTCCATTTTGCAAATCAAAAACAAGTTTGCATAGCAAAATCAGTTTAGCCTCTTAACTTAAGCAAGATTAACCACACATAAATCAAACCAAGCGACTCACTTAACAAATCAGTTTTTGGCTCAACTTTATACTAATTAACATGGGTTATACTTGGGCTTGGGGATTGAATTGATAAACTCCAACATCAAACTAACTGAAATCAAGAGGAATGAATTACCTCTGCTCTAAGGAGCAGGGACGAACAGAGGAGACAGGGGGGTTTCGACGAGCTCCGGCGAAGTAACTGAGCACCAACGCGGGTGCGATCTTTGGCGGCGGAGTAAGCGGCGGCGTCGTCGGTGGAGCAAAGAAGACAACCGCTGCATCCACAGCGCAACGATGACAGAGAGAGAGAGAGACGGGACGGCGGCGAGCGGCCAACAACAGCTCCGGTGAGCTTGGGGAACACGTCAGCAAGAGGAGATGAACTCCGGTGAGATGAAGGGGGAGGGGAACACAGCATGCGAAAGGAAGAGATAGAAATACTGGGTTGGGGTTTCACTGGAGAGAGAAAGATGGAAACAACAACGTCGCTTGCTTACGGCGGCGAGAGGAGACGAGACTCCGGTGAGCCGAGGAAACGCCGGCGGAGGAGGTGCGAAGGGAGAGCGAAACCACGGGTGAGAGAGAAACAGGGCTTGATGTATTTGGGGTTTTGGGGGTTTTCACAAGAGAGAGATTAAATGGGTTTTGGGGTTTCTCACAGGAAGAGAGAGAAAATTGGGGTTTGGGGTTTCACAGGTTGGGTTTTCTTTGGAAGTGAGAAATGACAAAAGGGAAATGGGGAAGGATGGGTTTTGTTTCATTGACCAACAAAATAACAAAGGGGGGGTTTGATGGTTCTAATCAGAAACCGACTTTGATTTTCCTATTTGGCTAAACACCACTCAACTAAATAATTATAATAACTTCATAAAATCAAATAAATAATTATATTACAAACACGACAAATAAAATTCATACTCAACTTAAATAAAATAAGATTTTTCGAAACATAATTAACTTAATAAATATAATCAGCATTTAATAAACGCTCTTAAAAATTGGGCTATTACAGCCCCAACCCCCCAAGAGGTTAGGGGAATTCGACGGGGAAGGGGGAGGTGGTGGGGAAATCGACTGGGGAGAGGGAGGGGGTGGGGTTAGGGGGAATTCGACGGGGAGAGGGGAGGGGTGGGGTTAGGGGAATTCGACGGGGAGGGGGGGAGGGGGGTGGGGGAATCGACGGAGAGGGGGGGTGGGGGAATCGACGGGGAGGGGAAGGGAGTGGGGGAATCGACGGGGAGGGGGAGGGGGTGGAGGCCGGCGCCGGTGGAGTAGAGGGGGAGGGGATGGGGGCTGGGTGGGGGTGCGGGGGGGGGGAGGGGGTGGGGGTTGTGGGGTGGAGGGGGCTGGGTTAGATTAGGGTTAGGGTTAGATTAGAATTAGGGTTAGGGCTTAATGATGGCAAAATCGTAAATAAAGCTAACGGTGAGTTAACGGAAGTTAGAAAAAGGGCATCTGGTGCACAGTTTTGAAAAGTCAGGGGTATATGGTGAATTTTTGGAACATTGAGGGTATATGGTGAATTTTTTAATTTGTCGGGGGTATATGGTGAAAAAACCGATGGAAAAATAATATATAACATAATCAAGCTACCAATATAAGATTAACCTTTCATTTAAGCACGACTAAAAATACTAACTAATAAGGACTACTTCTCATTTGTGATTTGTGACCTTATGGGAAAGCAAGTCTTAGAATTTGTGATTCAAAATATCATATGCAAATATGGAGTATCTTTTTGAAGTCATCTCTAAAAATAACGGGTACCAATTTAAAGGCGATCTTAGATAAAACTTGCAGAAGTAGATGTCAGGCCATTTTGATCGATATTCAGGGGTAAATGCATACAAATCCTGGCAATCCAGAGTTAGCTTATGCAGACAAAGTGGCTGCTCAGGCTTATATAGATGCTCATGAGAGGCATATTTCTTTTTTGCAGCAGACTACTAAGCTTGATTGGCTTGAGTGTGGTGATGAAAACTCTAGACTGTAGAGGAGGAGACACAATACTATTCACTCTATTTGGGATCAGCATCAGAATTGGATGCACTCTAGGGAGGAGGTCCAACAAGCGTTTACTCAGTTCTATACTTCCCTATTTGGCACCACTATGGAACAAAGGCTAGTTGTCAATCCTATATCATAGATAGGGGAGCTAGACTCAACGATGCTCACATGGAGATGTTTTCTTGCCAATGCACTATTGATGATGTCAAGAGAGTTTTGAATGCCATCCCTAGCAATAAAGCTCCAGGATTGGATGTCTACAACAGTAATTTCTTCAAGTCAGCTTGGCCTGTTATTCAACATGATGTTCATGCAGCCATTATGGATTTTTTCACCACTGGAAAAATCTTAAAAGAAGTCAATGTTACCTTTATCACTATTGTTCCTAAGGTGCATGTGCCAGCTTCAGTTGGGAACCTCGGGCCTATTGCCTGCTGCTCTACTATCTATAAATGCATCTCAAAACTCCTTTGTGATAGACTAAGCAAAGTTCTTCCTGATATTGTGTCTCGGAACCAGGGTGCATTTGTTTCAGGCAGATTTGTTTTGCATAATGTGCTCATTTGCCTGGATCTGATTAAGATGTATAAGCATGATAATGCTCCCCCTTGATGTGGGATGAAACTTGATCACAGGAAGGCTTATGACACTGTGGAATGGGATTTCATACAAGAAGTTATGACTGAATTAGGTTTCCCTCCCTATTTCATTCAGCTTTTACTCTATTTTGACCAATGGGTGTCCTACTGATCTGATTCAACCTCGAAGAGGGCTTAGACTGGGAAATCCCCTCTCCCCCCTCCTGTTTACTGTTTGTTTGGAGTACTTCTTCAGGTGCATGACAATAGTGAGTGATCACCGTCAGTTCAAATTTCATCCCAGGTGTAGATACCTAAAACTGAATCACCTTTGCTTTGCTGATGATCTCTTGATGTTTTGCAAAGGTGAGGTGTCAGCAATTCAGGCAATGATCAATGCTTTTCACTTGTTCTCTGAAAATACTGGACTGCAAGTAAATCCTTCTAAGGCTTCCATTTATTGTTGTGGTATAGACGACTCTACAAAGGAAACTATTGGCAATATCTCTGGTTAGCACAAGGAAGCTTAAAGCAGGTGAATGTGAGTAACTGGTGTATCAAATGGTTGCTAAAATCAAAATTTGGAGCACTAGGCTTCACTATTTTTCTGGGAGAATGCAACTAGTGAACTATGTGCTCATGAGTATCAGTGTCTACTGGAACCAGATCTTTATTCTTCCCAAGAAAGTGATAAAAAGGGTCAATGATGTTTACAGGGTTTACTTATGGTATGACACTTATAATGATAGCAGACCTGGTCCTATTGCTTGGGATACTCTATGTCATACAAAGATCCAGGGTGGCCTAGGTTATAGGAACCTTGCTCTCTGGAATCAGGCTGCTATAGGTAAGCTGGCTTGGGCAATTGCTAAAAAACAAGACAACATGTGGGTGAGATGGGTTCATTTTATCTATATCAAGTCCAAGAATTGGCTGTATTATAGACATATTCCAGCCAATGCTAGCTGGGCTATGAAGTATATTTGTAAAGCCAAGGAGGCTTGCTCTACTACTTTTCACTCCTCAGTATGGCTCACTAGCAATAAC
The DNA here is from genome assembly GCA_947648045.1 of Beta corolliflora. Classification (NCBI taxonomy): domain Eukaryota; kingdom Viridiplantae; phylum Streptophyta; class Magnoliopsida; order Caryophyllales; family Amaranthaceae; genus Beta; species Beta corolliflora. The sequence continues at coordinate 966,311 of CANSZD010002913.1, forward strand.
TTCTCCATTGGAGGCACTTATAAGCTTCTTTTGTGAGGCAAGAGACAAAGTGACATGGCACTAGTATGTGTGGAACAGATACTCAGTTCCTAAACATAGAATCATTTTATGGCTTGCTTTACAAGACAAGTTCAAGACAAAAGACAGTCTATGCAAATATGGCATATGTGAACAATACTCTTTGTTCCATCTGTGGGCAGACTGCTAGACAAGCTTCCATTTATTCTTTGAGTGTGACTTCAGTCGTGCTTGCTACAAAGATATTCTACAGTGACTTGGGTTCCAGACAATGAAAACCAGACTGTATCAGATGCTGGGGTGGACCAATGGGTACTGCAAGAATAGCTTTATGAGGAAGGTTACCTATGCTGCTATAGCAGGCCTTGTTTATCAAGTCTGGAGAGCTAAGAACTCGGCTTTGTAGGATCAGACAGTTCCTACAATAAGACATATTGTATAGTACATCAAATTTTGTATTAAAAATAGAATTAAGAAAGTTATAGGAAAAAAAGTGAATACTAGAGACATAGCATGGCTTGACAATTTCTAATTAGTTTGTTGGCACTTTTGGAGCCTGTTGTTTGCTCCTGTCTTAGCTTGGGAGAGTCCTTCCTAGAAGGTTTGTCCTAGAAGGTTTCTAATTAATTTCTCTCTTACTGGATAAAAAAAAACCTTGCAGAAGTTCAAGGTCAATCATCATTAATCCTCTTTTGATCCTTGCGTTGGCAGACTAAGACAACAGTTGAAGTAGGCAACAAGATTATTTGCACTACTTTCTAAAATGAAAAAAAAAAAAAGAGAATGGCCCGACAAATTATCTAATGCGCTTCGGGCTATACTAATATAATACTTCCTCCGTTTCTCAATAAGTGACACACTTCCCATTTAAGAATATGCCACAATAAGAGACACCCAATTTCAAAATGCCAATATTCTTTTGCTTTTATTACAAAATTTTCATTAATTTTTCACACCAACCTAATTAACAATCATTTGAACAGCCTACCTCCCACTTAATCACTCACCTCAACCCCCTCCTAACAACCCTCCTCCCTCTCTCTGATCCTCAACCCCCTCCTAACAACCCTCCTCCCTCTCTCCGATCCTCAACCCCCTCCTAAAAAACCACAATGACGGAAACCATCCTGCCCGGCTATCACTAGTCTACCACCCTTCATTCAATCTCCATCGTCCACCACAACCGCCCACAACTCTTCACTCAACTACCACCGTCCACCACTCTTCTCTCTCTCCTCACAGGATGAATCTTCGATCCACTCTAGTGGAGATGGCAGTGGACTCGCGCCGAAAGATTCTCCACCACCACCTCCTCCACTTCCAAGAAGCAAAATCTCCAATTGCGAAGATATAAAATCACTAAAGTTTAGATTTGATTTTTATTTTGTTCAGTTACCTTCCACTCTGCTCTATCCTCTGCTTGTTTGCCATGGCTACACCGAATCGAAGCTTCGCCGGAGTTGCTGCCAGAGTTATCCTTTATTAATTCAGTGATATTACATGTTATCCCCTCCTCTCTCTCGTTCTATGATGGGGTGTGTTGCCACCAAAATGCTAGTTGATGGTGGTGAGTTGTGGTCAGTTGGTACTTGGTGGTGATGGTTGTGAGTTGTGGTGACATCATAGGTGGTTTGTGGGTAATTAGTCTAAGTGTTTCATTTAATTAAGTTGTCTGATCTCTATTAAGTGTGGTACACAACATTCTCTCTCTATTAATTAATCCCGTTATAGTGAACATAATTGCCTTTGCAAACGAACGAAGATTGTAGACGCTTCATAAGCTTTACCAAAGATGAATATGCTTCAGCTGTGTTACTGAAGATAAAGAAGTCTTGATGGATGTGGAATTTACTCCACAAAAATACAAGGAAAAGAAGGATAAAGGGAGTAATGGTTTTTCCTTAAGAAGTTTTTATACACTTTATTTATGGACTTTATATTAATTTTGAGGAATAATGTAGCTGCATCTACATTTTTTTGATAATTTATAACTATTAATTTTGATTATCTGGAATTTTGGTTTAATAAAGAGTTGTGTTGCTATTTACCGTCCGTATTTACTTGAAAAACCCCGTATTTTTTTCTTTAAATACCCCCACCCCTCCCCTTTCACCCTACTCCTCATCTCTCAACTCTCATCCAACTTCACCCACATTGACCTCTCTCTACCATCGGAGCACCACCACCACCAGAACACCACCAGAGCACCACCACCACCGGTGGGCCACCAAGACCGGGGAAACACCACAACCACCGAGCACCACCGACACGACGAAGAACTCTCGCTCAACGCTACCATGAGCACCGAAATGGAATGTGGTTAGCTTTTAATTTTTTTTCCGCCACCATAACAAGGAAACGACTCAAAATTCCGTTTCCTCCATAGAGGAAACGATCATATTTTTTCGTTTCCTCCATGGAGGAAACAAAGATTTTGTTCGTTTCCTCCATGGAGGAAACGAAAATTCAGTTCGTTTCCTCCATCGAGACGATTTTTTTTTATTTCGAATTTGTTTGCATATTATTGAATTTTATTTATAATTAGTATTTATTTTCTGATTAGCAAATAATAGTTGTTGTGATTAGTAAATAATACCTAATGATTAGTACTCTAATTAGAAAATTTTAGTGATTAGTTGAGAAAATTGTAGTTTGTAATTATGACATGTTTATGTTAATTTTGTTAATGAATATTTGCTAGTATGTTGTGAAATTAAATATTTATTTAATATTAAAAGTTGTGATTAGTAAATAATAGTGATTAGTAGTTACTAAAAGTAAGTGGTTAATTTAATTATTAGCGAATATTAGTGATTATTGCATGTCAATAGTGATTATATGTTGTCTAAATGGTAAATGTTAAACATTTCAGGTTTATTTTGCCGGATTTTGGAGGTGATTATATAATACTTGTTTTATAATGAAACGCTTTGGGCTGATAAAAAGGATGCACAAGAGTGGTGTAGAGCAACGGCATGTGAGATAGGGTTTGTGTTGGTAATTTCGTCAAATCATCACCATAAGCCTAGTGGTCGACCATATGTTTATATAAAATGTAACCGGGGTGAGAGATATCGGGGTGAAGGTAGGGATCTTAGCTTAACATAACGTATAGCCACAAAAACAAATGCATGTGCATGTAGAGCTTACGTGAAGATAGAATATTTTGATTACACTGGTCGAGTTGGATAGGTGATTACTACAGATGCATGGATAAAGGGCATGCACAACCATGAGTTCATTCATTACCCTGAGGGCCACCGACCTATCAGCGGCCTTAGTCCGGCGGCTAAGTTTTTCATTCACGATATGATCAAGTCGCATGTTAAGCCTGCTAGTATCATGAAAGTTGTTAATGAAAAATATCCAGATGATCATCTAAATATGAGACACTTGTACAACCAAAAAGAAAAATATAGTAGGGAAGCAATGGATGGCAGAGACGTGATGCAACACTTCCTCCGTCTTGCTCGAGAAAATGGCTACCTTCATTGGAAGACAAGACGAGGAGAAAAATGTTATGACACAGGCATTCATGGTACACCCTAGGTCGGAAAATATCCTCCGCACTTATCCGCATGTTTTTGGTATGGATGCAACGTACAAAACCAACAAATATAAGATGCCTTTTCTGGAGCTCATTGGCATGACGCCATGAAACAAGAACTTTCTGGTTGGGTATACTCTAATGGCCAACGAAACAGATGATAGTTACAATTGGGTGTTGGACAAGTTTAGGTTGCTCATTGGGTGAATGTTGTCCCTGTTACACTCATAACTAACTATGAGTTGGGTCTTATGAAAACGGTCTGGGAAGTGTTTCCTACCTCCGCACATTTGCTATGTAGATGGTATATTAACAAAGATGTGTAGGCTAGAGTGGATAACATCATGGGCAACAATGATGCGGGTTCGAGATTCGTGAGCCGAAGTTGGTATCTTAACTCGATCTCCAAGAGGGAATATGGAGCCGCGGTTGAGAATATGAGAGATGTTTACAACAGGTGGCCTTAAATCATCCAACACGTGGAAACAACTTGGCTTGTATACAAAGAGAAATTTTTTTGGGCATGGACGGACAATGTTCTTCATCTTGGGAACACGTGCACTAGTCGAGTTGAAAGCGCACACTCAGCGTTGAAGTATTGGGTTTGGAGTAGGTAAGGTGCATTTGGACACCATATTTTCTGTTGCTCACAGTGAGATAGAAAATCAGTTAGTAAAGGTGCAGAATGACCTAGAGGAAAGTCGGCGTCGACACGGGATCTTGTACAAGACTATAGCTTTGCATAAGTTAAATGGCCGAGTCTCGTATTATTGTTTAGACCTCTTACGGGAGGAGGAAAATTGTATGCGGGAGTGGGCCAATGAGGTACTCCCTCCGTCCCAGAATACTCTTTACACTTTCCTTTTTCATCTGTCCCAGAATACTCTTTACACTTCTATTTTTGGATATGACCCACTATTATTTTAATCCTTCTACCTTTAAAACATTGGCCCACACTCTCTCTCTTTCAAATAAAATAATACCACTCCTATTACATACCAACTCTAACCATGGCCCACATTCTCTCTCCTTAAAATAAAATAATACTACTTTTACTAACTACTAACTCCTATCACATCTACTTTTCAATAAAATAACACTTGATAATCAAACAACAACTTATCATCTAAAACTACGTGCCTTGATAAGTGTCAAGAGTATTTTGGGACGGAGGGAGTATATGAGCGTTGCGGTTGCTCGTTGAGGACAACACATGCCATCCCTTGTGCATGCGCCATACGCAGACGCTTGGAGGCAAAGTAGGGTCTGTACTTGATAGACTTACATCCTTATTGGACTACTTTGATTTATTGGTGATGGGGTTAACAACCCCGATTTTGTATCTGAGGCAGTACAGGATTCTCAGTACTTCTTTGAATTGGTTGACCAAGTTCAAAGTAGTGATCTTGCCATCTTAGGGAGCGCTACTCGGGTTTTAGAGGAACATTTGCGTATTTCTGGTGATTCAGCTTTTGAGCTCGACGTCGTCGAAAACCCCCGAGGGAGACCACGAATAAATCATCCAAGTACAAAACGAGACAAGAGTGGTTTTGAGTACATATCTCGTGGGTCTAAAGGATATTCAAAGAGAGGAAGCAGATCTGTAGGTTCTGCTATGAGCATGTCAACTTCTACAGGTAATATATTTGTTAATTGTATTTATTGATTATTATACTTCAAGTAATTAAAATATTAATAGTGAATAATTTGAATGTTGTAGGTCGGCAAAGCATGGATGAAGATCGGTTTCCATTTAGCCGCTATGTTCGGAGGATGGTTGTGCCATTCATTCTTAGATGGACGAATGTCGAGGCAGACAGTAACTGTGGATTTTGATCCGTTGCAGATGGTTTTTTCGGTAGTGGAGACCATTGGCGTTTTGCCCGTAGGAGTATGGCAAACGAAGTTGCTGCTCATCGGGATGTTTACAGACATATTTACTTTGATCAGGTTGACGCAGCAATACAGCGCATTACTTGCAGTGGAGGGGCATAATCTAGAGAGCATTGGATGATAGTTTCGCAAGACTTCTTTCCTATTGCTCAGATCTTCAACGCTACAGTCATTTTGGTTGGAATAGGCACGGGGGGAAGCATTTATCCGTGTGTCACTATCCTTCCTTGGCGCGCTCCTGCAGTAGCTACCGGTCCGGCTGCGGAACTCGTGATAGCACATCTTGGCAGCGGTTATGAGTATTATATTAGACTGGAGTTACTTTCCGGATCATCCGTACCACCAATAAATAACTTATGGCATGGCATGCATGAAAATGTTGATGGATGGGTTTAGTTGTATGCTGCGAGACGAGCTATATGGGACGATTTACTTGCTACTTAGTATTTTGTTAGTTGCAGGTTTACTTGTTAGTTGTATATAATAGTTTGTAACTTGCAGGTTTAACTTTTTAGTCAATATTTGTAATGATTATTATAATGATATGAAACTAATATTATGATTAGTATATACTATGGAACTAATTAGAATTATTATGTTGGATCTAATAATTATTATGTTAAATGATAACATCCATGGATCTAATAGTTAGTTGGATATTATGATGTTAACTAATAAATTTTAAGGATCTAATTAGTTTGATATTATGATTCAAACTTAACTAATATCCTCATAAAACCAAAGTTCTAGTACATAACAAAATAATATCTGCATAAAACCGAAGTTCTAATACATAACAAAATAATATCTGCATGTATAGTACATCAACTAAATACACTGAAATGAAAACTAGTACATCGAAACTACTCATCATCATCATCATGAGCAGGCTCCTCTGCCCGATCGAACTGCAGTACATGATCCCAGTCCCGAGCCAACTCATCCATCATCTCATATGACATAGCAGTGTTGGGTCGCTGGTCATTATGTCGATCCTCCATCAAAGCTCTCGTACAGTCAAAATGTCGGTCCATCCACTGTAAAATATGAAGTACTTAATTAGTTATGTTAGTTAACAATAATTAACAACAAAATGCTAAACATAGAATTCGAAATGCATACGTAGTGTGTGTTTGTAGTGTTGGGTCGGGCCGGAACAGTCGTGGTCTCATCAGCGACAAGGAGAGGATGAGAATATGTTTGAATACCAGTCCATGTAGTTCGATGAACCATCTCCTAGACGACCAACTCGTCTCAATGTTGAAACATTGAACCCCTCGAATATGGCATGAACCGCCGTCATGATGACTCCGCTGCTGCTACCGGGAACTCAAGCCCATACTTCTTCGGGTTTTTCAGTCTTTATGCAAACTCGGGCTGAGGAATTGGGGAAGGAATAACCTGAACATAACCCAATTGTCGTAGTACACGATCTGGGTTTTACGACTGAACAATATCTCGATAACGAATGCAACCAACATACATCGTCCTGGGAACCGTGGTAGCCGGATCATCCCTATATGGCATCCAAATTACCTAAAATTAGGGGAAATGTAATAATTGGATTAGTTTAATGTACTAGTAATATACCACTACATTTATTATCAAATAATTTGCGTACCTTTGAAGCCTGAAGTGTGTCCAAGCGTCTGCGTATCGACTCCAGTCGAACAAAATCCTTGCTGATGATGTAATAATCCACTTCTTAGCTCGGGGTTCGTAAGGAGTGAACGCTAAATCATCTCTTTGAGGCCAAAAACAAGGGAAGTGGTCGTATATCCAACACTGTAAAAGTGTGAGACACCCAGCAATCTGCGTCGCCGACTGCCTACTCGCCACTCCTAGCTGACGATATAGATACGCTAAAGCCGCAAAGCCTCATGAGTACCTAGATACTGAGTCAAGGTCATCCAACTCAACAATGTTCTGGGGCAAGATCCGGGTACCACTCTTATCCGTGAACAGCGTACATCCAAATGTGAGAGCATAAAAGTGCGAAGCTTTACATCAGCAAGACGACGCGACAGCTTCCATCTGTCAAAAATCTCCTGAATACAAACATCGTTGTTCTTCCAAATAGGTAGGTTCTACTGAAATAGCTTCTCACGAGTATACTGGAGGAGCTCCTTGTACCGAACATAAAAATTAGCGGATGACAAAGCACCATTAACTGTGCGACCCTCAATAGGAACTCGTATAATCTGCCAAACATCAAGCAACAGTATCGCCATCTCTCTGAAAGGCAAGTGAAATGTGTTCTTGTCGGGCTGCTAATGTTCTACAAACGCTGAAATCAATGGCATGTCAAGTTGCGCAAACATAATATACGGCAGATGGGCAAGACCAGACGTAGAGACACGCTCCTCCAACTACTCATCGAACTGGTTGTTCCTCCAACCCTGCAAAGTATCAAACACACCCGAACGATTCTGACACCTAATAACCTCTCGAGTAGCCTCCGGATCATCGTAAATAAAGGTGCCAACATGACCCCGCCAACTAGGAATCACGCTACCGTCAAGAGGCCCCCCAGGCATAGAGCCGATAACTAACCAGGAAGTATCACTAGCAGCTCTGGTCCTACTCCTACTCCTACTACAACTAAACCGGAACTCGACAATTCCGCAACAAACCTCCCTCCTCTACCCTTTATCACAGTGACACGGGAGGTGGCTTCACCCACCTCATCTGCAGCACGGTATCTCGAACCTCCACCGCTCAAAGCATTTTCTAACTCCTCCTTGTCCTCGGTACCCCAACCCGGACTATGAGGTGAATCCTCATGAATAGGAGGCGGCCTAGCCCGATGTTCTGCCCTCGCCCTCCTAGTCGATACATCGACACCACGAGATCTAGTGTGTCGTGGCCCAGATCCCTCAAGACCCACATTCTCGCTGCCTAAAGCCCTCGATTGAGCCTAAATTTCAATTATGTTAATTAGTGATTTATTTAATCAATTTGAACTATTCAATTCAATATCTACGCACATTTGTCATTATTATCTTGTAATTACTAGTAATTCTAACTAATCAACATTGATCACTAAATTGTCGCATAACATGCTAATATCACTAAATATTATTATAACATACTAACATGCAACATTATTAACTATAATTACAAATTATAACATGTTGTCAACATTAGTGAATATAATTACGATTAATAACATGCTAATATCATTAAATATTATTATAACATACTAACATGATAATATCACTAAATATTATTATAACTTACTAACATGCTCAAATAAATTAAAATAATTTATAACTATTGACATTCTAATAATTTTCGTAATTTATTCACTAAAAATAAAACATTTTCAATATTAATCTACATTATTCGTAATTATTCGATATTGAACATTATTTATAATTGAAATTCACTAAAAATTGAAGCCAAAAAAAAAAAAAAAAAAGTGCCCCGTAACACGGAAACGGAACATTTTTTCGTTTCCTCCACCGAGGAAACTACAAATTCGAAGATCTTCGTTTCCTCCGAACAAGATCTTCGTTCATTCGGTGGATGAAACAAGAAAACCGTTCGTTACCGTGAAATGAACATATTTTTTGTTTCCTCCACCGAGGAAACGAAGATTTGGTTCGTTTCCTCTGCAGAGGAAACGAAAAAAACGTTCGTTTCCTCGGTGGAGGAAACGAAAAAAACGTTCGTTTCCTCAGTGGAGGAAACGAAAAAAAACCAATTACGGTGGGGGTGACATTTTTCTGGCGAAATGAAGGCAAACTAAAAAAACCAGTAGGGGTGGGGTTTCTTTTTACGGCAAGAAGGTAAATACTAACCTGAGTTGATGATTCTTCGGTTTCTTTCACCTTCTTCCTTGGGCCCATGCTCCTCAAATCCGGTCAACTCGGGGGTGTTAGTGGTGGCGGAGGTGTTGCACAAGGTTTTCGGTGATAAGGTAGGTAGCGTCGCGGCAAGTGGCGTACGGCCGATGGAGGTGGCGTCCGGACGGTGGTGGTGGTTGTCGCGGTGGTGGTGGTTCTCATCAAAGGTGGTGGTTGGAGTGAGACAAGTGAGAGAAGTGAGAGAAAGAGGGAGAGTGAAAGTGAGAGTGAGTGAGGTGATATATGTAGGGAGTAGTTTAGGGATGTGTAAGAAAAAATACAGACGATTTGTAGTAAATATGGATGGTAAATAGTAGCCCTAAAGTAGCTAGAACGTGGATTTTCTAAGCTTGAACTTGCTATTTTGTCACATTACAATCCTTCGGGCAATGGGATGATTATTTGTTCTTTGATATCTTACAAAAGTCAAAAGGATGAAATTTTCAGTAAAAAGATTATAATTCCAACGTTGAGTATATATATGAAAATTACTAGCTTCATTCGTTTTTGTTCTACCTATTCATTGTAACTTTAAAAATCAAGGTATTAGTTATGAGAAAGAGTATTGCATGTAGATTTTATGAAGATAAAATGAGGATAAAGAATATTGTATGTACGATTTGTGTAAAGAAAGTGGAATAAGGTGATGCATTCGGGGTTTGTGCATTAAAAAGTTGCAGAGAGAATGTTGCATACAAAGTGAAGTCGGAATAATAACACTTAACACAAAAGCAGGATGATCTGCTATGTGAATATCGAAAAACCAAAAAGTTCTGCCACCTTTACTTCTTCTAGCACAACATTTAAGCACAAGAGGACAATGATAAGAAATAGAAGCGTTTTGATAATCAACAACAATAATTCTGTGGCGTTGGAACCAAATGCTATTGCACAAACATTTGTTAATAATTATGTCTTAACCATCACTTTTGTTGGACCAAGAAAAAAGAAATGACCAATACTCTTAAGTCCTAACTTCCATCAAATTCATATAATCAAGCAACACCACAAAATCCTAAGTTTCATGGATAGGAACAGCAACACTATCAACTATATCTTGAGAAGAGAGGATAGTGTTGAAATCACCCGTAGAAATCCAAGGATCCATAATTTGCCCTGTAATAGTACTGAGAGTAGTCTAGAGATATTTTCTGGTCTTAACAGTATCAAAACTATAAATCACAATGAAGAGACAAGAATACATATTGTCTTTGTCTATTAAAGAACAATGAATAAGCTGATAAGTGGTATACAATACAAAAAGAGTCACTTCAGAAGCTTTCCAATCAACCCATATTGTTCCCCTGGGACTGGAAGCATAATTATCAACCCCAACATCAACCATTACTAAAATTTCTCTAAATTTTGTCTTTGTTATAGCTTTTGACTCTGGTTTCCATAAGTTCAACAACTGAGATTTTCTGAGAAGCTAGTAAATTACTAGCCTCTTTTATTTTGAGAGGGTCATTAATCCCTCTCACATTCCAAGTACTGATAACTATCATGAAAGATAAGGATACTCAACTTGATCTATTCCAATCAAGCGCTTCCTCATTGTATCGAGCACAAAAGTAGAGTCAATAGGAAGTAAAACTCTCTTCCCCTTGTATTTTCCAGTATTCACTTTCCATTCACCATCCTCAGTTAATGGTTTAATAGGATTAGCTTGAGTTATAGTAGTAGAAGGGATGGTCAGTTGAATGGGTTGAGTTGGAGAAGTAGCAACAACAAGCTGATGATCTGTTTGTGTAATGAAAATATGATACGTTGTTGAAGCGTACACAAATTAATACCCTAAACGACTAACTTATAATTAGTGGAAGTAGGGGTCGATCCCACGAAAAATGTGCTTGTTCCCACTCAAGAGTAAAATCCAATACACTTAATAAAGAAGAAGCAAATAACGTAAAGATCGGTGGAAAGAAATAAGATAAGAAACTAACTACAATTAAACTAATGATTATAGGAATTTAGGATTTAAGACACAAAACAAGAACTAATGTAAGAACAATCTAAGACATGATATACTCAGTAACTTTAGACATCCACCATGCAAATCAGTTTAATCCTTGACTTATACAATTAACATTCCTAAATAGACTGACTGTAGGAACACGTTCCCCTATCTTCCCTTATGTTTAGTTAGTTATGGTACGACCTTCACTAATCCTAATCAACGAATAATCCTAGTACTACGAGCATGTAATTCAACCCAAAGACAGCATTAAGAAATAGGAAGACATCACGAACCCAAGGCAACCAACACTACCAGTGGCACGTGATTTAGCCTAGATTATGAACCCCTACAATTGTAGAGTCTAAGTTACGACCCCTACAATTGGTTGCTACTTGGTCAATTGTCTAAGCAATTAATTAACTGAATATAGAAATCCGACTCAAAATAAATAGTTGGTCATCTACTCATAAGAATCGTCTTTCATGAAATAAAACCAATAATTCATAAAAACTTGAAAATAATAGTTATAATTCAATAAAGAACAATTTTGTCTCATAAACTTCATTGCATGGCTTCAATCTAATAGTTAGTGAGCATAACAAACTAAGAAATCATAATACAAAGTAGGACAAAGAAGAAGAAAAGAAGACACAATAAGAACAGCGGATTCAGATATGTGCCTCTTTTCGCGCTCTAACTCTTGTTCCTTTGCAGTTTGGTATCACGATCACTGGAAAACGGCTCTCAACCATTGAGGGGTTTAGAAGGGATGGAAAAAGACTAAAAACATGACTCATTTGACAGTATGTGGCCTATATGTGTTGCATAGATGAGTTGGAATCCCACCATAAATAGGATAATAATCGGACAGAATTAGGAAATTATATCACTTTCTTTATCTCAAATATCTTCCAAAATATTATCCTAAATTGATAGGATATTATCACTAGTTGTAAATTTGAAGTTAATTGATCTCTAAGAATTCTTTAAATCAGTCAGTTTGTAATTTAGGCAATTAGAAATTAAACTGATAGAAATTCGAGTAATTGTTCCTTTGCGCAGTAGTCCGGTTCCTTTGCAAAGAACATAACTATGTTCCTTCTAAGTAACATTAAGATTCGTGAAGTCTGCTTACTGATTTTTTTTTTCAAACGGGAACTGCTCCTCAAGAACAGATACTTAGGAACAAAAATAAGGAACATGAACTCCTTTCTTTTAAGATCATTCCTTCTTCATTCAAAATGACTCAAATACCTACAAAAACACAAAAGAGAAATAAATCATAAAATACCAAAAAGATAGGAAGACACTCTAAAATCACTAAAGGAACTATCAAAGAACATAGTAAAAGTACTAGGAGCTATGTCATATTTAACACTTATCACAATAGGCTCAGTAACTATTTGTTTTTCAGCTAGAATTATCTTCTTAGGCATGTACTTCGTAACCACATTAGTAGTTGGGAGCTAGGTAGGCTGGTTAGAGGTCCTTCTTGCGAAAACATGATCTTTGATTTTTTCCGAAAATTTCCACATGAGAACACTTCTTATATGAGAATATGAGAAAAATGAGTTACAATCAATGAAAATCCTTATATATATATTCATATGACAACCACCCTTATGATGAGAACTGTGAGAACTACTCATTTTTCCTCAATTTATGAAGATTTTGCTCATTTCACAATGTTGTTGCTCCTTTTATGTTTTGCTTATTTTATGTTTTTGCTTATTTAACATTTTTATGCTCATTTCACAATGTTTTTGCTCATTTTTCTCATTTTACGTTTTGGCTCATTTAACTCTTTTATGCTTATTTTACGTTTTTCTGATTTTACATTTTTGCTCATTTTACATTTTTACTCATCTAACGTTTTCTACTCATCTTATGCTTTTGCTCATTTTATGAAAATTTTGCTCATACTTAGTGGTTCTCACCATAAGAGGGTTCTCATTAGAAACCAACCCTATATATATATATATATATATATATATATATATATATATATATATATATATATATATATATATATATATATATATCCTAAGGATTGCTGCTTAAACCCATGGCTGATGATATTTGTGGTAGGAGTGCTCTTTAGGGTTTGAGTGTGAGTCTTGGTGAGCGAGTGATTGTGCCTCGAATTTCTAGTGTTTGTCTCGATTGGCGAGATCAAAGTCCCTATCTTTGGGATTGCTGCTTAAACACATGGCTATAATGATATTGTGCAGAAGTGCTCAAACCTCAAGATAACTAGTGATGAGGACGAAATTATTTCCCTTGATAACATCCAATGCGAGGAGAACAATTCGAAATTAGACCTAGCAATGCTTGGACGTGTGATGATAGTAATACCTTTTAATGTTGATGCATTTAAGAAGACTATGAACCAGATCTGGGCTATATCCAAGCACGCAATTTTTCACCCGATAGAAAATGAACTCTTTGTGGTGCAATTTGCATCTCATCGGGACAGGGATAAAGTTTTGGATGGACGTCCATGGACGTTCGACCAGCATTTGGTGATGATGAACGAGATCGAGGGGGGAATTCAACCTTCCGATATAGCCTTAACTCAATGCCCCTTTTGGGTACGGCTGTATGACCTCCCCTTGGATAGTCGATCAAAATGCCATATTCATGCAATTGGCGGTAGTATTGGGAAGGTTTTAGAGGTCGACTCGGATGGTATTACTTGGGACAAATCTGCAATGGTTGAAATTTTATTGAATGTGACAAAACCCTTGCGTTGAGTGCAGAAGATACACAATTCCGGAGGGAAGGTGGTTATGATTGAGATCAAGTATGAGCGTCTACCGATCTTTTGTTTGTGGTCTTATAGGACATATGGAAAGAGATTGTACAGTGGTGCCGGAGGAGGAAAAAGAAGAAAAGAAACAGTCGGGTTCTCGTTAAAAGCTTCACCAAGGAAAGGGCGTATGAAGATGATTGAAGAAGCAAAGAACTTTCTTTCCTGTTCGAGGGTGCTGGATTTCAATAGCCCGCAAAGCACTCATAAGGGGGGAGCAGCTCTAAGTCCAGAGAAGGATAAGTCGAAGATTGAGGGGGTGCAAGGAGGGTGTAGTATCGACAATCGAGGGAATGGACAGCCCGCAACATGCTGCAACTTCTACCGCTATTACAACGCCTCCTCATAACTCTGGTGTTGAAGCTGCTATGATGCCTACAACACAAGTAAGTCTTCATTCCTCATTTGTTTTTGCTGCTCGTAACGATTAGAATAAAGGTGTGCGAAAAATAAAAGTTCCGAAGAAAGGCACCGGAAAATCGGGGAAGGGTGTTGTTAAATTAAAAGGTTTTTTCACCAAATACCCCCGAGTTTTCAGGAAATTCACGAGGTACTCTCGCACTTTTGAAAATACACGGGGTACCCCTCAGTTTCACGATAATACACCCAAATGCCTTTAATGACTAACGGCGTTGACCGCCGTTAGTTTTAACCCTAATTAGACCCTAATTAGCCCTAATTAACCTAACTAAACCCTCACTTCTAACCCTACCTTAACCCTCATTGGTGGTGTTATTAGAAGGAGGGGGTGACAGAAACAAATTAAGTTCGAAACCGCATAGCTTATGGACCCGGAGTGCGAGGGCATGGTGAGGGAAGCTTGGGGTGCTGATGGGGGTCAGGTGCTGCCGGAGAGAGTTAAGGTAGTGGCGAGGGAGTTGGTTAGTTGAGGTCGGGCTAAAAATGTGAATCTGGGGAAGAAAATTACGGAGGTCGAGAAAAAACTAGTCGCGGTCCAGCTTGGTTCAACCGAGAATGAGAGTGGAAAAGAGACGGAGTTGCAAGCGGAGTTAGATGATTTATTGGCAAGACAAGAAGCATACTGGCACCTGCATTCCTGGGTTTCTGAGCTCAAGGATGGAGATAAAAATACCCCATATTTCCTTTCATAAAGCTTCTCAAAGGCATATGCGCAACTATATAAATGGTTTGTATGATAAGAATGGTGAATGGTGTGAAGAAGATGATGATATTGAAGAGGTGATTTGTGACTACTATGAGACTCTTTTTTCCACAAGCCGTCCGAGCCTGGACAACATCAATGAAGTGTTGGTTGCTCTTCCCTCGAGTGTTACTCCGGTAATGAATGTCACCTTCTTGAGACCTTGTTCGAAGGAGGAAGTATTCGAAGCTCTGAATCAAATGCACCCATGTAAGGCTCCTGGTCCTGATGGATTACATGCTATCTTTATCAAAAAAATTAGCACATAGTGGGTGATGATCTGGCTTATCCTGTTATGGGGATAATTCATGGTACTCGTCCCCCGAATAACATTAATTTCACAAATATTGCTCTGATCCTGATGGTGAAATCCCCTATTTTGGTCTTTGAATTCCGTCCTATAAGTCTTTGTAATGTTCTCTATAAGCTTGTTTCTAAAGTTTTGGCTAATAGGCTGAAGATAATATTATCTGATATTGATTCGGAGAACCATAGTGCTTTTGATCCGGGCTGTCTGATTATTGACAATGCTCTCATTGCTCTAGATATTTATCATTCGATGAAACATAAGTTTCGGGGACGGAGGGACTCGACTGCGATGAAGTTGGATATGAGTAAGGCCTACGACATAGTAGAGTGGGATTTTCTGAAATGTCTTTTGCTGAAGTTGGGTTTTGCAGAGATCAGAGATGGGTGAAGTTAATGATTGATTGTGTGTCTTCTATTCGTTATTCTTTTGTGGTGAATGGGTCAATGTGTGGTTATGTTGCATCTTCTAGGGGACTCAGACAAGGGGATCTTATCTTCCCCTATCTCTTTATTTTGGTTGATGATGCTCTATCTTCTCTATTATCTGAGGCTACCTTAGCCAAATAGATACACGGGGTGAAAGCAAGTCGTAGTGGCCCGGAAATTTCTCATCTTTTGTTTGCTGATGACAGTTTGCTGTTTGCTAGAGCTACCCGACAGGAATGCAATGCTATAGTCGATATACTCAACAAATATGAAGCTGCATCCGGACAAAATATAAATATTGAAAAGTCGGGAGTATCCTTTAGTAGAGGTGTGAGTGTTGTGCAGAAACAAGAGTTGACTGACTTTCTTGGCTATGAGACAGGTTGACAGGCATCCAAAGTACTTAGGGGTCCCTACTCTGATGGGAAGATCTAAAAAAGTGATTTTTTAGTGAGATGAAAGATCGCATTTGGAAAAAGCTTCAAGGGTGGAAAGAAAAGCTTCTCTCGCGTGCCGAAAAAGAAGTCTTACTTAAAGTTGTGGTTCAAGAAATCCCAACGTATTTGATGAGTGTTTATAAGGTCCCGGTTTCTGTTATTTACTCCATTCACTCGACTATGGCTCGATTTTTTTGGGGTCAACGGGGATCGGAACGTAAGATTCACAGGAAGAGTTGGGAGTCCCTCTGTAATCCGAAGTGCATTGGAGGTATGGGGTTTCGCGATTTGGGAGTATTTAATGAAGCTCTTTTTGGGCGTCAAGCATGGAGGTTAGTAAAAGTTCCGCAATCTTTATTTGGTAGAGTTTTGAAGGCTAAGTACTACCCACACTCTACTTTTATGGAATCATCTTTGGGTCTATGAGTTGTTATTCCTGGAGAAGTGTTTGGGGTTCGAAGTCTCTGTTGAAGGAAGGTTTGATGTGGAGAGTGGGGGATGGTAGAAGTATTCGGATTTGGGAAGACCCATGGGTTTGTAATGAAGGTAATCAGTTCTTGGAAGGCAATTCTATTGAAGGCGTTGAAAGGGTGTGTGACTTGATTGATCCTATTAATTGTTGTTGGCGCACGGATACAGATTATAGAAGACTTTCTTGAATAGGATGCTCGTGCCATACTTACCATTCCTCTTAGTGATCGGTTGCCGCAAGATTCCTTGTCTTGAGAGTTTACAAAGAACGGTTTTTACTCCGTCAAAACAACCTATATGATTGGTAAGTCATGCAACTTTGATAATTTTCATAAATCTTGGGTCCAATTGTGGGGTTTGGATGTTTCTCCAAAAGTAAGACATTTTCTATGGAGGGTGTGCTCTGGAACTTTACCTGTACGATCGCTTCTCAAACATCACCACTTGATTGATGATGACAATGGCCCCCTGTGCAAGAACGCGGCTGAAACTCCCTTCCATGTGTTATTCGAGTGTGATATAGCGAGGGAAGCCATGGTGCTGGGCGGGTTTGATGTGTTGATGCCTGTTGTTGGCATTAGTTTGTTTTTGGAGCTCCTGGAGAGCTGGGCGGATGTCAGTGAAGAGAAAGTGGAAGGGTGGACTTACCTTGCGTGGTCTCTATGGTATAGGCGCAATCAAGGAGTGTTCGAAGGGAGGCTTATACCTTGTGGGAAGCCACGAGGAGGGTGCGTGCGTGGTGGTCTCCGGAGGTCGTGGAAGGGAAAGCGTTATGTTTTGATGTGAAGCTAGCCCATGCTCATAACCTCTCTAGAGTTATTTGTTGAAACTGATTGTTTGTCTTTGGTGTCTAGACTCTCTAGTGAAGCTTTTTACTTATCTGATCTTGATTCTATCATGGAAGATGTGCTGTTTTTTAGTAGGAACTTTGTAACAGTAGCTTGTCTCATTTCCGTAGGGATGGCAATAGTGTGGCTCATCACTTAGCTAGATTTGTGTCTTTTGGTACTGAACAACGATAGGAGTGTCATGTTCCTCCTAAAGTTGGCCCTTATGTACTAATGAACACTTTGTCCCTACCTTAATATATGTCACTGTTGTTCCCTTCAAAAAAAATGGTGAGAACTACTCATTTTTCCTCATTTTATGAAGATTTTGCTCATTTCACAATGTTTTTGCTCCTTTTATATTTTGCTGATTTTATGTTTTTGCTCATTTCACAACGTTATTGCTCATTTTATATTTTGCTCATTTTACGTTTTTGCTCATTTAACTCTTTTATGCTTATTTTACATTTTTTTGATTTTACATTTTTGCTCATTTAATGTTTTCTACTCATTCTATGCTTTTGCTCTTTTTTTTTTTTGCTCATTTTATGAAATTTTTGCTCATATTTAGTAATTCTCACGGTTCTCACCATAAGAGGGTTCTCATTAGAAACCAATCCTATATATAGCTTCCACAGTGCTTGTGGGAGCACCTAGTTTCACAAGAGGACCTAGAACGCTAAAACAAGTGCTCCCTCTTATTTTTATTTTATTTAGCTCATTTGGGCAAAAATATATAATAAAAAATTATATTGTGCTTGAGATTACAAATTTTTAGATGTTCAATATCATTTTGAAAAAATTTACGAGAATAATCTCAACTATTGACCATCATCCCAAATTAATCCCAACTTTCATTAATCTCATAATAATAACAACTATTCTCCCACCCTTCCCAAAACAGTCCCATGTAACCTATAACTTGTTAAACATGTCAATTTTTTTAAAGTTTTTTTCCTATTAGAAAAATCAATTTAATTTTTATTCTATTACAAAAATTAATTTAATATTTTTTCAGTAGGAAAATTAATTTTTTTTTCCCATTTTGGAACCTACTTTTCACACTTTTTGAGGCACGTATATCGAGGCGATCGTAAATGGTGTTTTTTACCTTGATTATGACATTTTTTAGGAAAACGGATGCTGTCAAAAACTATTATGGGACGCGATAATATCAAGAATCCAATCAAAATGATTACCAATACGCCAATTTTTTGGGCACGTGTTTAAAGGCGGTCTTAAATGACACTTTTGACCTTCGTAACGACTTAATTTGAAAAACGGACACTACTGAGCGTATTTTATAGGCGCAAATTTGGAGAAGCCAGACGAAATGAGTACCAATACTTCAATTTCTTCGCAAGTGTTTCGAGACGATCTTAAGAAGCACTTTTGACCTACGAAATAACTTTTTTTGAAAAAATGGACACCATCCTACGCCTTATAGTGCGCTAATTTCGAGAAGTCGGTCGAAATAAGTACCAATACGTCAATTTTAGGTCACGTGTTTTGAGACGATCTAAAACTGTGCTTTTAATTTTCCAAATTTTTTTAAAAAAAAAACGGACACTACCGAGCGCCTTTTAAGGACGTGAATTTTGAGAAACCGGTCGAAATGATTACTAATACGTAAATTTTTTCAGTACATGTTTCAAAGCGATCTTAAACAACACTTTGACCTTGAGATGATTTTTTTTAGAAAAAACGGACGCCACCAAGCGCCCTCTATAGCCACGAATTTTGAGAAGCCGATCGAAATGAGTACCAATATGTCAATTTTTTGGGCACGCTTTTTATGTTTTTTTTAAATACAAAAAAAATAGTTTGGCGCTATTACATTGTAACACGTGGCTTTTTTATAGGTTTAACAATTCATAATTAGAGTGGGAGAGTTTCGGAAAGATAGTTGGGATTATTCTGGAATTATTCTAGAAAAATAGTCAATAGTTAAAATATGGATTTTTTGTCCCAAACTACCTTTAGCTTTCAAGTTTTTGCGAGAAACTACCTTATAAAAAATTTGTTGTCCAAAACTACCTTACTTTTACCATTTTGTTGTTGACAGCTACCTAATGCCGGATTTCAGCGTTGACTTTTTTTCATTTCAAAATTGTGGGAGAAAACAAAGTTAACCTTGTGGAAATTGTTTGAGATTCGAGGAGACTGCGAGGGTGATTAAGAGGGTGATTGTTTCAATTTTAGTTTAAGTAGAAGGGGAATTTGATGGTGGATTGGCGGTACAAAGTGTCGACATAGATATGAGAGAGAGAGAGAGAGAGAGAGCGCACAGGGAATGGGGAAAATAGGGTGGGGAAAATGAAAAAAGGGTTTGAAGAGGTCAAGTGATATTACGTGACATTAAAAAAACTGGAAAAAAAAGATTCAATGTCGGAATCCGGCATAGGGTAGCTCTCAACAACAAAATGGTAAAAGTAAGGTAGTTTGGGACAACAAATTTTTTATAAGGTAGTTTCTCGCAAAAATATAAAAGTTAAAGGTAGTTTGGGATAATAAATCCTTAAAATATTTACTATCAATTTTTCCTATCATTTAAGAGGTCGTTTGGTTAGGAGATGGAAAAGACAAAGGTATGAAGAAAGGGTTAGGTAAGAAAAGGAATTCCAAACCCCCCACTTAGCCTACATGTTTGGTTAGTTTCAAAGGAAAAGGGCTTCAAAATTTCTCTCTCCTTCCCTCTCATCTCTTTCTCTCAGACACGGCTAGAAAACCGGTGAACTTTGGTCGACGGTGGTGCCGACATAGACTAGTGTGTAACCTAGAATGGTACGGTGGTGGTATGACGGTCCACATACCACGGTTATAGTTCTCATCCTCTCTTCACTAGATATGGTACGGTGGTGGTGGTGGCTCGTCTCTTGGTAACCTTTCGGTTTCAATCGCCGCGTCTGGTATAGTGGTGGTGATGGGGTGACGCATAGCGTTTCGTCAATCTCTTCTTCTCAGACCCGATCTTGTGTGGTGGATTGGTTGTAGTGGGATGGGCTTGGGTCGACGGTGGGGCTAACATGGTCAATGGTGGTGCCGGCGTAGTCAACAAGGTCTGGTATTGGTGGTGGGTCAACGGGGTGCTGCGGGTGAACGGCGGGGTGGTGGTGGTCATACTTGGTCAAGATGGTTATGTTATAAAGGGAATGTGGGAACTCAAAACCTTAGGGGGGTGAGGGAATCACTCTAGAGGACTTTGGAGGTAACTAATTCTGAGATAGGGGATAAGAATTGAAAAGACACTCAAACAAACAACATTAAAGGGAAATAAAAAATTTCATTCTCTTACCCTTTCCTGAATGCCCCAAACCAAACATCGTTCAATAGTAAAACCAGTTTTTAGGCCGGACTATCTTCCGAATAATTATAACTTTCATTTATTAATATTTTACTTTAAACTTACAATACCAAATATTACTTGGTTTAGTGGTTAAAATTTTAGTAGATAAGTTATTGTAGTCCCATCTCACATTAGAATGATTGAGACTTGAGACGATGATACTCGCACTCGCACACTATATATGAGTTGACGCTGTCTCAACAATTCCAGGCCCTCTTTCCTTGCCAATTGCCATTGTTAGAGTCTCTCTCTCCTGCCATTTCGGAACAACTTTTTTCCCACACCATTTCCCCCCTTTTTCTCTCACAGGTTCATTCCTCTCATCTCTCTCTTCTCTCTGTTTGTAGTTTTCTACCATGCATTATTCGATAAAACTCTACTAATCTACTCGCAATTTTTCTAATTCTTATTTTCGATTCGATCTTATTGATTCTAGTGAATAATCTCCCTTTTTGCAGAGCTAAAGAACAGTCCCCGATTACAACCAAATTAGGGTTTCTAATTTGTTCAATAATGGCGGGACTAACTGAATCGCGAGCATTGCCTAAGGATTTGACCCAAGTTCTTGATATCTTGAACTGCAAAAATTTGGATCCGACGGCTGTGGTTCTCGAACCACTTCCTCCGGTTGCTAACGGCGATATCGAAGTTGGCGTGACGAAGAAGATGAAGACCATTGAAAATGGAGAGAGAGAAATTGTTCTCGGCCGGAATATCCACTCCTCGTGCCTCGATATCACCGAACCCGAGGATAACGATGAGTTAACCGGCGATAAGGAGGCGTATATGGCTTCTGTTTTGGCTAGGTACAGGCAGAGTTTGCTTGAGAGGACCAAATACCATCTGGGTAATGATCTACTACTTTTATGCTTTGATGCTTACTTTGATCGTATGTTACTAGTCTTATATGCACGCGATGCGTGATAAAATAGATAGAAAGCTTAACACAATCTAATAAGCGTAATATATCTCGGGAATGGTCAACTTCTATGCTTTGTTGTTTAATTTGATGTTACTAGTCTTATATGCATGCGATACTGTGTGGAAGTAGATAGAAAGCATAAGACTATCTAATAAGCTCATAAAATATATAAGATATAATAATAAAATAATTATTAGGTGAATGAGGGTATTTTAGTCTTTTTAAGGGGATACTAATCTCCTCAGGAGTTGGTTTATAGAATAGAGATAAAGCTAATGAATTGAGGAAGTGGGGGAAATTTGTGTAATAAAGAGCACATCAAATTTGGGAAGATTTGCATGATTTTTATTTCTATTTTTAGTGTTATTGTCATCTGATTGCAGGAGTATGTGCCATTTAACATCAATGGTTTCTCTATATTCCTTTTTAGGGAGAAGCGAAACTTTCTGATGATTATCTGGATAAATAAATGGTGAGTTAAGTGATGAAGTTGTGTGATTTTTGTAGATTATAAATCATAGCTACTGTTGTTGCTGCTGCTCTTTTGGTTTGTTATCTTAGTCATGTTCAGCTACTTTGTTGCTATTTCTTAAATAATCTTTTTGATATTTTGATGATATGGGCTTGTAAATTAGTACTTCCTCCTCCCATACTAGTAAATGCAAAGCGTCCTATATTTTCGTCTTGTCCCACTTTATCGGCAACACTTCCTATTATTTTCGTATTTTGTTGGTATCGTGTGCTGCAAGAGTGTGGACCATAAGGTTGTGTTCTCTTTACCTTGAAAGATAAGTTTTAGGAATGATGAGTTCAGATAAGTTCTAATAATTTATAAAAGTAAGTTTTCTGTAATTTATAAAAGTAAGTTTCAATAATTTATAAAAGTTGCATATTCAGTTGTTCAGCATAATTCAGGTGAAGAGAAGACGACCACAACCTCAGTGCTAGTTGTTTTTCTAAATTTTTTGTAAGTGAGGACCACAATACTATCATTGTTCATCTGGACAAACTGTACTAGTGAGCTGTCCAATTTCTAAGGTTCTTATAATATATAAAGTATGTACCACACCTCCATGATTGTCGCGTACTGGATAGCTCAATCATGATGAAGATGGTTCTGTCTTTGTAATGTATTACATGTTTCACCTGTCACTCTTGGGACAGTAAAACATCATTAATCTCATATTTGAGTTTCATATATATGGAGAAATTTTATCTATTTATCCTGTGGAGGACTTTTTTGGAGGATGTTTTTAACTTTGGGTCTTCAAATGTTGAGGCGGACAAATTAAGGCCAACCAATTAATTGAATAATCAAACAGAGGGCCATTTCATGTATCCAATCTTTCAGAGAGAGTTGGTCGATATTGCATCTGTTTTAAGTGTTCATTTAGAACATATCACCTTTATCCGGTTCTAGAAATACTGTTTTGTTTGCAGTTATATGTTTCATATAGACTTTATTAGTTGATTGCCATAGCTGGTGTTTGCAATATTACCACTTGGTGACAGTGTTTATTGACTTGGGGCAATATGAATGAAAACTTATGTTATTGGCTGGCAACACGTGTTGGATATGAGTACATGTCTGCTTGATAACTTCGCCATTTTAGGAAAATTTGCATGATTATGGTCTTTAATTGAAGTGGTCGCTATTCATCGCTCATACCGTGTTAGGGTATTCTTTATCCAAACACTGATGCTTAGTTATATTGAAGAGTTCAAGGCAAATATATGAAAGTTGAGATTCTACTATTCTGGCTGGATGTTTTCCATTATTATTATATATCAAGCCTGCTTTTGCATGCACCCTGACTGATGTTGTCCTTGTATATGCTGCAGCTTTTTATGTGAACTATAAATCGCACATGGCCTGATTATCATAAAATTTTTATAGTGAGACCATTCCCTATTGATTGCTAAATATAGCTCACATCAGAGAAAGAGCTTTTTTCGGAGAGGTGGGGGCAGGGGGTCATTAATATTATGAATAGATATATATTTATGGGGTTTCTTCGATTCGATACATATTATAGAAATGGTCATCTTTTAAATTTACGAAGAACAAAATGTTTCCTGAGTTCTGACCATAGAAAGAAAAAGAAGAACTTTTAGTAAAGTATGTAGATTGAAAGTATGGTGAAAACAATAAAGACAAAAGGAAAAGTGAATATAATACAGAAGCATTATGTAAAGGTTAAATGCCCCCTCAAATGAAAAAAATGTAAAAACGTGAAATGCAAAAGGAAGAAGATTCCCTGCTAGCCTTCACTTTCTTATCCAGCCTTTTTCTTCCCAGTTTTCAACTAAGCTTTTCTTGTTCATAATTCATGTGCTACATTCATTATGAACTCCAGCACAATCATTCATCTATCGATCAAGGAATGGATCAAGGAAGGAGACTTGATCATGCCCTGAGTTCTTAATCTAAGATACAAAACTGAGACTTAATATTTTCCCTTCATGCCAGTTAAGCTGCTTATATTGACTAATTACAATTTTGGACAATTAATTATATGAATCTTGGTGCATAGGATGGTTCCTTGCATCTTCCCACCTCTCCTTAATTCCCATCATGACAGAGAAACATGATTCATGTTGCTGAGCTCCAATTTAAATGTATGGTTACATTGTTGTGATGTTGCAGGATACCCTTACAATTTGGACTTTGATTATGGCGCTCTGAATCAGCTGCAACATTTTTCAATAAATAACCTTGGTGATCCATTTATTGAGAGCAACTACGGCGTGCATTCTAGGCAATTTGAAGTGGGCGTTTTAGATTGGTTTGCTCGTCTTTGGGAGATCGAGAAGGATGAGTACTGGGGATATATTACAAATTGTGGCACAGAAGGAAACCTTCACGGCATCCTTGTGGGGTAGGTATACTTAATATACACTTTGGAACTCTTGCTCCGAGGAAGGGGACGGTCTTCTAATACTTCACTGTTTCTTGAATCTTCAGGAGGGAGGTGTTTCCTGATGGAATTTTATATGCCTCAAAAGAGTCACATTATTCGCTCTTCAAAGCTGCACGTATGTATAGGATGGACTGTATTAAGATTGAGACGTTATTATCAGGGGAGGTTGACTGTGCTGATTTTAAGGCTAAGCTTCTCCAGAACAAAGATAAACCAGCCATCATCAATGTCAACATAGGTAAATCTTTTTGCTATGTCTCTTGAAATGTTTTGTGTGCAAGCTCGTCAATTACAGAGAGAAATCAAGGGAACATCTTTTCATGTTTCCATTTAAGTTTACTCTTAAGTTATTTGACGTCTATTGTGTGTAAAGATGACTTTCGTGTGCGACATTTCAAAATAAAAGTATGACATCTTTCTAGTTGAAAATATTAAAATTCTGAACTGATTGTCCTTTCAGCCTTTTTATGTCTAACTTTTAGCGCTTTTATTGCAGGAACTACTGTAAAAGGAGCTGTTGATGATCTTGATCTTGTGATACAGACTCTTGAAGAATGTGGCTTCCCCCACAACCGGTTCTATATCCACTGTGATGGAGCCTTATTTGGGCTTATGTTGCCATTTGTTAAAAAAGTAAGTAGCTATCTAGAGGACATTTATCCTCTCCCCCCCCCCCAAACAACAACGTTTAGCATTCACGCATAATTTTTTAGACGCTTCGGTACCATCAACAAATGTATTCCGTGTATAGCTGATCATTTTGTCTTTCTTATACGAACTGGCTTTTAGAAATACATATGACCTGGTTACTTGTGGGCTGTGGCAAAGTGTCGAAGAAATCTGGTAGTTGTGTTACTAAGTCATGGGTGTGGAGTATTCTGTGACTGCTTGATAAAGACTTTGGTCAAAAGTGGTCAAAGTTGGCTTTGAAAATTCTGTAGCTACTTGGTAAAGATATTTGTCCATGTCAAAGGGTTGCAGTGTAGATTTTTTGGCCTTAGGTTTGTTCATTTGGCATTACATTTGTCCAACGAATAGGAACTAGGTTTGCTGTTGTAGGAGGTTAAGACTAGTAGACTACAACTTTATTTATTCGTCGAAGTGGCTACATCTCTATTGTGGCAAGCTGCCTTTGCAAAGTGGCTCACGTGTTCTAGTTGTTCTAACTTTTAAACTAGCTCCACTGATTAAATTGTTGCTGATTTAACGTTTAGATAAATGATGCCTGTATCACTGCCCTGTCTAACCTTGATAATTATGTATATATCTATCAGTTTCTTGTAACATTCATATGATATGTTTCTATTATTGTACTTGAATATCTTGTGCTGCTGATCATGGGTGTTCTTTTAACAGGCGCCTCAGGTCACATTCAAGAAGCCCATAGGTAGTGTCAGTGTGTCTGGCCACAAATTTGTGGGATGCCCAATGCCCTGTGGTGTTCAGATAACAAGGATGGAGCACATCAACACTCTATCAAGTAACGTAGAGTATCTAGCATCAAGAGATGCTACCATTATGGGGAGCAGGAATGGCCACGCCCCGATCTTCCTATGGTATACCTTGAATAGAAAAGGATATCGTGGTTTCCAGAAAGAGGTTCAAAAGTGCCTCCGCAATGCCCACTACCTTAAAGACCGGCTTAGAGAGGTTGGAATTAGTGCCATGCTTAATGAGCTAAGCAGCACCGTGGTGTTTGAGCGTCCTCTAGATGAGGAGTTTATACGGCGCTGGCAACTGGCTTGCCAAGGGAACATAGCTCACGTGGTTGTGATGCCTAATATTACAATAGATAAGCTCGAAAGTTTCCTTGATGAGCTAGTTGAGAAACGCTCAACTTGGTTCAAAGATGGAACCAACAAACCTCCATGCGTTGCATCTGATATAGGCGAGGAGAATTGTGTGTGCCCTATGCACAAATGAAAATCTGCTTGCTTGGCATATTTCTAAGATTCTGAAGTATTTGTTGTGATTTGCTTCCAGCAGTGTATCAGTATTGTTGCTGTTAGTGGTATTTGTATGTCTTCTTCATGCTCCTGCTATTTCATTTCAAGGCAGATAGTATGATCCTTAGCAATTGTCTCCCAGAAATATGTTAATTCGCTCTTATGAAAGAGTGAAATGAATGGGACAAGTTCAATTTGCACTGGAAGAGTGTAAAATGAGCCATAGATAATTGTGTTAAAAGTGGAAATAGTGGGTTGTAGTCTTGTAGATGCATCTTTGAGATGAATGTATGGAATAATAAGAATTATGATGTTCTACTGGGTTTCAGAAAATTGCGCGCAAGTTTCAAAAAATTGAATTTCACCTGTTATTGCTTCAATGATAGATAGGGATGTACCTTGACCTTGATCCGAGTAGCTTGATTCGAGTATTTTTTTTCTTGAGGGAATTTGTCAGCAAACTTTTTTTTTTACTAATATTTTCATGTTTTGTTAAAGAAACACATAATTTATGGTTGTCATATAAGGGTATCATTAATTATTTGTAAACTATTTCATTTGAAGAGAAAGTCTTTCCACCACAATTAACTCAAAACAACTAAAAAGAGATGGTACAATTAACTCAAAACAACTAAAAAAGAAATATGGTACAAACAAAATAAAAGAATGAAAAAGTAACTTATCTAGAAACAACTATCTTCATTTTTTGAAACTTTTTATGTAAGGTTACCTTTATCTGTAGCAACTGGCAGAAGCACACACAAGACAATATATATGAAATATACAAGGTGCGAAGTAAAGATATCGATAAACATGATTTTTCATTCACAAAAATCCTCCCTCAATAGCAAGGGAAAAACTATCGGAATATTACTAATATGAGGGGTAACTTTCTTTTAGTAATTACAGCAACACACCTGACACTATGTTACAAACTACAATCCGTCTTGCGTGACCCGGTTCACATTAAAAATAGTGTGGACCAGGCCTAGACACGTGCCCCACTACAAACTAGTCACTCCCGCTTTCCAAAATCTGCGCGATTTTTTCTCTCTTCAATAAGATTTTTTCGCTCTAAAATTTTGACAAAAACAGTTGTTCAGAACAATCATACACTATATCATTTTAAAATACACTATATCATGTCAAAATACACTATCATGTCAAACACTATAACGATCGATTATGATAATTTTGTGTAATATACAAATAAACTACACTATAATATTTCAAAATACACTATATCATGTCAAAACACACTATAACATGCAACACTATCATGTCAAAAAACACAGCAAAACACTATCATATCAAAATACACTATATCATTTCAAAATACACTATATCATGCCAATATACACTATATCATGCAACACTATCATGCCAAAAAACACAGCAAAACACTATCATGTCAAAATACACTATATCATTTTAAAATACACTATATTATTTCAAAATACACTATCAGGAGAGAGAAGTTATCAGAGGAGAGAGAAGTTATCAGGAGAGAGAAAAGAGTGGAAGACTGAACGCGGCAAAAACGGAAAGTTATAATCATTAAAACTCACGTGAGATGGATCAGGTGCACACTAAGTTAGTGTGCACCGGGTTCATATTAGTTTTTTTATACAAACTATTCTCTCGACTTAGCTCTTAAGCTTGTAATTTATCATCAAATTTTAAAACACTAGGAAGAACAACGATGTATGCACTGTTTACATAGAGCATGGAATCTTATCTTCTCCACGAAAAATATATCCTATACTCTCCCTAGATCTATAATTTATCAAGTATTAGGAAAGTCATATTGTATCTTCGTAAAAAAATTATTTACGAAATAACACATTCAAGAATCCTAAAGAAACTAGAATATGGAAACTACAAATAAGTCGAATGCTTATTATTCATGAAAACATTTTCAGGCTTTCAGCATAGGATTATACGTAAAAACTTTACAATAGCCTTCGCTCAAAAAGGCCACCGAAAGGAGTGAATGTGAGCCACACATTGCGTCACATCATCACTCGCTAAATGTTGACTGTACCACGTTATATTAGGTAGTTGGAGATTTTTTTTGTTTTTTATTTTAGGCAGTTTACGAATTACTTCCAAAATTAAATTTATTAAAATCTTTTCTCTATATACTGTATTTAGTATATTATGATTTACTAACTTATACAGTTACTTATCAAATGTTTCAAATCATTCCCCTGCCAATGAACCAGGGCACACAGGTTCTTCTCTCTCAAACGTTTCAAATCATCCTACCCCAAGCATAATGATTCAAGCCCCTACTATTGACCAATCCCAGCTTGATTTGCTTCACTCCACTTGCCTTTTTGGCAAAATTTGGGGTGACCCGATTCCTACAGCAGCGGTCACTAATCGTTTGCGTCGTGACTGGAGCTCTATCCATGGGGACGTCACTTTCCGCTACCTGTCAAATGGCTGGTTTTTGATCTCTTTTTCTAACCCCGTTGACAAAGACGACATCTGGGATCGTCGTCCATGGTTTATGCAAGGACTAAATTTTGTCCTTCTGCCGTGGCGCCCTTTTTTCAAACCCTTCTTCACTAATATTACTCACGTTGACCAGTGGGTAAAAATCCCCTTTCTCCCAAATGAATTCTGGTCTTGGCCACATCTTGCCACCCTCACTCAACGCATTGGTCACCTCATTAAGCTAGATCGCTTAACCCTCCAAAACAATGACAAAGCTCAATTTGCCTGAATATGTCTTAACATCAACATAACCACCCCTGTCCCAAGATCCATTACCATGACATCTGAATTTGACACCACTGAATTCTTCCTCACATATGAAGGAGTGCACGAAGTCTGCCCTCTATGCGGCTCTAAAGATCACTTCCTCAATCTTTGCCCAAAAAAGCCTGCCCCATGTCTCGAACTCGTGGTTGCTAAACTGGAGGCTAACTCCATCACCTCTACTCCTCACATTCCCTCGCCTTCAACTTACTGGATTTTTGTGAAGCCCCAACGCCGTCAGCGTACTTCGTTTCCCCCAAAGAACACTAGGCGTGCAACTATAGCTGCTGCCCCACCAAGGCCGCCTTCCATACCATCCTCTTCTCCTCCTCACCTTGAATGTCATGAGACTTTTCTCTCTAATGCTGCTGACCACACTGTTCCATCCTCTTCCAACATCTCCCTGGCCAATGCGTTTGCATCCTTAGGTGAGTTTCATCTCAACTGCACTAATGATCTCCAGCTCCAACCCCCTCCTATGGCCCCTGCTTTGGAAATTAATCCTGGTCCAACTGAAGATGAAATCGACGAAGCCTTTCTCCAAGCTATGGGAGTCATTCACCACCACCCCAACACCTCTTTTGACGAAGATATGGCAGAATATTTGGATCCTACAGCTACTCCATCCACTTCGTTCCAAGACAATGATGTCAAGGATGCCACCAAGAGAAGGAAACGCGAGGATGACTCTGGTCCTTTCACCAACACCCCCTCCCCACCATGATGGATCATATTTTCATATTTTTGTTGTTATGGCTGAAGTTCTTTTTGGGTTAATATTGTTCTAGGTCTGCAGTTTTCCCCATTTTTGGGGCCTCATTTTGTAAATGGCAACTTCAACCACCTTTTGTTCATTCCCTCCCCCTCATTGGTAATCATTGTATATCTTACAGGGATGTATTTGTTTCTTTTCACTTTATGTTATCAATGAACCTACTATTTCCTTACTTCTTCTGGATTTCCTTAAATGCTTTGGCCTTTCTACCGAATGTGTACTTTTTATATTCTATTTTTTGCATTAATTATGATTTCTTTCCCCTTTATGATTACAGCTACAACTTCAGTCCTGGTCGAAGGATCTACTTCCCCTGGTCTTATTGTTCTGCCTACGTCGCTGCTGCTTCGGTTTCATGTCCCAATTATACAAAAACTTCATAAACTTGTAATTTGTCACTTTCCCTAACATTTTATTGGACAACGATTAGTGAATGGATTCCCCAAATCCTATGGAATCGAGTGTTTCATCACTCGCTTAAGAACAGGGATACTTTTGTATCCCCTAATGAGTTGCTTTCTTTTTGTAGGTACTGCACTCCTATACCTCAGGAAAACTATCACTTCCATGAGGTAGCAAGC
This sequence comes from Beta corolliflora, assembly GCA_947648045.1. Taxonomy (NCBI): domain Eukaryota; kingdom Viridiplantae; phylum Streptophyta; class Magnoliopsida; order Caryophyllales; family Amaranthaceae; genus Beta; species Beta corolliflora. Next base: position 997,272 of record CANSZD010002913.1, read on the forward strand.
AAGCAAATGTTTTTCCCTCCCTTTTGGTTATGCTATAATCACAATCTGCTCAGTTCTTTGTTCTTAAGTCACCATTATTGCACTTTCCAAAATGCACTTTCTTTTTTACCAGCTAGTTTTTTATGAAGATTCTTAGTTGGAATATCAATGGAGGAAAGAAACTCCACGCCATAGCAGAACAAATCTATTTAAAGAATAAATTCCAACCCAATATCGTTTTTATTTTAGAAATGCTTACAAATTCCCATAATAGTCGCAGAATTCTCAAAGCATTACATTTTGACAAAAATTTAATCATTGATCCATCCAACCATTGTGGGGGGATTTGGGTCTGCTGGAATTCGACGAATGTGTCTGTTACTAATTATGTAACAAACCAACGTTGCGCTCACTTGAATATTGTATACAAACCAAATAATAAAGGCTATTCCATTACGGGAGTATATTGTCCAGCGAAGGAAAATGATAAGGATCCTTTCTGGAATTATCTAGGCAATTATTTGCACAATATGAATACTCCTTGGCTCATATTGGGTGATCTAAATGAAATGCTTTTTTCTAATGACAAACAAGGGGGGACGTCATCTTTCCCCCTCTCAATTAAATCGTCTTCCTACTTTGTTAGCCAATTCTAATGGAATTGATATTCCATGTCTACAAAAATCTTTTTCATGGAAGAATACACAAAACAATGTGACCATTTACGAACGCCTTGATCGGGCAATTGGGCATAGCACATTCATCACAGACTTTCCAAATAGCTCTATCTCTTATGGCAACTTCACCGTCTCGGATCATGCACCAATTTTCTTTAACACGAATGAAAATACTGCACCTCGGCCTTATCTTTTTCGATTCCAAAATAACTGGACCTTAGAAAAAGAATCTCATGACATTGTTTGCAACCAATGGACAACAAGAATTCGCGGATCACGTTTTTTCCGCATTCAGCAAAAATTAAGTCGTATAAAAACTGCACTGAAAGTTTGGGCAAAAAACAAATACAAACACAATAGCAACAAACTTCTTCAGAATGAAACTAAGATTAAACTTCTGCAAGAGAATTTATGGCAACAACCACACAACACTATATGGGTCAAACATATCAATCGACTTATAAAGCAAAGAGAAAAACTTCTACTCTGTGGCCAGCAGCGTTGGGGATCTAATAGTCGTAAACTTTGGCTCACCCAGGGGGATCGTAACACCCGATTTTTTCATAATCGCATGAAGCAAAATATAGCTTCCAACTCAATTTATAGACTTAAAAATGATCTAGATCAATGGGTTGATGACCTGGAAGAAATTTCCAAGATTCTCATCTCCTCTTTTCAACAACGATTTCAGAGTAACTATCAAACACCTCGAGCTATCGACCTCTCCTTTCTTCAACCAATTGTATCTACAGCTGATATTTCCGCATTACAGGCCTCGGTCTCTAGAGAAGAGATAAAAAAATGCTTTCTTTGATATTAATCCTCACAAAGCGCCAGGGTCCGATGGCTTCGGCAGTAAATTTTTTCAAGCTTATTGGCCTATTATTCATAATGATATTTGCTTAGCTATCGAAAGTTTTTTCTTCCATGGAAAACTTCCATCTACTATAAATCACACGCTAATAACGCTAATACCAAAAATTGAAAACCATGATAAACCAAATCATTTTAGGCCCATTAGTCTCATTAATACTATATATAAAGCTATTTCTAAAATCTTGGTTCAACGGCTTAGTCCCATTCTGCAACGACAAATCAACCTCTTTCAAAACGCTTTTACTAAAGATCGATCCATCCACGATAACTTACTTCTAGTCCAAGAAATACTGAACACGTTTCAAAAATCAAAAAACAAAACAGGCTGGTGTGCGCTTAAGCTAGATATGAAAAAAGCTTACGATCGAATCGAATGGGACTTTCTTTGGCAATGCCTAACCTCATTTGGTTTTCCACTTCAGTGGATAAATTGGATTAGGGAATGTGTCACTAACGTCTCATATTCTTTAAAGATAAATGGTCACTCCACGAAATGGTTCAAACCTTCTAGAGGTTTAAGACAAGGGGACCCCCTCTCCCCTTATCTTTTCATCATTTGTATGGAAGCCTTCATTCAGAAACTATCTTTAAAAGCTAATTCTGCTAATTCGGGGATCGGTTTTAAAATCCAAACCCGAACACCGAATATTCCATGCCTCCTTTTTGCGGATGATAGTTTACTTTTTTGAAAAGCAACTGCGTCGGCCTGCAACAATCTCAAACATCAAATTGATGAATTCTGCACCCTATCTGGCCAATTAGTAAATTTTCATAAATCCGCCATTATTTTCTCAAAACAGATAAGTCCAGCAAGAAAACTCTCTTTAGCTAGTCATTTCAATATGCTCCCTAACTCATCGTTAGGCTGCTATATGGGTATCTATTTTAGCTCTTTTACTCCAACAAAAGCTGACTTTAATAATTTGTTACAAAAAACAGAACAGCTGATTCAACACTGGGAATCAGGCTTCCTCTCTAAAGTAGGTCGTCACACGCTTATTCAGAGCAACCTTGAAGCTTTACCTTCCTATGTTTGCTCTTCTTCGCTACTACCGACTTCTACGGCAGCAACAATTGATAATCTACATAGAAAATTCTTCTGGCGTCAAAACAAAGACAAAAATGGTACTCCTCTTATTGCTTGGGATACCATTTGCCAACCCAAGAGTCAAGGTGGCTTGGGTCTCCGGAAAACGCTTCCTCTTAATAAAGCTTTTATCGCTAAACTAGGTTGGAAAATCCTAACAGACTCAAATAATCTATGGGTGGATTTTGTACGGAAAAAATACCTCAACAATCAGAGTTTCTTCACCTATAAACCAAAGCAGAGTGACTCTCACATCTGGCGTAAAATCCTAGCTCAAAGAGAAATTATTCGCAAAGGTATAAGGTGGAAGATAGGAAATGGCCACATTATTTACTTTTGGTTGGAGAATTGGCTTTCACATGAAAGTTTAGTAACTATGGCCAACATTCCTCTTAACCAAATAGATCTTAATTTAAAACTTAGTGATTTTATCCTGCCTTCTGCTACATGGGATTGGGCCAAACTAACCACCCTGCTGCCAACGAATATTTTATCCAAGATTAAAGGAATACCGTTACCTCATACTCAAAGCCAAGATACTCCCATCTGGGGTCCAACCTCTACAGGAGAATTTACTGTCAAATCGGTCACTTGGCTAGCGCACAACCTTAACTCTAATGAATTTCAAATGGATTTGGAAACTAGATCTACCGCCCAAATTGTTAATCTTCCTTTGGCAAATTTGCCATAACAGCATTGGGGTCAGAAGTATTCTCCACAAAAGGAACATTCTACCAATAAATACATGTGCTATTTGCAATATCCATGAGGAAACCATTGACCACCTTTTTGGTTCCTGCCCCCAACTTATCCAGTTGTGGCACCTCCACGAGCTCCAAACATGGCTTGGTCTCTCCCCACCTGCACAACCTCTTCTCACGTTTTTGAATTCTCTCAGAAAAGACAAACTTAAAACTACCAAATTTATTTATCTTCTATGGACTATTTGGAAAGAAAGGAATGATATCATTTTTAATGCTCAAAAATACAATCATCATCGAATTTTTCATAAAGCAAAGTTTCTTTATACTGAATGGTCCTTAAGGACCACTATTGACCATTTTGATTCTACAGGTTCCCCTTTCTTATCATCATCCTCCATCTCCACCACTGCTCCTCCAGCACACCCCCGACTGCTCCAGGTTGCATGGTCCCCTCCACCACCTTCCTTCCACAAGCTTAATTTCGATGGTTCAGTACGAAACTCTTTTGCTGCTGCCGGGGTCATAATCCGTGACTCGCAAGGTTCCCTCCTCAAAGCATGTGCTTACAATTTAGGAACTGCACAAGTCTTCATATCCGAAGCTATGGCTCTCCAAAAAGGTATTCTACTTGCCATACAAGAAGCTATAACACAGCTCCACATAGAAGGCGACAATCGTATTGTCATTAACGTGGTCCGAGGAAAATGGGCACCACCGTGGCAGATTGCCAACATAATTAAGGATATACAACATCTCTTAGCTACGTTCTCTCAATGGAGCATTCAACATATCTACAGAGAGGCTAACAAAGCAGTAGACTGGATTGCAAACGTTGGCCATTTGATTGATTCCTCTTTTCTAATTGAAGATTGTTCCAACTCTGCTTTACATTCCATCATTGTAAACGACATATTAGGATTACCCCTCGTGCGGAGGGTCTCCTAATATTCCTATTTTCTTTACCTTTATAAAAAAAAGGTTACTTATACTACAATAAAATACACGGCATTATACGTTTTAATATACGATTTTGTTTTCAAGGTATAAATAATAGAATTGAACCTTATAATATACAGTACGAAATTGTGATGTACAAATTATAATATATGAAATTTGACCTTATGGCATACGTAATATTACTTTATAAAAAATTGGCACATACTATTATTTAAAATCCATTAACGTCTTCTTCAATGTCCCCAAACCTCCATTAACAGTGAGCATGTAATTTGTGGACAATTAGAGTCCTCATTTTTCGATTTAATTTGAAGGAACTTAGGGTTTATGAAATTGAAATTCGCTCAGTGTTTGTGTAGCGTAACCACAAATGAATATGAAATTACCGGTGCCTAGGTCGAGCTTGTTGTTCAGTTGACCGCTATAATGGTGTTTTTTCGACTTGCCTTAGGTAGAAAATAACAACCATTTACCCGTAAAATTTCAATTAGTAGTTGTGGTTAGTGTTGTAATTTGGACAACACCTTACCATGGGTTGGATATAATACGTATATTAAATGAGTTTACCATGTGACAGCCACATTTTGACAATGCCAAACAAAATTTTGTAGATGACCAAAATTGTAGTTGAACCTTAGTTAAACACAGTAATATTAAATCTGAACCCCTACATTTTATAGTTTAAAATGAAATTGTAAGGGGCAACAAGACTAATGCAATGTCTACATAACAATATGGAAACAACAAAATAAACTATCATGGCCCATTATTACCCTTTAGAAAAATAATTCAACTTCTTTTAACTTCCGTTCACATGCATTGGGTTAGTAGAGTTGCACGTTCCCCCATGCGCACGAATTCCAGGAACTGTACAATCATTGTTCCTTTTGGCGACTTGTATCCCCCATTTTTGTCTTTTGGTTTACTTAACCCCCTTCCCTTGTACTACTTTTCTTCTTCCCAAGTACGCCACTTTTTTCTCCACTTTCTCGTTGTTCTTCTTGTGTCGCCTTCCTCAAAAGGTAATTTTTAACACATTTCTCTCATCTTCTGTTCCTTTACGATGGCTCAAAACGACGACAACCCATGGTCCCCCCCTCAAAGGAATGTTCCAAACCTCTCTCCTCCAAATGGTAAGTCCTCTGTATTTTTTTAAATTGTGAAATCTTTTGTTTATTGGCATGTTTCCTGAAATGTGTGAAACAATCATTGTTTATTTGTTTGTGGTTGTAGTAATTTACTTATGTAAGCCTAAATTGCTATGTCATGTCCACATACAAGGATATGTCATGTCTAAAGTGGTTCATTTAAAGAGTTTTTTTGATGTTAGATGGTGTTCTTAAATTGTTTAGTATTTAGGGCTTTGATCTAAAATTGAACTTAAATTGTTTAGTATTTAGGGCTTTGATCTAAAGCTGAACTTAAATTGTTTAGTATTTAGGGCTTTGAGCTAAAACTGAACTTAACTTGTTTGTGAGGATGCTAAAACTGAACTTAACTTGTTTGTGATTTTGCTAAAAGTGAACTTAATTTTATGTGGTTGAGCTAAAACTAAACTTAAATTTTTTGAAGTTGATGTCTATAATTTTATAATACTTGTAGTGAAGTTGATTTAGTTAGTTTAGTAGTTGTTAAGTTGTTGGTTGATGATGTTAGTTTAGGATGATGCTGAACTCTATTTTTTTATGATGAACTAGGTTTGAAAGCCCTGGAGAATGCACATGGAATCTGCAGTGATATGGATATTCTGCTCTTCCATATCTTTATCAAACTGGACTGACAGGCTAGAATGAATGTTGAACTTACTTGCAAAAAATGGCGCATATGGTCAAGGTATATATGGATATCTTGGTTACCCATAAGGTATGGATAACTGGGCACTTGATGATATCATCTACAACAATGGCAGGGACCTCATTGCTTGACCTGAAAAAGATATGACAGTATATTTTGATGGGTTTCCTTTACTATTTAAGGAGGATTAGAGGATGAGACAGTTAGTGTTGGTGGTTGTTGTAGACACATAATCGTGTCTCCCCATTTAAGGGCACAATGATGAAACATACCGTGGTCTTAATTGGTCCGACCCAAGGGCAGAGCAGTCTGAAAAGCCATTAAAAAACCATTTCAAAAAGTGTTAAAATTCAATTTTAACTCCCAATTAATTATTAATGATAATTATTGTATTTTGAGCCCAATTTTTTGAAAAGCCCAATTACTTGTTTAATAATAATTAATTGTTTTATTTATAATAAATAAATATTTTCAAAAGATATTTTTTATAGTTAAAATCAGATTTTATCCCGTAAAATCAGATTTTCAGAATTAAAAGATAAAAGAAAATCTTTTAAAACGCGTTCTAAACAAGCTGGCAAAGACGTGTCAAAAGCCAGGCTGGTGCGCCTGGCGCACCTTGCCGCGTTAGGCGCAGCTTTCCTGACACGTGGCACTGTGCCACTCATTGTGCCACAAACTGTGCTATGCGCCTGGCGCACAGATCTGCCTGAAGCGCAGTTTTCTTTCTTATCTTTTTCAAAACGCGTACCACGTGTATGCTTTCTACTGGGCATCCGGCGTCATGCACTTGACACGACAACCGACTCAACACACAAAAACACTCGACACCTCACAAAAAGCACTCGGCCTCTCCTCAACCATACTTGCGCCACATCATCAAGGCACTAAATCAAATCTACAACACCTGAGAACTAATCCTATATTTTACAACATACTAATACTATAAAAATACAAACGCTACACACTAATATATTACGAAACAAACAATCTTTTTCTAAGACTCGTATGACAATTCAATTTTTCCAAGATCCGTACAAATCAACGACCCCGGACGGTGGTATAATTTCTGAGGCTCAACTAAATTAACTAACTTTATTTTATTTATTTATTTTATTTATATTATTTTATGGAAGTTACTAACATTCTATTCATGATGTAGGTTATTAATATATTCTTGCGACTGTAAGTATTGTACATATTATACTAACTCCCTGCGATCTTTTCTTTTCTTATTTTTATTTCTTTTTATGAACATTATTTTTTTATGTGCCTGATTGCAATATTTATCACATTGTATTTATTGCTAAACAAGACCTAAAGAACTGTTCTAATTAATTCAAATAAATTGGACAACCTGTTAGGAACCTTTTAATTTGATTGCATAATAACTTGTCACTAAAAATATAGTCTTTTATGTCTTTCCTAAACCAACCTAGACTAATTATTTTTAGGGTGCTTAAAACATTATTTGGTAATTCTATTGCATAAAAATTGACATGAATCGATATTAAGTAGAGGCCAGCAATGGGCGAATTTGATTCATGATCTTATTCGTACCCTCACCCCCGAACTCAATCTTTGGTTCATTTTGACCATCTATGGAGTCAGGATGGGGAAATCTACATTGAATAAGTCCCTAATTTGTCCCTACGATTTCCCAAATCCAATTAGGTTTATGATTCTTCCTTTAAAGACTTGTTGGCGACTTCAAAATAATTTTCAATACAAAACCTTTACAATGGGGTAGTCAACTACAGATACGCGCTCATTCCGCGTAGGCAAAATAAAAACACGCCTACAATTTGGCGACTCCACTGTGGAGAATTTTAAAAATTAATTTTTTAAATGAGTGGGTGAAACTCAAAAAATACGATTCATATACTCTTTTTATGCTTTAGAATGACATTACAGTTTTGCATATGCATGGCTATTGTTCAGCCACCATAAGGACAATCTACCTTACCTCATTAGCACATGTTCTATGTGTGAGGTCACCCCGGGGGGTTTGCGCTTTGTCCTTCCAAAAAGCTTCCTGAGCGATAGTGTTGGATCTTAGTCATAAGCAAATCTACCCAACCATGGCATTGTTCTCTTGTTCCTGACTTGAGAACTGGAGTGCGTCTTACACGTGGCCACCTTTTTAAGCAAAGGTACGAAGCGTGGGATCAATCTCTTAGTCATGGACCCTTTTCAGCCTTAACCTAAACCTGACCATAGTTGAACGTAGAACTTGACTTTAGGTTGGAACTTTGCATACTATCATCCTATTTGTGCATATTTGTGTATGCGTGGCTTTAATTGTTTCGTATTATCAATGTTTCGATTCGAATATCGTCGTCAAACGAATTTTCCGCGATCAAAAAGGAAAAAGCGAACTTCTATGAAACTGCGCTCCGCGTGCCTACTTTGCGTTTCACGCGCGTTCCAGCGCACCACACATCCTATCTTCCACGTCCAGCGCTTTGGTGCCATCCGCGCAGCACCTGCATGCGTTCCACGCTTTGCATTATCGGCATGTTGCGTTTCTTTCCTGCGTGTCGCGCGATCTCATGCTTGCTTAGATTAGTCCCTGGGTGCTGCGCGAGTCTCACCCTTGACGTTGCTGTTTTCTTGTGGCATGTAACTCCAATTCTAGGATAGCTAATATCTTTTTTCCTATCCTCTTTTTTTTTACTACTTTCTTCTTCTTTTTTTCTAACCTAAAAAAAATTTATCTCAAAAATAATCTCATCTTTTCTTCTTTTCATCTTTTTTCAAAAATTATTCTCCTATCTATTTCGAAAATTCTATCCCAATCGTTTACCAAACAATATCTTCTATCAAAATCAGTCTTTTCATGCAAGGTCGAGTCTATCCTAAAAAGTGCATCTAGAAAACGGTCATGTAGAGTTAGAGTCATCATGCATGTCTACCTTCTCCCTGCTGTTCAACTAATCTTCCCTATCAATTTTACCTTACCATATTCAACAAATTTCGAAATCTTATATTTTTTCAAAATCAATCCTACACACATGTCTATTCTACCTTTTTAAAAGCATTTACTAAACATCATCATACACGACATTTACAAAAAAAACATTTTCAAAATTAATAATCCATCATCTTTTCCTAACAAAAGATAAAACAAGGGGTTCCTTTCAAAAACGAATTTCGAAAATTCTAAGCCCAGTCCAAACACCTTCATACAATCCAAACACCTTCATTCAATCCAAACAACTCCATTCAATCCATTTGCATTCATTCCAGGCCCATATGCATTAGAGTCCATTTTGCATTCATTTAGGCCCATGTGCATTTCAGTCCATACATTTGCTAGCATTAGAGTCGATCTTAGGCCCATATAAGTCTAGTTCTTATCAAAATCTAGACCCATTTGCATCTTTATGTGAAGTCTAGTCCAAGTCTATTCTTGATCCATTCCAATCTAAGTCTAAGTCTAATCCAATCCAAATCTTAAGTCTATTTAGGCCCAATTCATTCCCTAGGTCTAGTTTGCATTATATGTAAACCCTAATCAGTCTTCGGACTATAAAAGTCAGTCTTAGGACTATAAAATTTCCCTAGGTCTAGTTTGCATTATATGTAAACCCTAGTCAGTCTCCGGACTATAAAAGTCAGTCTTGGGAATATAAAATTTCCCTAGGTCTAGTTTGCATTATATGTAAACCCTAGTCAGTCTCCGGACTATAAAAGTCAGTCTTAGGACTATCAAATTTCCCTAGGTCTAGTTTACATTATATGTAAACCCTAGTCAGTCTCCGGACTATAAAAGTCAGTCTTAGGACTATAAATTTCCCTAGGTCTAGTTTGCATTATATGTAAACCCTAGTCAGTCTTCGGACTATAAAAGTCAGTCTTAGGACTATAAATTTCCCTAGGTCTAGTTTGCATTATATGTAAACCCTAGTCAGTATTCGGACTATAAAAGTCAGTCTTAGGACTATAAATTTCCCTAGGTCTAGTTTACATTATATGTAAACCCTAGTCAGTCTTCGGACTATGAAAGTCAGTCTTAGGACTATAAAATTTCCCTAGGTCTAGTTTGCATTATATGTAAACCCTAGTTAGTCTACGGACTATAAAAGTCAGTCTTCGGACTATAAAAGTTCAGTCTTAGGACTATAAAATTTCCCTAGGTCTAGTTTGCATTATATGTAAACCCTAGTCAGTCTACGGACTATAAAAGTCAAGTCTACGGACTATAAAAGTTCATACCCTAAGTCTAAACAATTTTACTTGTCTACCCTGCTTTGAGTCTAGTCTGCTTATTGTAAGTGGAAAGTCTAGTACTCAGCAAAGTTCAATCATTCAGTCTGCTTGCATAGTCCAGTCCAGTCCAGTCAGTCCTGTCTGCATTTGCATATAGTTAGGCCCATGTTTCCATCATGGTCAAGCCCATACTAGTCCAAAATCATACCCATTTCTAATCATTTCCAATTTCCATTCCATTTCCGTTCTTCCATTTTCATTCTTCCATTTCCCATTCCCATTTATCATTTCTCATTTCGAAAATCATTTCTTAAAACTTACAAGCAAGGTCCACTCGATTCTGTTCATGACCGGTCGAGAGATTATAACTTAAGAATGCTTAAAGGAGGAACAAAATGTGAGCCTACTCTGAAGCTCATCAATTGCACCATCACCACTCCGACTTCCTTTAGAGTCATGAAATTACTGTTGACCGCCTTCACAATAGAGGCGCGATCACTTCTATAGGGTCTACCGCCTTCACATTAGAGGCGCGATCACTTCTATAGGGTTACTCCAAACCCTGCACTTAAAAGAAAATTCAAAAAGTGCAACCTACATTTCTACAGTAAATTCTAACGGAATGAACATATGACATCTAGTGTTGGATCCTACAAATGCACTGTAAAACATGGTCGATAACAACAGACTTCTAATGCTTACTACAACGAGAATCAGCATAACCAGCAACCCTTTTGCGCATTGCATCAACAATTCAACAGGCTTAGTCTTTTGTTTCTGGTTTCCTAGGATGAGTCAGAGAGTCCTTACCCTGAGCCATTTCTGTCCTTTCCCATCGAGTCTATGTCACTATAGGACTTCATCAATTATAGCCTTTCCATTTTCATTTCATTTTATTTTTCTTTTTATTTTCATTGGCCTTCCATCATTTTATTTATGCTTCTAATTCAATGATGAAACTTAAATCACCTAATAACTTTGATTAATTAAAAAAAATCTGAAATAAAAAATAAAGAGAAAAATGAAAAAAAGAGGACATGCTTTGGATCAAGAGTTATTCCCCTCTCCCTTCCATTACCTTTCATAAGCCATCTCCATGCTAGCCAAAATAAAAACCTTTAAGCCATCATCCTCCATGATCCTTAGCCAAATAATCCCTCCATTAACCAAAGCTCCACAAATATCCTTCAAACCTTCCAATACCCTAAACCAAAAACTTGTGTGCAAGCCTTACTACATAAAAAATAAAAAAAATCAATGCCAGGCAAAAACAAAAAAAGTGAAAAAGATCATTAAAGTGCGAAAAAAAAAGCAAAAGCTAAAGAAAACGCACTAGACAACAAGAAAAAATGCAAAATTGAAAAAGCCAAAGGCAAAATAAATAAAAAGTCAAACTAGGGGGCTTGCATACAAGTTCTACCCCTCATTCAAATTCCTTCAATCCATCAAAACCTTACCATATAATCCAAAGTCCTTCAAACCTATATCAATGACCCTTACCTTAGCCCATCCAATTAAACATTCATCAAACCTAAAGCCTTTAACCTTTCAACCTTTCATCAACCCTAACTCCTTTTTCAAAGTATGTCCAAGCCCGCTAGGTTGAAAACCCGAAAGGGCGGTAGCTGATCTGTCTCGAGCGTTGAAAGTTGTCATTGGGGATTCTTCTTTGGGAAGTTGATACAGGCAAAGTCAGATATCGCCAGAGACCATGGAATTGTCGGAGAGTCCTTCAGGGACAAGGAGAGCTTTGGATAAAAAAAATTTAAAAGTTTAAATTTGTGACTCAAATGAATGTAGGTGGGAAAAGGCTTTAACAAGGATAGGTTCAGACTCGAGTCTATGTTGGGATCTAGAAAGAGTATGCTCCTGAATTCTAGAAAGTCAAATCATTAGACCTTGAATAATTATTTTATTGAAGCGGTCGGACCTCGAGATGAGGATTCCTACGTATCCTTGCGGAATCAGACCATTCGTAGTTCAGGATCTGATTTATATTTTATTCTTTTTTTTTTGTGCCCTAATTTCGAAAATCATTCAATTTCTTTCTAATCATTCTATCTCTCTACATATCCAGATCTCCTAGCCTTGCAAAACCCTGACCTTGCATTGCATTTCATACATTTTAGTCTTGCATAATCCTGACCTTGCATGACGTGTCATATTCCTTAGCTTTTTGAATATCTTAATCCTTGCATTGCGTCTCATGCATCCTTAGAGAGTCTAAGTTTGCATCATTTGCATCATTATGTGCTTATCTCAGTTGTTTGCACCTATCTGCTAACATCTTCTTCTGCAGGTAATCAGATTGCTTGTAGTTATTGTCCTGCATACTAACTTTGTTTTGCAGAGACCGACGTATATAGATCAGTTCTAAACTGCAGAGCGTTTAGAATCGTTTTCCGTCCCAACACCGTATACTTTGACTATCGGTTTCCTGAACCTCAGTAAAAGTGGGGGCTTCTGTAGACACATAATTGTGTCTCCCCATTTAAGGGCACAATGATGAAACATACCGTGGTCTTAATTGGTCCGATCCAAGGGCAGAGCAGTCTGAAAAGCCATTCAAAAACCATTTCGAAAAGTGTTAAAATTCAATTTTAAAGCCCAATTAATTATTCATGATAATTAATTGTATTTTGAGCCCAATTCTTTGAAAAGCCCAATTAATTGTTTAATAATTAATTATTTTATTTATAATAAATAAATATTTTCAAAAGATATTTTTTATAGTTAAAATCAGATTTTATCCGTAAAATCAGATTTTTGGGATTAAAAGATAAAAGAAAATCTTTTAAAACGCGTTCTAAACAAGCTGACAAAGACGCAAAAGCCAGGCTGGTGGTGTGGTCGTTGGTGGTGGGATTAAATCGGACTGTTGCTGCAGTCGTTGGTGGTGCGATGGTGCTGGTGGTGTGGTGAGTAGTCGTTGCTGCCTCTTTTCTAGCATTCTCTCTCCTCTGCTTTTGTGTTGCTGCTGTCGGTGTTCGGTTGGTGCTCCGGCGCCGTCGCTGCTGATGTGCGTCGTCCCTGCTGCTGTGCGCCGTCGTTGTTGTTGTGCGGTGGTGCTGTGTCGTTTGCGGCCCGGCGTGAATTCGATGGGGGTGGGGGTGGGGTGGGGGAGTGGAGGGAGGGGATTCGACGGGGGTGGGGGAGGGTGGGGGAGGGGGGGGAGCTGTTGGGGTGGGGGTGGTGGGAGGGTGGGGGTGGTGGGGGGGTGGGGTGAGGGGGGGGGAGGGGCGGCGGCGGGGTGGGGGGGGGAGGGTAGAGGGGGGCTGTGGTGGTTGGGTAGTTAGGGTTAGGGTTTAGGGTGGGTGAGGTGTTAGAGGGTTAGGGGTTAGGGTTAGAGGGTTTAATTAGGGTTAGAGGGGTTAATTAACTCTAATGACTAACGGAAACTTAACACCGTTAGTCATTAAGGGCATTTCGTACATTTAATTCCCAAAGTAAGGGTACCTGGTGTATTTTTTAAAAAGCAGGGTACCTCATGAATTTGGAAAAACCACAGGGGTACCTGGTGAAAAAACCGTTAAAGATTCAGTTGACCAGTGTACATTATTTTGTAATTTTTAAAATCTCTAAATATTAAGATTACATAAAAATTGCACGTGTGCGTTTTATAAAAACTATGTAATCCAATAAAATCATAAAGTACAGCCTATAGAGGATTATATGCTCTTCATTTTTATATTAATTTTAATTTTAATTTAGGATATAGCAAAACTGAAATCGCTATTATATATAGCCTGGACGAATTTTCATATATACTTCCTCCATGTCACCATGTAGGAAAGCGTTATGGACATCCATCTGATGAACTTCCCATCATTTGACTGTTGTAGTTGTTAGGAAGGTACGAACATTAGTCATTGTTGCCTGAGGGGCAAATGTCTCATTATAATCAATGCCTTCTACCTGATGATGGCAAATATAATTAAGCGTACTTTCAATCTCTGCAACTTTCCCTTCTCATCATATTTTTTGTATACACCCACTTACTCCCTAATGCCTTTTTGCTAGGAGGAAGTGGTTGTAGAATCCATGTTCCTTAATCTTCTAGAGCTTCGATTTCGTCTGTCATGGCTTTACATCATCCTTCATGTTTCTAGAGCTTTGATTTCAACTGCGATGCTTGTCATAATATTTTTCACATCTAAAAGAATGTGTAATAGGATAAGGAGTGCCTGAAGACATAGATAGATTGAGTGGATGTGCATGCAGAGGGGACTTTTCTTTTTCACTACAGTATGAGTTACATAAATCTTGTATGTAGAATTAGGTACCTTATTTCTCATGCCCCTTCCCAACTCTAACATCACCCTACGCACCAATTGCCCCAACCGAAACAACAACAGCATACCCCACACTACCTCTCTAGGCGCATCATGCCCCACGTCCATGTCCACATGAGGCGCGACATCATCACCAAGTACACCTGTGCCATCATCATTTGTTGCACGCGTTGATCCCTCTTCAACCACCACAGGAACAACCGCAAGAGGCGAGAGCTCCTCATCCCCTATCATATTGTCAACCTCACACCTTTCTGCATCACTCCGAGGCAACAAACCACTACTATCAAAAGGGAAAATATGTTCGAGGAACTTAACATCTCATAAAACAAAGTATTCTTTGGATTCTAAGTCAAATAATTTCCAGCCTTTTGGGTAAATGGGGTAGCCTATGAAGACACACATGCGACTATGACTAGCGAACTTATCTCCGCCATGTTTCAAATTATGGGCATAACATAAGCAACAAAAGATTATGATATCAATCATAGTAGGGAGTTTGCCATACGAACACTCATAAGGGGTCTTATAATCAAGTACAACCGAGGGGGTTCTATATATTAGATGACAAGCAGCAAAAACGCAATCTCCCCAAAATTGCAAAGGTAAGTGGGCTTGAAATCTCAAAGAACGGGCCACGTTCAAAATATGTTGATATTTATGTTCTACCCGCCCATTTTGTTGTTGAGTTTTAACACAAGAAGTCTTAAATATCATGCCATGTTTCAGAAAAAAAAAAGGGCGCAAATAATTAAACTCGGTTTCATTGTCACTCTGAGCACGTTTAATAGTTTGATTATATTGTCTATCCACCAAAGCCACAAAATTAAGAAACATGGTTTCGACTTCAATTTTGTTACATAATAAATAATTCCACACTTTTAAAGAAATCAACCGCTAGTCCGCTATAGTTAAGAATTAAGATGCTCCACAAGAAGAACGGGTTCGATAGGAACCCCACAAATCACAATGAACTAATTCAAAAATCCTACTAGCCTTACTATTACTACTTGAGAAACTGGTTCTTGGATGATGTGCCCGGAAACAAACATCACATCCATCTTTATTGCAACTAATACTAGATTTACTCACATAGGGTAATTTTTTCCGAAGGATGACCCAAATGTTTGTGCCACAACTCCATTGCTACCTCAACAACCATGATTTTCATCGTAGGAACACCTAGGAAAAATAAAAGTCAATCTTTGCGCTCCCCCACCCCAATCGATCAATGTCCTCGTCCTGTGGTCATGTATGACACATAATGTATTAGTAAATTACTCTATACATTGAGCATAATCTAATAGCTAGGGAATCAAAATTAATTTACAATCAAATGTGGGGACAAATAAAACATTATCTAATCGTAAATTGCCGGGGAGAATCATATGTCCTTCATTAGTTGCATCTGCAGTGCTACCTTTAGGCAAGCCAATGGGACATCCATGGATCTTTTTTACATCACGCAAATTTTCAAAAGTACCCGTCACATGATGTGTTGCACCGGTATCCATCATCCAAATTAACTTACCATTTAAATGATCTTTAGGTTTAGGCAAGTTTAAAAGATCCAAAAGACTTTGCTATTTCTCAGCCAAAATTCTGGAAGACCCGTCGTCTCGGCGTCACCTGGCTGTTGCACCGACGACTACTGCTCCCTGTTGTTGTTTTGTTAGCGCGGTCCACGACGAGGCTGCTGCCACCACTGTCACGCCCCCTCCCCCAATATCCTCCTCTTGCTGCGCTTCCACCACGGCTGCCTTGTGGGAGGTCCCCCCTCCCCACGATTCGGGGTAGCCGACGATCTGAAAACAGTCACTCACTACATGGCCCGTACGGTTACAATGAGTGCAGACCAGATTTTGGTCAAAGGTCGAGGCTTTGCCGGGGCAATCAACCTTGAATGCCACTACATCGTATGGATCTGCCAGGGTGGAAGCAAGGAGTCCGTAAAGTCGTTTCTCCTGGGCAACCTGCTGCTATGCTCACGTCATTGGCGACAGGGGGTCTTGGTTAAGGAGAGTAGAGCGAATTAGGCCATATGCGCTGTTTAAGCTGATGAGGAATCGTTGCAGTCAATCTTGGGGTCGTAGATCTTCCACGAATTTGATCACTTCACAGTCCGAGCCCCCGGCCCCTTCGAGCAATGTGGAACTATATCGTGCGAGGCGAGCTCATCCCATAGCCGAGATAAGCACCCATAGTACTAATCAATCAGTGTTTCACCTTAAAAGTTGTTTGCAGGCCCGTATCTGGCCCAGGGCGAGTGGGGCGGCTGCCATGGGCCCCCATCTCAAAAGTCCAAATACCTATTAGTCATATAGAATATCCTGGCAAACTAAAACAACAAATGAAAAGGTAGCTTAGTGGTTAATGTTTGGGCTTGGAATTTGTGTGTCATGTCTCTTGATCAAGGGTTCGAATCTAACAATCAATGTTTTGGCTTCTTAAATTTCGCTTTTGCTGCTTTCTTTTAACTTTTATTGTTCAAAATTTTTATTTTTATAGATGAAATCATACAACATTATTTTTCTTATATTTTCTTATACAATAACATACAATATTTTACATATAATTCCCAACTTGTAATTGCTATGCACATCCTCTCTATCTAATTATAAACCCAACTAACCTTTTCACTATTTTTAATTACTCCAAAAATTCTTTTTTTGATTAATCTATTAAAATGTCTCCAATATATTTCAAGGTGATGCCAAACGATATCATAAACATGCCAGATAAGTCAAAGTTAGCATTTGAAATTCTCAAGTTTGTTAAAGCTGCAGATTGTTATCCAAATGTCTCAATTGCTTATCAAATTCTCTTAACCATGTCATTCAATGTTTTTGTTAGACTGTTATTAAGCACAGTAAAAAAAAGTGTCATTTACTATATAATTTTTTTTTATTTCTTTGCATACCCTTTAACAAAAAAAAATTAATACTTGTTTATTGGGGCCCCAATTTCTTATTTCGCCCTTGGCCCCGAAATTCTCATATACGGCCCTGGTTTGTAATCACTCACGACGGATTTCAATTGACACGCTCGTGCCATTCAAAACACAAAATTGTTCTTTTAGATGCTTCCACAGTTGCTGGTGTCATCATAGAAAGATAAGGTGGAACGTAAACTTGGCGAGATGGTGTTGAGAAGCCAAGACACAAGCATGGAGTGGATAGTACTTCAATCCACGAGTTTGTCGGGAGTCATTGGTTTCGGAATAGTGCCATCAATGAAACCAATTAAGTTTGCGTTTTGCATTCAAAGAGATACCAACAGCGTAAGACCATTCATCATAGTTGTCCCCTTGTAATAATAAGGTTCCCGGGATTCGATCCCAAGAAATAAATCAAGTCGGATTTTGGATTTGATGGGGAAGCTTCGGTCGTGGTGTGAAGCTGCGAAGATCAGGGGTGTTTAGTGTTTTTTAAGTTTGTCATGTTTGGTTTCAGTTTTCGTGTTTGGAGATTCGAATTGTTGTTTCTATTTGCTGGGTGTTGTGCTTCTTTCCGGAAAAAAATCAAGATTTGGAGGTGTTTAGGCTCTTGATACCATGTTAAGGTTTATCAATTATTTGTCATGTTTCGATTTGTCATCGAAATCAATATATACACATAGAGTCCTAATCCATAGCAACCTAGGAATACATTAGATTGCTAATAATACTAAGATAAGAGAAATCTATCTCCTAACAGCGGCAACAACTATTTTTTTCATCGGTAGCTGAAAAACAATCCAAATTTCTGTTGTGCTTCACAAAATGAATATTTGTACAACATTGAGATCTTGCCAAGATTTGGAGTAAATGAAATCTCTTTGGTGAAGCCAAAAGTTGTTCGAAAAATGAAATATTATCATTCTTCCAATCCTTCATGGGTATACTTCTCAAACAATAAAAAGTGAGCACATAAGCATAGCAATTAATGTCGAACCCATAGATTTCTGTACTCCAAAGTATGACTTCAAGACAAATTTTGTATAAACTTATTATAATAACTTTTTGTTAGGAGTGATAATCACCAAATACAACTTACTTAGAGCAAAAAACAAAATTCTACTTGGCTAAGAAAGAGAAAGGCAAGGAAAAAGTGAAGAACCTTTAATAGAAAAAGTATCATAATTATAATAAATCATCTCAAATTAATTACGATTCGTTTAGTTAGCGGTCATAAATTGTGGAAAGGGTAACGTAATTTAGTGTAAATTGATAAATAAGTTCTCATGTCAATGACCAAGATAATGAAATTTTATCACAAAACATCGGTTTTCTTTATAAATTTCCATTACCACCCAATACCACATTATATTCCTAAGTGGTAATGGATTGAAATAATATTTTAGGGAAAAAATGGATATTCTGGGGTGAAGTAGCATTTACTATGGGTAATGACATAAGATTTCCTTTACAAATTTACACTATAATGCATTACCACCATTTATAACCTCTAACTAAACGGACCGTACTTGATAAAAACTCCAAAAATCATGTAATAATGTTGAGTAAGAAATAAGAAAGAATTATCAAAGGTGATAAGTTATTACTTTCTCGGGTTTTTATTAGTTTACCCATTTGTTTTTTATGGTCTCCAAGACGTCCATGTGATTGTTAATATATTTAATTATACATTAGTTTCACTAATTGATAAATTTAAGGAAACTTTGTTAAAAACTTCCTTATAAAAACTCCTTTTTGCGAAAAAACTACCTTATAAAAAAAAGTTGTAGAAAACTACATTATAAAACAAAAATGTTGTAAGAAACTACCTTTTTCGCAACTTTTTTTATAAGATTGTTTCTCACAAAAACATGTTTTAATAAAATAGTTTGTGCCAGTTTTTCCTAACTTAAATCTATCTATCTATACTAATATATTAAAAATTGGCCATGAACAAAGATTTAACCCACGACATTCTGCTATTATACATAGCACAATTACCATCTCAACCAACTCTTAATCATGCTTAAATGTCCACATTATTATATTTGAACCTTTTAAATGTTGAGTTTTCTTTATTATATTTTAATGCAAATGGGAAATAATGCATATCAAGTTCGGAAAAAAACCACCCGAAGCAACGCTCGGGCCCAAATACTAGTTTACCTATTAAAACAAATCTAATGAGATTCCACATACTCATGTTTATATAATTTGATTATGGTTAATGAACTTTAACTTCAATAAAGCAACAGAATACATTAATAAAGAAATTAGCCGTTACTCGTTAGGGTTGCTGATGGTAGCATTTGGTAAAGAAGGACAATTCTAAAACCTCTCTTTGTCTTCCACAGCTTCGAGTCTTGAACTTGAAACTCTTAAACCCTTCATTCATACAAGTACACAACAATGGCGCTGAAGCTAATCATCAAACTCAAACCCACCAAAAAATTCCACACCCAAACACACCCTTACAACACCCTCCTCTCAAACACCCACCAAAGTCGTCAAATGACAACAAGCAAAAGAGTTCAAGACAGGAGCAAGAAGAAACGAGTTCACGACCTCGAAATCGTCACCGAAAAATGGAAAATCTTCTCCAAAATCCACCATTTAATGGAGGTAATCAAATCTGAACCAGAACATGTGATTTCAATTAGATTTCTTGAGCAACATCGTCATCAAATTAGCCTCCCTAAACCCCATAAATTATCTGATTTCATACGAAAATCTCCGAAATTGTTTGAATTGTATAAAGATGGTAAGGGGGTTTTGTGGGTTGGTATGACCCAGGAAGCTGAGGAGTTGATTGAGGAGGAGGAGAGAGAAATTGAGGCGCATTCTGATAAGGTGGCTGAGTATGTGACCAGGGTTTTGATGATGTCGGTCGATAAGCGATTGCGGGTCGATAAGGTTGCTCATTTTAGGAGGGATTTTGGGTTGCCATGGGATTTTAGGAGCAATTGGGTGCATAAGTATCCGAATTTGTTTAGGTTGGTTAAGTATGAGGCTGATGATGGAGGTGAGGATCATGAGTTTTTGGAGCTTGTTGATTGGAAAAATGAGTGGGCGGTCACGGAATTGGAGAGAAGAGTGGGAGAAATTAGTGGGGACGAGTTGCATTTGCAAATAAATTCACCGGGGAAGCTGTCATTGGCCTTTCCGATGAAGTTTCCGCCGAATTTTAAGAAGATGTTTAGGTTTAGTGGGACTTTGGAGCATTTTCAGCAAAGAGAGTATTTATCTCCGTATGCGGACGCTCGAGGGCTTGTAGCAGGATCACAAGAATTTGATAAACGGGCAGTGGCTGTTATGCATGAGTTGCTTAGTTTTACACTTGAGAAGAGGCTGGTGACGGACCACTTGACGCATTTTCGACGAGAGCTTGTGATGCCTCAGAAGTTGATGAGGTTGCTATTGAAGCATTTTGGTATATTTTATGTTTCGGAGAGAGGGAAACGTTTTCATGTGTATTTGAATGAGGCATATGCAGGGTCGGAGTTGATTGAAAAATGCCCCTTGGTTCTTTGGAAGGAAAAGGTTATGAATCTAATTGGTTATAGAGGGAAGAAGAAGAAGGCTGCCACTTTTGAGGAATTTTCGGATATTGAGGATAAGGACTTGTTCAAGAATGATTCCGAGGACGAAATACTCGGAATGAACCTAGAGCAGGAGAGTGCAATGGATGGTTTAGAGGATAATGTGCTTGCAGATGATGCTGAGATGGATATTGAGGAGGTTTCTAGTGCTTACAAGGATGCCTAACAATCTTCTGGTCAATTTACTTTGTTTTCAATTGGATGATTCTCGGCTATGTGTCTGATTTTATTGTAAGAATTTTCAATCCATTGCCCTTTCTGATGTCATATAATATTATCTCAATTGTCTTGTGGTTACTGTAGTTGTGTTTGAGTGCTATAATTGGCTTTGAAATTTGAGAATAGTTAGGTAGTTCAATGGAATCATATCTCTGTGAAGGTTCTCACCATATAACTTATGAAGGGAGTATGAAGATTCGGATATTCTCATCTTCCCTTAGCCTATATGCCCATGGTTGCTTTAGTTAATTAGTTGTTCCCTAGATGCTTCTCATCTGATTTGTAATGGATTGACTATTGCACATATAATTAGCTTTGAAGTATGGATGATTTTTCTCTCTACAGAGTTTTTAGTTGCTGAACTCGTCTCTGTTTACGTATTAAGATCCATAGTTCTGGTAAATGGTAATAGTCCTTGAGTGATGTGGCTATAGTTGACCTAAGAAGTAGCTATTACTTCTCATCTTTTCTCATGTACACTGCACGTACTATTCCACCAGAAGGGCTGTTAAGGAAACGGATAAGCATAAACTAAACATTATGTATTTAAGCTTTCTGGAGGAGTGAATTGTGAATCTGTGATGGTAAATAAATACTGAAGCTGCTGAACATTTTTGCTGTCAACAGTAGACATCCTGGAAACTGACACGCTCTCTCATAATATGTGTGAGGCTGCATGTAGACACTGATTCTTCATTCTACATACCTAGGAAGTTTCCCCTTTTCTCTCCCTGACAAGTGAGTTAAGGTGACCATCATAGAGTAGTTTTAGTTCCTTTCTCCTCCTTTCTATTTTTGTTTTTCCCCGTTTTCCCCTCGTTTCCGCTTTTAACATCTTTTGGGCATGATTTAGAGCAGATAGCCCCTTTTCTCTTCATGTAGCCCCTTTTCCTCTCTTCTCTTTTGCTTTCCTCCCTTTGCAACAGTGAAGGAAGGAATGTTTTAACTGAAAGCTCCGTCAGTGGAGAAAGGAGCGGTTGCTCCAGCATCAAACAGATTGAGCGCTCTGTTGTTTATCTGCTTAAAACATAAACCAGCATTGTGCACTCTTCAAGGCTTGGAGCGGGTTCCAATCTATGGCCTTTGTTCATTTCCAAACAGATTGAGTGCTCCAAGCAAGTAGAGTGGTCACTCTAGTTCTGGTCAAACGTGTTGACGAATGTTAATGTCCTAGAAATGGGGACTCCTGCCAAGATGAGCTGTCGCTCCTCCTGCTTTCTGCCAGTTTTCCAACAGCGGCCTTGATTTATTTCATAAACAAGAAGGGGGTACAAATACCCCACTCCTTCCTCTTTGTACGAACAAACTCTCTACCCTTGTTCTTCTGAGTGCATCATTCATTTCCAATTATTAGGAGAGAAGCCAATAAAGGGGCGTTTTAGATTAGGTTGCAGTTAGATGATTGTGAACTCGAACACAAAATTTTATCAAATTTTCTTAATTTTGCTTAACTTTTGATAACATTTCTTAATTTTTTTAACTTTCGGAACTTTTCTCAATGTTCTGAACTTTTCCTAATTTTTTTGAAATTTTCGTAACTTCTCTTGCATTTTTGCTTATTTTTCATGAACTTTTCTGAATATTTATGAAAACAAGTAGAAATAAGCTGAAGAGAACATGCTCTTATTTACTCTCAATTTATCATCTATTAATTTGTATATCTTAGTTGTTCAAAGCTAGATCTTGGTCAATTCCCATCAAATCTTAATTGGTCCTAGCTTGTTTAAGGAATAGCTACTCGGTGTGTGATCCCTACCTTCCTTTGTTTCGACCCTTCTTGTCGTTATTCTTTGGATCGTGCACAGTGAGACCGAGCTAAGTTTATTTTTGGCATAGTAGTTGACATGTGTTACTCCTCAGCTCCTCGGTTTTCCTTTTTCTCAGTTTAGCTGGCCTGCCGGAGGTTTTGAGTTTATACTTCCTGATACTCTAATGTGTTATCCCTTTCCCTCAGAACCAAAGGCTGCAAATTTGATTTGAAAACCATTATGGGATGAGCTACGCTAGAGTGCACAATATTTTACCCAACAACCTTGTGAATATGTGTTGCTTTTCTGACTTTTGGCTGCTTATACTCATCATTTGCACCTGTTTGTGTATGCTTCCCGTAAAGTGCTCAAGGATTTTCCTGTACCTAAAAGCTGCCAAGCATCTCATATCTTCTTTTTCCTGCTTCTGGAAATATTAATATTTGTCATATATTTATGTGCGATAAAGATGAGATTTAGTTAATTACCATATGTGGCAATTAGTTAATTATCTCCCTTTATAATATCTATTGGTGCATTACGTTTTTCTTCCACATCATTCTTAATAATACTTAGAAAGAGTCAAATTTATGATCCAGATGCATTTGACAACACTTTAATTCAGCACCTGTTATTTCTCTTTACCAGCTGTTTCAGATTTTGAGTGCACTATCTTTTTAATTTTGTCAATTCTGTGTTTGTTTTGTTTCTTGCTTATTGTTTATTACCTTATGAACCTGAAACCTGTTAGTAACATGCTTTTGTCATTCTGATGACAGGAACATTGATGACATTGCTAGTTCAATGAAGTTTGCTTTAAAACGGTTTTCAACTTCATGGATTTTGCTCTTAAATGTGTCGAGCTGGCTAAACCTGGTAGCATCAGGTAATGCATGTGGTTCCTTATGAATCTAACTTAGCTTAAGTACTTGGATTCTACACTAATCGAGATTTTGTTATAAAACGGTTTTCAACTTCATGGATTTTGCTCTTAATGCGTCGAGCTGGCTAAACCTGGTAGCATCAGGTAATGCACATGGTTCCTTATGAATCTAAATTAGCTTAAGTACTTGGATTCTACACTAATCGAGATTTTTAGTACACTGACTTGACACCAATGTACTTTCTGTACCTTATTTAAGCTTATGTGCCTGTCTTAAGGGCCTAGGTACTTACTCACAGGGTCAGAGGGCCTAGATTAGGTAGAATACGTTTAGTCTTGATCTTGCCTAACAGAATGTGACCATTTTGAACAGAACATTTGAGGTCTTTAACATATCACTTTTACTTCCTAATTTACGTAAACATCTTAGATTGATATGTAGGTCAGTTGTACTTTAGCTTTTGGCTTGAGTGCTATATGAGAAAATTTCATATTTTTAGTAGCCTTGTTTTCTTAGTACATCCTTTTGGAGCCTTAAAGTTCTTCAAATATAAATGTTCTGTGATGATTGTTATGTCAAGTACTTTGCTTGATTTAGTTGAGGTGGGTTTATACCATATATCGATGTATCATGTATGTATGTTGAAATCTGGTTGGTCTCAGAGTCAGAATGATAGTTTTGTTGTTCCTACTTCCTAGTTGTTTTAAGTACTTGCTTCATTCTTCTTGTAGTAAGCAGTTGCTTTTAAGCTGGGTCTGTTTTGAGTTGTGGATTTATCTACCTTCCGAATAACGACAGGGGACCTGCTGAGATCTTTTCATGGAACTTTTGCGAGAGTGAAAAATGCAACAAAAATATCTCGTGAAGTTGATGAATGCAAAAGGGGGTTTTCTAATTTGAACCTGCAGTGGTCTGAGTTGTTTGTATATGCCATCTGCATCTCAAGTAGCCTTATTTACTCTTATCTCTCCATGTGTAAAGCGAGTGGCGGACTTTCATGTTTCTGGGAACCAGCTTGTATGCTGTTGGACTTGGTTATTGAAGTTTACTTATTTGACTTGTGTAGATGAACATCGTGCACGATCATCATCTGTGGGATTCACATACAAAACGATTGGTTGGCGATTGAAGGCTTTTGACATTGCGGTTGAGGACTAAGATCACTACTAGCAGGCCTTATTGTTTCGTTAGAAGCACCACAAGTGAACTGTTGTGTGATAATAATTTGTGCTTTTTGCAGAATTGATAAGAAATACGAAAGAAACAACTCATGGGAACACGAGATTTTACAGGGGGTTGAAGTGTTTTTTTTTTTACACAGGCTGAAAAGAATAAACAAAAAAGTTACAAAATATTAGTACTAAAGGTCGTCATAGTACTAATATTTTGTAATAATGTGTACTTTTTGTAGAATAAATAAAAATACGAAAGAAACAACTCAAGGAAACACGAGAGATTTATTTATGGATTTACTTATTAACACTTGTATAAATTTATCTCGACTTATGATTACTTAATTATGTCATTGCGTGACTATCCACTTTGAATATGCAAAGGCCTGCCACCTTTAACTATTCAAAAGAGCCATAAAAGTCTTTTTAGTCGCTCTTTTATATTTTTTTGAAAGAGAGTGCTGTAATGCCATGCAACTTCCACGGTATAATTGGCAATTGCATCAATCTCCATTCCATACGGCGTTAGAGATAAGATTAGTTTTTTTTATTTTTATTTTTTTGACAGGAGATAAGATTAGTTATTCGCATTTTAGAATAGTTAAATCTTTCTACCTCTTTCAGTGTTGGACGAAGTAAATCACCGACCATATTCAATTAGATAACATTAATCTTAACCAAAATCCACCTCAATCTTGTCAATAATAATAATAATAATAATATTTTTATATATTACACAAGAAAAAAGTTCAAAGTAGCTCAACTGTAATGAAATGGAGGTGTAGATTTGGCAGTGTTTGGAGAAATCCTCTACCAAAATGTTTAAAGTATTAAACCGACTAATTCCATGAAAAGTGAGTCAAAAGCGACATTTAAATAGCTTCAAAAGAAAGAAAGTAACAATTAAATAAGACACGCATGTAAACTATGAAGGATTATTGTCGGTAATTCATGGATGATTCTAACATGGTCTGACTTGAAACCAGACCATGGAACCAAATGAATGTGACCCACACATTCTTGCTTGTGGAGCCCTCATTTCTTTTCTTTTCCCTTTTCTTTTAAATGCCAAAACTAATTTATTTTGATTTTGTTTATTTACCAAAATTTATGAAATAAATTTATGAAAATAGAAAAAAAAACGAAAATATCAGAAAATCAGAAATTTTTATTTTATGAAATTAATTTCTGAAAATCGAAAAAATAAAAAAATAAAAAAACGAAAAAATTAGAATTTTTTTTTCACCTTCCAAACAGTGATCGAAGTTTGGAAAAAAAAATTTGGAGCCAAATTTTTTTTACCCATTTTCTCTCTCCTCCTTGTTCTTCTTGGTGTTCTTCACCAAAAATTGAAGAACACCCATCTTCCACAATCGAATTTCTCCCAAATTCGACCCATTCTTCCACCTTCTCCCTCAATTTTTCCCTATCTTCCATCTTCTTCCTCCATTTCGACCCATTCTTCACCTCTATTTTGCCCCAAACCTTCACCTCCATTGTTGAACTTCACCCCCATGGATTTCGATCTAAACTCTTCACCCGTAGATGAAATGAATGTAATTTTACTTGAATATTTCGCATATAGTAACGAATTAATGATTTTCTATCTTCATTTGTGTGTTTGAGTAAGATGAAACTTGCAATTTATGAAAATTTCCCCCCAAAAAAATCTAGGGTTTTAAGGAAAATAAAAATGACGGTATCGGTGATTAAATTGCCCTAAATCAATGCACTTCACACTTTTATGCGACAATTTGTGGTTACATTTGAGTAGTTCATACTTTAGTTTAGCTATGATGCAAAAAAAATTCAGATTTTTCGCGACCTCCATGGGAGGTTGAGTTGGTTTTTTGTCTAAGGTACTGCAGTGATTTGGTAATTACTAAAGATATTTTGGACATGACCAAACATAAAGATATTTTGGTAATTACTAAACATATTTTGGACATGACCAAAAATAAAATTAAGGTGTGTGAGATAATTGCAATAAATCAATGCACTTCACACTTTTATTGGGTTACATTTGATGCGTAGATCATACTTTACTTTAGCAATTAGATGAACAAATTTGCAGCATTTTCGGGACCTCCATTGCAGTGGAATGTCACTGGTTTTTTGTGCAAGTTAGTGCAGGGTTTAGGTAATTACTAAAGATATTTTGGTCATGACCTAACATAACCACTATATATGTTAGGTAATCACCTAATTAGATTAGGATATTACCAAAACTTTTAGGTCATTACCAAAATAATTTTAGGGCATTACCTAAAATAATAATTGTCTTGGGCAATGGCCTCTAATTATGTGACTATAACATATATAATGAGGGAATTGTATGGTTAAGATGTGGGTTATTGATAACCTAATCCATGAGATTTTATGTGGTTTAAATGATAAGATTGCATTGGGCTAAAACGTTGCATTTTTTTCCTTTTTCTTTTGCTTTCAAATGATTGAATTGAATGACTTTGGTGATATGAAAGGTTCATCGATCGAATGTTTATGTGAACAACGGATTGTAATGGTCGAACAATCTCTCAAAAGAATCCTCTCCATTGTAGTGGAATGTCAATTGTTTTTTGTGCAAGTTAATGCAGGGTTTAGGTAATTACTAAAGATATTGTGGTCATGACCTAACATAACCACTATATATATATTAGGTAATCACCTAATTAGATTATGATATTACCAAACCTTTTAGGTCATTACCGAAACCATTTTAGGGCGTTACCTAAAATAATAATTTTCTTGGGTAATGGCCTCAAATCATGTAACAATCATGTCACTGGGTCCATTAGACCCAATACCTCACTAAACCCCATTGACTTGAGTTTTGGGCCCCCATTGTCCATCTTTATACTAAAAAGCCCAAATTAACCCCACATCATATGCTTTTAAGTAATTACCAAACATGCTTTGGGCATTACCAAACCTATCCAATCACAATACATTCCCATTACTCATCAAAGCAATCCTATGGGGATTGGACAATCATGTCACTGGGTCCATTAGGCCCAATGTCTCACCAAACCCCATTGACTTGAGTTTTGGCCCCCATTGTCCCTCCTTGTACTAAAAAGCCCCCCAAATTAACCCCAAATCATATGCTTTTAGGTAATTACCAAACATGCTTTGGGCATTACCAAACCTATCCAATCACAATCCATTCCCATTACTCATCAAAGCAATCCTTTGGGGATTGGACAATCATGCCACTGGGTCCATTAGGCCCAATACCTCACCAAACCCCATTGACTTGAGTTTTGGGCCCCCATTGTCCATCTTTATACTAAAAAGCCCAAATTAACCCCAGATCATATGCTTTTAGATAATTACCAAACATGCTTTGGGCATTACCAAACCTATCCAATCACAATCCATTCCAATTACTCATCAAAGCAATCCTATGAGGATTGGACAATCATGCCACTGGGTCCATTAGGCCTAATACCTCACCATACCCCATTGACTTGAGTTTTGGGCCTCCATTGTCCCTCCTTGTACTAAAAAGACCAAATTAACCCCACATCATATGCTTTTAAGTAATTACCAAACATGCTTTGGGCATTACCAAACCTATCCAATCACAATACATTCCCATTACTCATCAAAGCAATCCTATGGGGATTGGACAATCATGCCACTGGGTCCATTAGGCCCAATGTCTCACCAAACCCCATTGACTTGAGTTTTGGCCCCCATTGTCCCTCCTTGTACTAAAAAGCCCCCAAAATTAACCCCATATCATATGCTTTTAGGTAATTACCAATACATGCTTTGGGCATTACTGTAGGCGTGGATTTTTAAATCCTTTAATGCCTACACGCGGTGTGAGCGCGTTTATTTGACTACCCCATTGTTAATGTTTTATTAAAAATACGTTTTGAAGTCGCCAACAATTCTTTAAAGGAAGAATCATAAACCTAATTAGATTGAAACGGAAGAGACATCTTAGGGACTTTTCCAATGTAGATTTCCCCGTCATGACTTCATAGATGGTCAGGAACCAAAAAGTGAGTTCGGGGGTGAGGGTATAATATAGTCAGGAACTATATTGCCCATTGCTGGCCTCTACTACATAACGATTCATTACAGATTTTATGCAAAAGAATAATCATATAATATTTTAAAGCACCCTAAAATAATTAATCTAGATGGGTTCAGGAAAAACACAAAAGACTAATTATTTAGTGATAAGTTATTAGACAATTAATATTAATGGGTTCCTAGCAGGTTGTCCATGTTATCTGAATTAGTTAGAACATTTATTTAGGTCTTGATTAACAATAAGTACAAGGTGATAAATATTGCAATCAAGCATAAAAATATAATATGTTCATAAAAATAAATAAAAATATGAAAATAAAATACTGCAGGGAGTTAGTATAATATATACAATACTTACAGTCGCAGGGACGAGTTAACAATCTACATCATGAATAGAATGTTAGTAACTTCAAGAAAATAATAAAAATAAATAAATAAAGAAACAAAATAAAGGTTGTGAATTTAGTTGACCCTCAGAAATTATACCACCGTCCGGGGTCGTTGATTTGTACGGATCTTGGAAAATTGAATAGTTGTACGAGTCTTAAAAAACGATTTGTGTCCTGCGTCGGACCAAATATTAGTATCAGGTGATGCGTGATCTTGACTAAGTATGTATTTTGTCGTGTAACTTTGATCAAACAAGGATGATGATGATAATTAATAGAAGAATAGGTAGTGGTGTGACAATTGTCTGATGATTAATATGGTGATGGTGATAGGTATTAGGAGATTAGAAGAGAATTTAGGAGTGTAGCGGTAGGTTGCAGTATTAGGCGCAGAGTGTTGGTGAAGATTGGTGATGAATTTGTTTGTGTCGTTGACTTTTGTAGTTTAATGGTGATGATTGATTAAGGAGGTGCTGATGATGATTGGCGTATGTTGCTAGGCGGTGAGTTGTGCGAGTTATGATCAAGTTAGGCGGTGGAAGTATGAGAGTTGTATGGTGAATTATATATAGGTTTAGGGTAGTTGAGATGTAATAGGTTTCCGAAAACAATTGGGTTTCTTAAAAGATTTTTATAAAATAGTTAGAAAAAGATTTTTGAAAACACTTTGGAAAATGATGATTTTTTATAAAAAGATATCTTTATTAATAAAACTAATCAATATAATTAATTAATTCTATTAATTAAATTGGGCTAGAAAAGGGGTTTTATAGATTGGGCTTTCATAAAAACTATTTTTAAAAGGTTTTCGTAGATGGGCCTTCAAAAGGTTATTTTAAAACGTTTTAGGAAATGGGCTTATTAAAAATGAGTTAGAAAATGGATTTGGGCTTAAAACATTTTATTTTAGACTCGTTCTTTATTCTTTCCTCGATCCGGACCAATTGGAGCAGGGTATTGGCCATCCTAGGGTACTAAATGGGGAGACACGATTATGTGTCTACAGAAGCCCCCACTTTGACTGAGGTTTGTAAAACCGAAAGTCAAAGTATACGTGTCGGGACGGAGTCGATTCTAGATGCTCGCAATCCAAAATCACTCTTTTACGCCGCACTCGCAAAACAAGCAAAAGTTTCAGGAACAGACATATATGAACAAATTTGCAAAATAAATGTAAATTTGCAAAAATGAAATGATATAGGTTAAGAGAAATCATGAGCTATTATGGTCCCGCTCCAGGGTGTTGATGACGTGTAGAGCTATTATAGTCCCGCTCCAGGGTATTTATGATGTGTAGAGCTATTATGGTCCGGCTCACGACGGGATAGAGATATTAATGGTCCGGCTCACGACGGGATAGAGCTATTAATGGTCCGGCTCATGACGGGATAGATTTATTAATGGTCCCGCTCCTGGGTGTTGATGATGTGTAGATCTATTAATGGCCCGCCTCACGACGGGATAGAGCTATTAATGGTCCGGCTCATGACGGGATAGAGCTATTAATGGTCCGGCTCATGACGGGATAGAGCTATTAATGGTCCGGCTCATGACGGGATAGAGCTATTAATGGTCCGGCTCACGACGGGATAGAGCTATTAATGGTCCGGCTCACGACGGGATAGAGCTATTAATGGTCCGGCTCACGACGGGATAGAGCTATTAATGGTCCGGCTCACGACGGGATAGAGCTATTAATGGTCCGGCTCATGACGGGATAGATAATTTGTGGAGCTATTAATGGTCCGGCTCACGACGGGATAGAGCTATTAATGGTCCGGCTCATGACGGGAAAGATAATTTGTGAAGCTATTAATGGTCCGGCTCACGACAGGATAAAGCTATTAATGATCCGGCTCATGACGGGATAGATAATTTGTGAAGCTATTAATGGTCCGGCTCACGACGGGATATAGCTATTAATGGTCCGGCTCATGACGGGATATAGCTATTAATGGTCCGACTCATGACGGGATAGATAATTTGTGAAGCTATTAATGGTCCGGCTCACGACGGGATAGAGCTATTAATGGTCCGGCTCATGACGGGAAAGATAATTTGTGAAGCTATTAATGGTCCGGCTCACGACGGGATAGAGCTATTAATGGTCCGGCTCATGACGGGATAGATAATTTGTGAAGCTATTAATGGTCCGGCTCACGACGGGATAGAGCTATTAATGGTCCGGCTCATGACGTGATAGAGCTATTAATGGTCCGGCTCATGACGGGATAGAGCTATTAATGGTCCGGCTCATGACGGGATAGATAATTTATAAAGCTATTAATGGTCCGGCCACGACGGATAGAGCTATTAATGGTCCGGCTCATGACGGGATAGATAATTTGTGAAAGCTATTAATGGTCCGGCTCACGACGGGATAGAGCTATTAATGGTCCCGGCTCATGACGGGATAGAGCTATTAATGGTCCGGCTCATGACGGGATAGATAATTTGTAGAGCTATTAATGGTCCGGCTCACGACGGGATATAGCTATTAATGGTCCGGCTCATGACGGGAAAGATAATTTGTGAAGCTATTAATGGTCCGGCTCACGACGGGATAGAGCTATTAATGGTCCGGCTCATGACGGGATAGAGCTATTAATGGTCCGGCTCATGACGGGATAAATAATTTGTATAGCTATTAATGGTCCGGCTCACGACGGGATAGAGCTATTAATGGTCCGACTCATGACGGGATAGAGCTATTAATGGTCCCGCTCCTGGGTAATGTGTTGTGATGATGGTCCGCGGACCTAACGGTGTGTTTTCCGCTGTTAATACTCCTGAGTACTTGTTGTCTCTCGAGCAAGATTTGCGTACAGTATAGCATGTTGGAAGAATGGCAAAATTGTATTTTTTTGCGGATTTAAAAATCCGCTAGTTTTGTCGCGCGCAATGTCGAATTGTAACGAATATTTGAATTCATTGGAAATTGAGAGTGTGGGCCCCACCTGGCTAAGAAGCACCCAAGCGTGTTGTATTGGACTGTGCGCCAGACGCACAGGCCTGCACTTGGTGTGGGATGCTGCGCTGGACGCAGTTTGTTGCGTGCGATGTCGTAATGAACATTTGAATTCATAAGGAAATTGAGAGTGTGGGCCCCACCTGGCTAAGAAGCCCCCAAGCGTGTTGTATAGGACTGTGCGCCAAACGCACAGGCCTGCACTTGGCGTGGGATGCTGCGCTGGACGCAGTTTGTTGCGTGCGATGTCGTAATGAACATTTGAATTCATAAGGAGTTGAACATGTGGGCTCCACTTGGCTAAGAAGCCCCCAAGCGCGCTGTATAGTGGTGTGCGCCAGACGCACAGACCTGCTCTTGGCGTGGGATGCTGCGCTGGACACAGTCTGCTGCGTGTGGCACAATGTTGTCGGTGCGGTGGACGCACCATGTATATAGTGCTTGGCTTCTGTTGTTAAATTGTAATGGTCCGCAGACCTTGGCAAGATATAACTCGTATAGAGTTGATCAACGTTGGGTACCTGTAAATTCAAAGAATACACAGATATACAAACAAACAATGCATGTTTCCTGTGATGTGGGTGCTAGTGTATGGATAGGAAAAGACTTAACCTATAAAGAGTGACCTCTAGTACTCTAGACTTAAAGGTGATATCGTGTGTGCATACGTGTGACTCGATGATTGACGCTAGAATCCTATGGCTAAGGACGAAGGATGCAATGCTTTGACACAATGTTTAGACGATGCAGATATGTAATGCAAATGTAGAGATATGACACTAATACAGAGGTATGACACTAATGCAGATGATATGATTTGATGATTTGATCGTTCCATTAGAAGCTCAAATTTTCGTTTTAGAAAACTATTTTCGAAAGAGAAGAAGGGGGAGCCCCTAAGGA
Source organism: Beta corolliflora (assembly GCA_947648045.1). Taxonomy (NCBI): domain Eukaryota; kingdom Viridiplantae; phylum Streptophyta; class Magnoliopsida; order Caryophyllales; family Amaranthaceae; genus Beta; species Beta corolliflora. Next base: position 1,030,714 of record CANSZD010002913.1, read on the forward strand.
TGATCCATGTAAGTTATGTTTGATGCGATATGTGTTGTAGTTTTTACGGGCCTAAGTGAGCCCGTGAATAGGTGCAATGTTGCATTTGTGCGGGTTTAAAACCCAAGATGTCATATATGGACTCGTAATGAAGTCCTTCAATAGGTCTGGACTTGGAGCCTACGATTTTCTGGATGGACCAGTGATAAAGCCCCCAACAAGATGGAGTTGATGAAGCATCCAACTTGATTGCTTGATTTTGAAGATATCTCATCACGCTTAGCGGAAGTTTCGACCAAAGATTCCATATAGGGTTCCTAAGGTGAAAAAGTCAAGAAATGCCAAAGAAAGGAACACTCAAAGGATAAGGCGCGGTCATAGCGCTGAGTGTTGAAAGGTTATGCTAAGGTTGGCTTAGAAGCGATAATGTGGCTTAGGAAAAGGAAGTGATTAGAATAAGAAAAGGCGGAGACATAATGAATCGACTCACGCAATGAGGTAGGCCAATAATGCAAGTTTGAATCCCAGTCTATAATCTAAGGGTAGGGATGAGCATATAAAATTCATGATTTTTTTTGGGTGATCGCACTTTTCTCATGGGCCTAGGCGAGCCTTAATAATGTATTTTGAATTAAAATAGCCGGGCTTCGAAAGAGGTTGCCTACGTATCCGTGATGGAATCAGGCCAATCGTAGCTCTTAACATTTTAATCGGTGGCCTAGCATTTTGCTTTGGAGCCATTTGCAATGAATTAAGCATTGAATTAATCATTGATTTGGAAGAGGTCTTTGGCAAGGGTGGATAATGTTGTAGGTTTGGTTTGGTTTAAAGTGATCGGACCTCAGGTTGAGGTTTCCTACGTATCTTTAGCAGAATCAGACCATTCGTAGTTCAGGCCAAGTGAATGAGAAGGTGCCCTGACTTTTGCCTAAGTCACCCTTATGGGTTTTCGACCTAGCGGGCTTTGGTTTGTCTTTTGTGGATTATTGGAATGCAATGTGCATGGTTGTTAAGAAGGTTTATCACAGAAGATTTGAAGTTGGAGGTTTAGAATCGCAGGTTTAAGGTTTTGAAGGAAATACCTTTGACAAAGCTATTGATTGGCTTATTTGCAACACTTCTCTTTTTTTTTTTTTTGCACTTTTGTTTCATTTTTTTTATTTCTTTTTTTTACTTGCCCTTTATATTGAATTTGTTGTCAATGTACTTTACATGAGGTAGGTTAAAGGGGGGGATGTTATGTATTTAGGTTGAAATGGAGGAATAGTTGTACTGAAGGGAAGGAATGCCTCTTTTATATATGTCAGTTATTCATTGCCTTTATTAGAATAGTCATGAGAATTAGAAATTCATTTCTTTTAAGGCGACAATCGTGATTTCCATTTATGCTCATTAGTGCAAGGTTAGAAAGGAAATACTCATTTATTGATTGAAAATTATGAGTACATGCAATAAGAGGGAAAATCCTATATTAGACTGGGAAAAACAAGAGAGATGACACAGAAAATGAAATCATAAGCCTATACTCCTACGTCGCGTGACGAGACACCTTCGTTGTTTTATCTTCATGAAATCTCTTTCTAAGTGAAAAGAGAAGAGGTGTATACTTTTCAACTGGACCTAAGCGAGTCCTGGTGTTTTAATGAATGATTGGGCTCGGAGATATGTCTACTTCTATGACATTGAGGTCATTATCTTCGGTATTTTTCAGCAAATCATTCTCAATCTAGATACCCACATCATATACTCTTGCAAAGCTATTAAGACCCAAGTATTTGAGGTGGTTTTTGTATTTATGGAGGAGGTTAGAAACGAATATTCGTACCAAGTCTTTTTCTGCAGGCCTTGATACCATATGGGCCGATTTCTCTCTCCACCTATTTAGATAAGTGGTAAAATCTTCATTTTCACCTTGTTTAAGGACCTCGAGTTCTCTAAGGGAGGTTTGCATTTGTGCGTTCGACTCATATTGTTTCATGAAAGTAATAGTGACGCATTCCCAAGTTTTAGTTTGCTTGGGGTCCAGGGAATAAAACCAATTTTGGCAGATTGGGTCCAACGACATCGGGAATACCATTGGGTAGAGTTCAGGGTCAACCGATTTGATGATCATGGTTGCACGGAAGTTCCTTAAATGATACTTTGGATTATCAGTTGGTTTAAATTTAGGGATGTCAGTTGTAGAGAACTATTCAGGAAGTTTCCCTTTCAGTTTGGTGTTATCAATGGGCTCAAAATAGGAATTTGCATTGGTTACCCTTGAACAACACTCTCCATTGTCTTGTTGAATCCAGGAGATTCACCAGACTCGATTTTCTCAAGCCTTATAGCTATTTCTTCCATCATGCTGGACAGCTTGGCTAAAGCTCTAGCCATTTCAACAAGTTGTTGCTCGTTATTCGATGGACTGCCCATTTCAATGTCGCTTGATTTCTACATAGATCATCAAAGGAGATTTAGAGATAGAATGATGAAGGAGATAGAGAAATGGAATGAAAGAATGTATGTTTGTTTAAAAGTTGAGCTTCTAGGAACAAATCTGAATATCCTATATGCATGATGTTTTTTTTTTAATGCACCTTGACCTAATGCATGTATGAATGACTTTTTTAGATGCATGACTCAATCTATGCGTTCGAACCTGTAAAGGCTGCCTACATATCCCAAAAGACGGAATCAGATCGCTTGTAGTTCGAGACTACTAAATGCGGAATGCATGAGATGAAATAGAAAGTATGGATGCAATGAGACTCCTAAATGCCTAATAACTCTAGTTATGCATGAAGTGTATGAATGATAGACTATGCAATGCAAAAGGATTCTAATATGAATGCAGTCCTAATTGATATGAAATTCCAATGACTTCAAAATCCTAGACTTGATAGACTTCTAATGACGTTAGAATTCTAGACTTGACGACTATCAAGGATGCTAGACTCCTAATATGCATGAGACTCTAGTGGACCTAGACTCCTAAAGTGAATGAAACTCTAGTGGACCTAGACTCCTAAAATGGATGAAATTCTAATGGACTTAGACTCCTAAAATGGATGGAATTCTAATGGACTTAGACTCCTATTATGCATAAACTTTCTATGGATTATAGATTTAAGATTTCTAAGATGGTAAGAATTCTAACGACCTTAGACTTCTTAGATGGGTGAACCTAGACAGGATTAAGACTTCTAACATGGATAGAGTTAGACGAGGTTAAGAACTCTAAATGGAGTGAAATTGGATGAATCTAGACATTTGGGTCAGACGGACTTCTAGTGCAGTTAGAATTCTTAAGCGGATGAGACTTTTACAACAAGATGGACACTAAGAAGAAGAAATCCTAAATGATGTACACAAATGATGGATAATATACATAGAAAGATAGGATAGAGAAAAAGGATGAATTTTCGAAAAAAGATATGTGGTAGGAAAAAAAATGGAGATGTTTTTTTTTTTGAAAAAAGGTGGAGATAGAATTTTTGAAATAGATAGGAGATTAAAAATGGGATGAAATTTTAAAAAAGGATAGGAGAATGACTTTTTTTTCAAAAAAAAAAGATGAGGATGAATTTTTTTTAAAAAAGATGAGAGATCATTTTTGAAGTAGATAAGAGATCGAAGATGGGATGAAATTTTGAAAAAGATAGGAGAATAATTTTCGAAAAAAAGATAGGTGATATATCTTGAAAAAGATGGAAATGGATTTCAAAAGAAAAAGATATTTTTTTCGAAAAAAGGATGGGGATAGAATTTTCGAAATGAATAGGAGGATTAGAGATTGAAAATATTTTTGAGGTGAATATTTTTTTTTTAAATAAAGGAAAAAGAAAAAGATGGGAATATTTTTTTATTGATGAAAATGGATTAGAAGAAAAAGAGAAATCTCATCCTAAGTTTGGGTAAGAAAAGGGAAAGAGGCATGCATATGCGAGCTAAGGAAACTACGCGTCCCAAGCAGGCGCGCCATGCTGAACGTATGCGATCGGCGCAATAAGTGACGCAGCCAAGAACTGCGCTTAACGCAGATGTGAAGCGCATCACGCAGATAGACTGCGCTACACGCACGTAGACCGCGCTCGACGCCCATAAATTGCGCTGCACGCCGAGCTTTTGCGCAGCGCGCAATGTACTGCAGCAGCTGGAATTTTAATTTCTTTTTCATCGCGTAATTTCGTTCGACAGATTTAACTATGGAATAACGCCCAATGCAATTCACGAAAGCACCAATATACACGAAAATATGCACAAGTAGGATAATGATATGCAAAGTTCAAACCTAACAGTCAAGTTCTACGTTTAACTATTGGTCAGGTTTAGGTTAAGGCTGAAAGGGTCCATGACTAAGAGATTGATCCCACGCTTCGTACCCCTGCTTAAAGAGGTGGCCACGTGTAAGACGCACTCCAGTCTCAAGTCAGGAACAAGAGATCAATGCCATGGTTGGGTAGGTTTGCTTATGACTAAGATCCAACACTATCGCTCAGGAAGCTTTTTGGAAGGACAAAGCGCAAACCCCCCGGGGGTGACCTCACACATAGAACATGTGCTAATGAGGCAAGGTAGATTGTCCTTATGGTGGCTGAACAATAACCATGCATATGCAAAACTGTATATTATTCTAAGGCATAAAAATAATAATGAATCGTATTTTTCAAGTTTCACCCACTCATTTAAAAAATTTAATTTTTTTAAAATCCTCCCCAGTGGAGTCGCCAAATTGTAGGCGTGGATTTTTAATTCCTTTAATGCCTACAGGCGGTGTGAGCGCGTTTATTTGACTACCCCATTGTTAAGATTTTATTAAAAATACGTTTTGAAGTCGCCAACAATTCTTTAAAGGAAGAATCATAAACCTAATTGGATTGAAACAGAAGGGACATCTTAGGGACTTATCCAATGTAGATTTCCCCGTCATGACTTCATAGATGGTCAGGAAACAAAAAGTGAGTTCGGGGGTGAGGGTACAATATAGTCAGGAACTATATTGCCCATTACTGGCCTCAACTACATAACGATTCATTACAGATTTTATGCAAAAGAATAATCATATAATATTTTAAAGTACCCTAAAATAATTAATCTAGATGGGTTCAGGAAACACACAAAAAGACTAATTATTTAGTGATCAGTTATTAGACAATCAATATTAATGGGTTCCTAGCAGGTTGTCCATGTTATCTGAATTAGTTAGAACATTTATTTAGGTCTTGATTAACAATAAGTACAAGGTGATAAATATTGCAATCAGGCATGAAAATATAATATGTTCATAAAAATAAATAAAAATATGAAAATAAAATACTGCAGGGAGTTAGTATAATATATACAATACTTACCGTCGCAGGGACGAGTTAACAATCTACATCATGAATAGAATGTTAGTAACTTCAAGAAAATAATAAAAATAAATAAATAAAGAAACAAAATAAAGGTTGTGAATTTAGTTGACCCTCAGAAATTATACCACCGTCCGGGGTCGTTGATTTGTACGGATCTTGGAAATTGAATAGTTGTACGAGTCTTAAAAAACGAATTGTGTCCTGCGTCGGACCAAATATTAGTATCAGGTGATGCGTGATCTTGACGAAGTATGTATTTGTGGTGTAACTTTGATCAAACAAGGATGATGATGATAATTAATACTCCCTCCGTCCCAGAATACTCTTAACACTTATCAAGACACGTAGTTTTAGACGATAAGTTGTTGTTTGGGTATCAATTATTATCTTATTGAAAAGGTAGATGTGACAGGAGTTAGTAAGTAGTAAAAGTAGTATTATTTTATTTGGTGGAGAGAGTGGGTGTGCCAATGGTTAGAGTTGGTAGGTAGTATGAGTGATATTATTTTATTTGGAGGAGAGAGAGTGTGGGCCAATGGTTAAAAGGTAGAATGATTAAGATAATAGTGGGTCATATCCATAAATAGAAGTGTAAAGAGTATTCTAGGACAGATGAAAAAGGAAAGTGTAAAGAGTATTCTGGGACAGAGGGAGTAGTAGAATAGGTAGTGGTGTGACAATTGTCTGATGATTAATATGGTGATGGTGATAGGTATTAGGAGATTAGAAGAGAATTTAGGAGAGTAGCAGTGGGTTGCAGTATTAGGCGCAGAGTGTTGGTGAAGATTGGTGATGAATTTGTTTGTGTCGTTGACTTTTGTAGTTTAATGGTGATGATTGATTAAGGAGGTGATGATGATGATTGGCGTATGTTGCTAGGCGGTGAGTTGTGCGAGTTATGATCAAGTTAGGCGGTGGAAGAATGAGAGTTGTATGGTGAATTATATATAGGTTAAGGGTAGTTGAGATGCAATAGGTTTCCGAAAACAATTGGGTTTCATAAAAGATTTTTATAAAATAGTTAGATAAAGATTTTTGAAAACACTTTGGAAAAAGATGATTTTTTATAAAAAGATATCTTTATTAATAAAACTAATCAATATAATTAATTAATTCTATTAATTAAATTGGGCTAAAAAAGGGGTTTTATAAAATGGGCTTTCATAAAAACTATTTTTAACAGGTTTTCGTAGATGGGCCTTCAAAAGGTTATTTTAAAACGTTTTAGGAAATGGGCTTACTAAAAATGAGTTAGAAAATGGATTTGGGCTTAAAACGTTTTATTTTAGACTCGTTCGTTATTCTTTCCTCGATCCGGACCAATTGGAGCAAGGTATTGGTCATCATAGGGTACTAAATGGGGAGACACGATTATGTGTCTACAATTACCAAACCTATCCAATCATAATCCATTTTCATTACTCATCAAAGCAATCCTATCGGAATTGGACAATCATGCCACTGGGTTCATTAGGTCCAATACCTCATCAAACCCCAATGACTTGAGTTTTTGGGCCCCCACTGTACATCCTTGTGCAAAAAAGCCCAAATTAACCCCAATCATATGCTTTAAGGTAATTACCAAACATGTTCTGAGGATTACCAAACTACTAAGTGGAGGATGTTCTCCCAATCACAATCCTTTATCATTACTCATAAAAGCAATCCTATGGGGATTGGACAATCATGCCACTGGGTCCATTAGGCTCAATACCTCACCAAACCCCATTGACTTGAGTTTTGGGCCCCACTGTACCTCCTTGTACTAGAAAGCCCAAATTAACCCCAATCATATGATTTAAGTTAATTACCAAACATGTTATGATGATTACCAAACTACTAAGTGGAGGATGTTCTCCCAATCACAATCATTTATCATTACTCATCAAAGTAATCCTATGGGGATTGGACAATCATGCCACAAGGTACATTAGGCCCAATGCCTCACTAAACACCATTGACTTGAGTTTTGGGACCCCATTGTCCCTCCTTGTACTAAAAAGCCCAAATTTACTGCATATCATATCCTTTAAGGTAATTACCAAACATGTTTTGGGCATTACCAAACCTATCCAATCACAATCCATTCTCATTACTCATCAAAACAATCCTATAGGGATTGGACAATCATGCCACTGGGTCCATTAGGCCCAATACCTCACCAAACCCCATTGACTTGAGTTTTGGGCCCCCACTGTACCTCCTTGTACAAAAAAGCCTAAATTAACCCCAATCATATGCTTTAAGGTAATTACAAAACATGTTTTGAGGATTACCAAACTACTAAGTAGAGGATGTTCTTCCAATCACAATCCATTCCCATTACTCATCAAAGCAATCCTATGGGGATTGGACAATCATGCCACTGGGTCCATTAGGCCCAATACCTCACCAAACTCCATCGACTTGAGTTTTGGGCCCCCACTGTACCTCCTTGTACAAAAAAGCCCAAATTAACCCCAATCATATGTTTTAAGGTAATTACAAAACATGTTATGAGGATTACCAAACTACTAAGTAGAGGATGTTCTTCCAATCACAATCCATTCCCATTACTCATCAAAGCAATCCTACAGGGATTAGACAATCATGCCACTGTGTCCATTAGGCCCAATACCTCACAAAACCCCATTGACTTGAGTTTTGGGCCCCCACTATACCTCCTTGTACAAAAAAGCCCAAATTAACCCCAATCATATGTTTTAAGGTAATTACCAAACATGTTATGAGGATTACCAAACTACTAAGTGGTGTATGTTCTCCCAATCACAATCATTTATCATTACTCATCAAAGCAATCCTACGGGGATTAGACAATCATACCACTGGGTCCATTAGGCCCAATACCTCACAAAACCCCAATGACTTGAGTTTTGGGCCCCCATTGTCCCTCCTTGTACTAAAAAGCCCAAATTAACCCAGGATCATATGCTTTCAGGTAATTACCAAACATGATTTGGGCATTACCAAACCTATCCAATCACAATCCATTCCCATTACTCATCAAAGCAATCCTATGGGGATTGGACAATTATGTCAGTGGGTCCATTAGGCCCAATACCTCACCAAACCCCATCGACTTGAGTTTTGGGCCCCTATTGTCCCTCCTTGTACTAAAAGCCCAAATTAACCCCAGATCATATGCTTTTAGGTAATTACCAAACATGCTTTCGGCATTACCAAACCTCTCCAATCACAATCCATACCCAATACTCATCAAAGCAATCCTATGGGGATTGGACAATCATGCCACTGGGTCCATTAGGCCCAATACCTCACCAAACCCCATTGACTTGAGTTTTGGGCCCCCATTGTTCCTCCTTGTACTAAAAAGCCCAAATTAACCGCATATCATATGCTTTTAGGTAATTACCAAACATGCTTTGGGCATTACCAAACCTATCCAGTCACAATCCATTCCCATTACTCATCAAAGCAATCTTATGGGGATTGGACAATCATGCCACTGGGTCCATTAGGCCCAATATCTCACCAAACCCCATTGACTTGAGTTTTGGGCCCCCACTGTACCTCATTGTACAAAAAAGCCCAAATTAACCCCAATCATATGCTTTCAGGTAATTACCAAACATGTTTTGAGGATTACCAAACTACTAAGTGGAGGATGTTCTCCCAATCACAATCCTTTATCATTACTCCTCAAATCAATCCTATGGGGATTGGACAATGATGTCACTGGGTCCATTAGGCTCCATACCTCACCAAACCCCATTGACTTGAGTTTTGGGCCCCCATTGTCCCTCCTTGTATTAAAAGCCCAAATTAACACCAAATCATATGCTTTTAGGTAATTACCAAACATGCTTTGGGCATTACCAAACCTATCCAATCACAATCCTTTCCTAATACTCATCAAAGCAATCCTATGGGGATTGGACAATCATGCCACTGGGTCCATTAGGCCCAATACCTCACCAAACCCCATTGACTTAAGTTTTGGGCCTCCGTTGTCCCTCCTTGTACTAAAAAGACCAAATTAACCTCAGATCATATGCTTTTAGGTAATTACCAAACATGATTTGGGCATTACCAAACTTGTCCAATCACAATCCATTCCCATTACTTATCAAAGCAATCCTATGGGGATTGGACAATCATGCCACTGGGTCCATTAGGCCCAATACCTCACCAAACCCCATTGACTTGAGTTTTGGGCCCCCATTGGCCCTCCTTGTACTAAAATGCCCAAATTAACCCCATCTCATATGCTTTTAGATAATTACTAAACATGCTTTGGACATTATCAAACCTATCCAATCACAATCCATTCCCATTACTCATCAAAGCAATCCTATGGGGAATGGACAATCATGCCACTGGGTCCATTAGGCCCAATATCTCACCAAACCCCATTGACTTAAGTTTTGGGCCCCCATTGTCCTTCTTTGTACTAAAAAGCCCAAAATAACCCCAGATCATATGCTTTTAGGTAATTACCAAACATGCTTTGGGCATTACCAAACCTATCCAATCACAATCCATTCCCATTACTCATCAAAACAATCCTATGGGGATTGGACAATCATGCCACTGGGTCCATTAGGCCCAATACCTCACCAAACCTCATTGACTTGAGTTTTGGACCCCATTGTCCCTCCTTGTACTAAAAAGCCTAAACTAACCCCAGATCATATGCTTTTAGGTAATTACTAAACATTCTTTGGCCATTACCAAACCTATCGAATCACAATCCATTCCCATTTTTGTAATACCTAAAGTGTCTGTTCAGTCATCTTCTCCCAACTTCATCTTCAACCTTTCGATTTTTTCTCTCTCTTCTGAAATTCTTCATCTAGTTTGACAATGGTAATCAATACTCAAAAAACGCACAAATCGGTCCCAATTCGGCGGTTTCCCAACATCTTACAATAATTCAAACCATTTTTTTTAATTCATAATGACTTAGAATTTTGATTTTGAGTTTCTTCATTTTGAAACTCAAACCTTAATTTCCATGGAAATTCGGGTGTTCATGGTGTGCATATGATTAGCAATTTTATGTTTGTTCATTTATTTCATGGATTTACAAATATGAAAGAGAGGAAAATGAAAAAAAAATCCCCAAAATTTTCCCCGAAAATCGGAAATTAAAACTTCGATTTCACAACTTCTCCATCACAAATTCATGATTTCTTCATGAATTCTTACCATTTCATGGAAAGAGAAGGGTCCAAGTAAGAGATCTACTGAAAATTCGAGAAGAATCGAAGATTTGAGGGAGGAAGGGGTAGAGGAGAGGAGAGAGAAAATCAGGGTAAAAAAAAATTTCCCCAAATTTTTTTTTTGGCAGAAATTAATTTTCGGATTTTTCAGAATTTTTTCAGTTTTTTTTTTGTATTTTTCGAAATTATTTAAAACATTTTCAGAAATTAGAATAAATGATTTTGGTATTTTCTAAAATCATTTCAAAGCAAAAAAGAAAAGGTAAAAAAAAGTTTAGGTGGGTGGCTCACATTCATTGTGGCCCCACACTTTCCATGGTCTGATTTCAAATCAGACCATCTTAGAAATTTCACTACATTGGTACACTCTGCGTGAGTAAGGATAAAGAGAAGAAGTTTCTGGTAATATAGTTATCCTAGGACATTGATTCAAGTGTAATAAAACGAAGACGAAAATGTAACGTTGTTTTCCAATGGGGCTATGCCAAATTTCCAATGTCTAGCAACAACCATTTCTCCATTTGTTCCTAACATCTTTTTTAACTAGTGTTTGATTAGAGGTTAGTTCGAATTTATTTATTTTAGAGTTAAATTTGCGTATTTATAAATTTAATCATCATAACTAATTCAAAGTTTTAACATAGTGACTTTTTTTCAAAGATAATTTAGAAATGATTAAAGAATTTCGGAAAAAATATGATTTTTTTATAGAATAACTTAAGAGAATGTCCTCTCAAAATTAAATAAATTAAGAGAATATCTCACAAATCATCTAGATAGAAATATCTTTTTTGATAGATTGTATATAAGTGATTGTATGTCCCATTACGAAGATTATATTAACTTGTATATTGTATATTGTATATTGTATATTGAAACGATAATGTTAGAAAAAACTTGGTTGAGATCGTCTTAGTTTCACAAACGAGTTTCTACCAAGTTCAGTTTACATGTATTTGTTATCAGTTTATGCATAAATAATATTATCGGTTTATACATATTTGTTATCAATTTATGCATGTTATATATATATATATATATATATATATATATATATATATATATATATATATATATATATATATATATACATACATATATATATATATATATACTTATATACATATATATATATATACATATATATATATATATATACATACATATATATATATATATATATATATATATACATATATACATACATATATATATATATATATATATATATATATATATATATACATACATATATATATATATATATATACATACATATATATATATACATACATATATATATATATATATATATATATATATATACATACATACATATATATATATATATATATATATATATATATATATACATACATACATATATATATATATATATACATACATACATACATACATATATATATATACATACATACATACATACATACATACATACATATATATATATATACATACATATATATATATATATATATATATATATATATATATATATATATATATACATATATATATATCAGTTTATACATATTTGTTATCAGTTTATATATATTTCATATCAGTTTGTACAAAGCCAATTCTGATATAGTTGATTGGTGAAAGATATGACATACTACTTCATAGCATTTATAGTTAATATACAATATTTATATATAACTAGTTGTTGGCTCGGGCGATGCCCCTAATCATTTATCAATGTGAATTTGAAGTCTTAAATCAAACACTTGAGAAAAGTGGAAAAAAAGAGAGTTATAGGCATTGGATTGTGCTTAGGAAATTAAATGATCTTCGATTTCTTTTTAAATTTTCTACATAGTAAATTATAACATGAATTATTCATCAATATAACATCGGTTTCAAGAGAGTACATATATATATAAATATATAATTACTTATAAAAAATATAATACAATCTTTTTTTTAACGTAGGTTGATGTGTAAGAATACAATTGATGCAATAAAATGGTATATTAGTGTTAATTACAGAGGTTATAAAAATTTGAAGAGCTTTTGTTTTTTTATTATAAGATTACTAAAAGGGTAGGACATGCTATTATTAACATTAGCTTAATGAGTATTAATATATACATTTGTATTTAATTGTCTTAAAAATAGGAAGTTATTTTATCTTTAAATATATTTTTTCCCCATCAATACCAACATGAGATTGTAGAGTAGTTGGTTAGTGCACTTATATCTTAAATGAGAGGTCATGGGTTCGAGGCACATAACACACATTTTTATTGTTTAATATGTAATTTCATTGCGTGGAGGAGGGGAGAGTACATGTGGCAGCATGACATGTTTTTGCTTTGGGTTTTATATATATATATATAGATTGTATATAACGCCTTAAATATTAGACACAGAGTTACCATTAAGGAATTTCTATTTTGGAAAATTCTCCAACAATTCAAGTGGTAAGCTGAAAGTGCACATGCTTTTGATAGAGAAAATTTTCTCTCATCCCTACCTTTTTTGCTCTTTTCTTTTTGGATCATCTATCCTTAGTTTTGATTTCTGTTGAGAGCCACTACCACTAGCTAGGTACCCGTACTATGGGTTTAACTATTTGAAATAATTCACATCTTTTTTTTAAAGAGGGAAATAATTCACATCTAATACTACTTAGCTTAACAATTAAAAAAATGTACATATAAAGAGTAAATAAGCATTAATTCAATTATATTATAGCTTTTCGGTTGCTATAAAGTATATAAGATATGACCTCGTTTGTTAATTTGGTTCATCTGAAATGTTGAATTGTGAATGCGATTATACGGTTATAGTGATAATAATTAATAAGGGTTTATAATTCACCTTATATTTATCACGAAAACTCATATAAAAACGCCTTTACAATAACTTATGATAAGATGGGTTTCTTTTTCCCTAAAGCGGTCACTTTAGGCAGTGATGCAAGATCGAACCATCTTTATTTGCTTTCTTAGGGTCGTTGCATGGTTTTACATTACTCTTACAGTAAAGGTTTTACATGTAATTTCAAAAATATGTCTTTTACGGTTATTATTAGTTAAGTTAGTTAGTTAAAGTAGCTTAATTGAATAAAAGGTCCGAAAATCAGCTTGTAGTTCATTTACTTAGGCTACAATTAGATGAGTTGTCATGAGTTGTATTAAAGAGTAGAGTAGCCGTGTGTTTTTAGAGGTTTATGGAAAGATTTGCCACTCTTTTCATAATTCTAGACTTTCCTTATTTTGTGCTAGATTCTATGGTAGTTTTAAGGGGAAACTTTCCTATTAAAACTCTCTTGTAATTCGGCCATGTTGATGCTTGGGGAGCAAGGATTTTCTTGCTCATCCTCTATAAATGATACACGCCTAGCCTCCTAAAGAGCTAGAGTTGATTTTGATAATTGTGATCGTTGCTTATTTTGGTTGCTAACCAAAACCAATACTTGTTGCTACTTGTATTCATCTTCTAATTGCGATTAGGAAGAGACTCTCTAATTCTTGCGAGAATCAAGAGTATTATCCTTGTTTTCACTTCTTATTTTCAGATTTCCTTCACAAAAGTAACATAAAAACGTCACTTAGATTCTAGAGCAAACCTTGTGAATTTTTCGGACTAAAAATCACATCAGGTAGAACTAGCCTTATATACACGTTATGCGTGCGAAGTCGAAGGATGAGTGGTAATTGCTGTACAGTCTGTTAGATCGGTTTTTTTTTTTTTTTATTTTTATTTTTAATGTACAATTATACTGTTATAGTGAAAATAATAAGAAAATAAGGGTCTTTAGTTCACCTTATATTTACTTATCACAAAAACTCATATAAAATCGCCTTTACAATAACTTATGGTAAGATGAGTTTTTTATCGAAAGAGGTCACTTAAAGGTAAAAAATGGACCCTTTTACGATAAGGAGTGACCCTTGTCTAATAGTGACAACTCCTTTCTTACACAGACATACTATTTACTTATTTTCAAGAAATTTGAAAAAGAAAAACATGGAACACATGGACTAGTAAGCTAGTAATTTCATGGTAAGCTATGAACTAACGTTATCATGAGTGACTCATGAGGATAAAATTTGAGGGTAACGTCGCAAGTGTGGTAAGATATTTTTTTGTTTCTTTATTATGAGGAGAAATCTCCCATGTTAGGTAGTTGAATATTATTAAGTTATCAACTGTTCCCCCTCAAAAATGAAAGAGAGTTATGCAACTGTTCGATAATAAATGGTGGGCTAATTCCGACATTGTTGGTTATCTTGTAATATAAGTGATGTACGTGGCTAAACTTGAACCCTCGAACAACTAATCAAGGACGGAGTAATATGGTCGGCGCCTGTTAGTCGATGGAATAGCACGTACGTTTACTAATTCTGCCTTCCACAATTAACCAGAAGATTTTGGAGACAATGACCGATGACGGGCCCAACTTCCTGGCCCACATTATTCACCATCACACCGACATGCCATAAATCCTGTAGTTCTCGTCGTCGTAAGAGTGCAAATTAGCGGGGGAAATTAGAGATACTCCTACTTTGGATTCGTGTTGGAGACAACGGATAAAATCAGTTTTTTTTGAGGTTGGAAATGTTAACCATAATCTAATATTTACTATGTTTATTAATAGATACATCATATTGATTAAACACACTGTCGATACACCTATTTGATCATCAATCTTCAATTATACTAACCTCCGTTTCTAAATAAGTACAACTATTTGACTTTCACGATAGCCAACACACAACTTTAACCATTAATATATCTGATTAAGTATTTGTAAAAGTTATAAGAAGTTGATATTATGAAAATATTCATTGAAACAAATCCAACAACATTTTATATGATCATTTTTGTTTTTATATATTAGTTCAAAAATACGGTTAAAAAGATGTGTGAATAGTGCAAAAGTCAAAGTGTTGCACTTAAAAAAAACAAAGAAAGTATATTATTAAAAATTATAAAAAAATAATATTGTTAAATTATACATTGAGATTAAGCCATCAACCATTAAAACTATGACATTTGTCTTTATACATTAGTATTTAAAGATGGTCAAAGTTAATACCCAAATAGTATAAAGAGTCAATATGATGCATATATTAAGGATCAGAGGAAGTATGTTTATATAAATTATTAATTAATTGTGTCAACCATTTGATTTAATAGATTAAACATTTCGGATCCAAATTTATTTATTTTGAGTTAGGTTGGAACAAACAGCCAAATCGAGTCAAGTTTTTGCCAACCTGCCACCATCACACATCTCTTTTGTATAATAAGTAATTGAAGTAGCAAATTTTGTGCTCCTACTTATTTCAACCTATTATTTTATCTTGACTTGGCCTTATTTGTTAAATTGTTATATATTTCCTGTCTGTATCAATACTTGCAATAGTTTGACTTCTACCTTAGCAAACATTGTTTCACATTACTTTTTATAATTCCATTGTATTTGTTGATATATTGTGGTTTCGCACAAAAATTTAGAAAATGCATGTAAAAAGTGTTCGGAGACCATAACAAGGGTAAAATAGATTGAATTCTTATGAGGAAATGACAATAAGGAAGAAAAAATGGATAGAGAACAATATAAAGGTCAACATGACAGAAAAGTTTAGCAAATAATTTAGAACATCCATTTGTGAGAAATAAAAAAAGCCAATTTGTTTAATTAAATTCGAAAAATCATAAAGATCGGACCGAGGCCCAGTGAGGCAGTGATGATGACTTTATACAACTCCCATTTAAAGTTGACATGGACTCACTGTATTTACCATTCTTTAAAAAGTAGTGTAATATAATTTCTGACCCCACCCATCATATTTTATTTATGGTCCATTGACCCCACCATTATTAACCGTAGCACAAGTGCACAACCACCATATCTTCTTCAACTTTCATTCCACAAACACCAATTGATAATGGATGCCTATAAAATTGGCAACTACCCAACTTATATTTTTGCATATTCTCCTCCTTTTGTCAAACATACCAATATATATTCTCCTACAAGCTCCACTTTAAACTTCTACCAAATTCCACAATTAAAAGTTAACCTCAATCTTTTTCCATTTTTCTTTCTTAAACTTCATTGTTAAGATTTCTTAATTATTTTCAAATTCCTAATTCCCATTTTTGGCCATAATCTCTTCTTTTTTTGGGGGGGGGGAGATTTATAACTACCATATTCTTTGTGTAGATAGTTCTACAAAAAAAAGAGTGAGGTTTTTTGAGCTCTTATTTATTAAGAAATTATTAGCAAAAAATTTCCATAACTATGGCTCCAAGCGTAAGCAAGGCAAATTCCGAGACGTCTGATGAGGTTGCGAACCATGATGATTGCAACACGTGTCCAATAATTTCCTTGGAAGAATCAAACTTCATGGTGAATGGTCACGTGATATTGTCCGAAGTTCCATCCAACATCACGGCCATCAGTAAATTGGGTTTTGATGGGCTTTTTGTGGGTTTTGATGCTCCGGAGCCCAAGGCCCGGCACGTTGTGTCCGTGGGCCAGCTCAATGGAATTCGTTTCATGAGTATCTTCAGGTTCAAGGTATGGTGGACTACCCATTGGACTGGATCCAATGGGCGGGACCTTGAGCATGAGACCCAAATTCTCATCCTTGATAAGTCGGATGAAGGTTTGGGCCGTCCCTATATTGTGATCCTCCCATTGATCGAGGGCCCATTTCGGGCTTCACTCCAGCCGGGTTCGGTTGATGACTATGTGGATATGTGTGTTGAGAGTGGGTCCACTAAAGTTGTCGGAGACTCGTTCCGAGCTGCCCTTTATATAAGGGCTGGGCCTGACCCATTTAAGTTGGTTAAAGATACAATGAAGGAAGTCCAAGCCCATTTAGGGACGTTCAAACTCTTAGAGGACAAAACTCCTCCAGGAATAGTGGACAAGTTTGGATGGTGTACATGGGATGCATTTTACCTCAAAGTAGAGCCTTATGGTGTTTGGGAAGGAGTTAAGGGACTCGTCGAAAACGGTGTCCCACCGGGCCTCGTACTCATTGATGACGGGTGGCAATCTATTTGTCATGACGATGATCCGATTACTGACCAAGAAGGGATAAACCGGACTTCCGCCGGCGAGCAAATGCCATGTAGATTGATCAAGTACGAGGAAAACTTCAAGTTTAGGGACTACAAGAGCCCAAATATTATGGGCCATGAGGATCAGCCCAATATGGGAATGAGAGCCTTTGTAAGTGACCTTAAGGAGGAGTTCAAAACTGTTGAGCATGTGTATGTTTGGCATGCTTTTACGGGCTATTGGGGAGGGGTAAGGCCCAATGTTCCAGGCCTACCAGAGGCCCAAGTGGTTACCCCAAAACTTTCTCCGGGTCTGGAGATGACAATGGAAGATCTAGCTGTGGATAAAATTGTTAATAATGGTATTGGGCTTGTCCAGCCTGATAAGGCCCAAGAACTTTATGAAGGGTTACATTCTCACTTGGAAAATTGTGGGATTGATGGAGTCAAAGTTGATGTCATCCATGTAAGTTTTCACTAATCTTAGCATCTTAAGTACAATTTCCTTATTTATTTACTTTATTGTCCAATGTCAGTATTTTAATCTAAGTATTTGATTTTTTTTTTTGACGGGGAAGTATTTGATTTTCTTACATGAACGTTATTTTAGTAATATGCTTTTCATGTGTGTCGTTTCTTTAATATGAGATTTGTTTTACTTCACAAAATTCAAAGGAAAAGTCTGGAAATAATAGAGTATATGAATTATAGCTACTTCCTCCGTTTTGTTTTAAACGCAATAAAGTAATATTTTATATCTCACAAAAAATACCCCTTTATTGCAAATAAAACGAAACGAATGAAGTATTATATTTTCTCTTGTCCTCGTCAAGAATTGTTCATCTTACACGTTTGGCCTTGTGCCCTTGTTCATGAGGTTGTCGTAATTCATACTTCATTTGATGTACGCACAATATACTATTATACATCAAATATGTGTGTGTGTTTTGAAAATTTCCAACAAACTAGTAAGGTACTTTGAGAAGTCACTTTCACAAAAGGTACTAGTGATATATGCACTGTAAACTGCAATTTGTGTATATTGAATATGAACTCGTGAGTAGCCTGAGTGATGCCCCAAGTTGTTACTTTTTATAATTTTTGTCTAGCGAGAAAAAATTAACATCATGACATTTAACCAAATCATACCAAATGAACGAGATATGGTCCAAAATAAAAAGCGAACAAAATTAACCAGAAGCTGATACAAAATCTATATGCGCCGCAAAGGCAAAATTGACGAATACATACAAGGAATGTGACAATTTGAATTTTAATTACTTTTGCTTTCTTTTTTTACCATGGTTTATACTCTAAAATAGAAAGTTCAATACCTTTCAATATTTGTAACAAAATGATGCAATAACCTCAAAATGTCATCAGCCCTATAAAGGTATTCGTTACTTTTATTTTTATTTTTATATATATGACCATTATATTTTATTGATTGGTGTTGTAACAGTTGTTGGAGATGATGGCAGAGGACTATGGAGGGAGAGTTGAACTAGCAAAAACATACTATAAGGCAATAACAGAATCAGTGCGGAAGCATTTCAAAGGCAACGGTGTGATTGCTAGCATGGAGCAGTGCAACGATTTCATGCTCCTTGGTACTGAGACCATTTGTCTTGGTCGCGTTGGTACGTCTAACATCTACTTCTATATCTTAGCATCTATGGAAAAATAATTCAGATGAGTGTCAATAAGTTCTGGTTTTCTTACTAGAAGTTTTGATTAGTTGCAGTAGTCGATATTACAAATTGCGTCAAAGAATAAAATGTTTATATCATTACAACTAAAAAAGAATTTCATATGATATTCAAATTAGGGCCACTATGTTCAGATAAGGCAAGTTCGTACAAAGATATTTTATTATTTAAATGTATGTCAATATCTTATGGCGTTTACACTTCATAATTAACAGTAAATATTATTGTGAAAACTCCTCTTTTATGATGTTTATTAATGATTCGCAAAGCAAAATCATAACGTTTAGGATTTAGGACTGTCATAATACTATTTCAATTTTTTTTTGCTGATATATATTGACACGGGGCTCTCCTTTGTGGGGTAAAATTGCTACATTAGGGGATGACTTTTGGCCAACTGATCCATCTGGAGATATAAATGATACATATTGGCTCCAAGGCTGTCATATGGTGCATTGTGCCTACAATAGCTTATGGATGGGAAACTTTATACACCCTGACTGGGACATGTTCCAATCTACACACCCTTGTGCTGAATTTCATGCTGCTTCTCGTGCGATTTCTGGTGGACCGATTTATGTTAGTGATGTTGTTGGCAAGCACAACGTCCCCTTGCTCAAAAGGCTCGTCTTGACTGATGGTTCGATCCTTCGTTGCGAGTACCATGCACTTCCTACTAAGGATTGCCTATTTGTAGATCCTTTGCACGATGGCAAAACAATGCTCAAAATTTGGAACCTCAACAAGGTAAATAAGCATAGCGATACGCCTAACTAATCTTTAAGCTTAGATGCCTTGTTTTATGGAGTTGTTTATCGAATTGACCATAACTTATCTGAAAATTTCATATTAACTTTTAAGTCTAACTTCGATTTGTCAACTGTAGTAAAAAATTCAATTTCCCAAAATCTTCTCATATAAGACTGCTCTGTTTTCAATTAAATAAGTCATTTTTCCTTGATGATTCATGGATCTCAAGTCTTTTTGCCATTGTTCTTGAAGAAGTAATCACTCATTTATGCCCTCAACACATCAAAGTTATAAAATAATATTCGTGAAAAACGTATTTTAATTAATATAAGTCAGTTTTGACTAGCAGAATTAGTCTTAAATTGGAAAAAATCTGTTTGAGTAAACTACATGAGGGAAAAACATAGAATCAGCTAAAATCCATTCTAATCAGCAAAATTCAATTTGAATAAAAAAGTAGTTAAAGTCTATGCTGAATAGTTTATGTTTACTAAAGATCAAGTGAAGTGAATAGGGATAGAACTTTTTGTTAATGAAGTACATTTGGACAACAATTATAGACTTATAGTCATACATGGGGGTGCTTCTTCTTGCATTATTCGATATTTGATGGTTTTCCATAAACATAATAAAGACTATGTGTTTCCATATTGCAGTACAATGGAGTGATTGGAGTCTTCAATTGCCAAGGAGGAGGGTGGAGCCGCGAGTCTCGAAAAAATCAATGTTTCTCAGAGTATTCCAAACCTATTTCCTGCAAGACAAGTCCAAAAGATGTCGAATGGGAAAACGGACACAAGCCATTCCCCATCAAAGGAGTGCAATGTTTTGCCATGTACTTTACCAAGGAAAAAAAGCTAATCCTCTCACAACCATCTGACACCATTGAAATATCACTTGATCCCTTTGATTACGAGCTCATTGTAGTCTCTCCGATGACAATTCTACCCTGGGAGTCGATTGCATTTGCACCCATAGGATTAGTAAACATGCTCAACTCCGGAGGGGCAGTCAAGTCTTTGGACATCAGTGAAGATAATGAAGAGAAGATGGTTCAGGTTGGTATTAAAGGGGCCGGAGAAATGGTGGTTTATTCATCAGAAAAGCCGAAAGCGTGTAGAATCAATGGAGAAGACATGGAGTTTGAGTATGAACAGAGCATGATTAAGGTTCAAGCTACATGGAACCATAACTCAGGTGGCTTTACCACTGTTGAGTACTTATTTTGAGCTTGAAGCTAATTTAAGTCTTTACTTAACGAGTGATGTAACTGAGTAGTTGACTTGAGAGTACAGTATGTGTGAAGCTTATTATTCCTAAATTACTTCTTGAATATTTACTCCTATAGCAAGATGATGTACCCGAAAACTTTACTAGTGATTAATTTTATCATCTTTGTAGATTCCTCTAATTTGCCTATGTTTTGCACTAAAATTGCTTTATTGGTTAAATACGATTAGGCAAGATTCAAATTTTACTCACCCTCCACCAACCGCCGCTGATGTACAAAATCCATTTTATTCACATGTTCAGCAATAACCCGAGTTATGCGAACTGTATAAGGCAGCAACAATTGAACGTTATAACTCTAGTATCAGCCATAAGTGTTTTTAAGTTGAATTAAATACACTCATATACCCAACCCAACACACTATATGTAAAGTTTACAGAGTTCTTAATTAAGAAAATAGAGGTTTCAAGATATCAAAGCAATTTCCTTGGCAATGTTTGTAACACCGTGCTACCTTTTGTGCCATTGATTTTCGATTTTCTCCTGTAAAAGTCAAATCTAAGATTATGAAACTCGTACTCTCCAATGATGGGGTGATTAGATTTTATAAACTTTGGAATTCCAGATCTTTTCCTCTCTTAAGAGGATATACTCATATCAATTAAGATCAATCAAATCCTTTTATTAAGTTAATCTTCTTAAGAAATACTTCATGTGATCGGTTTTCGAGCATTCTACAGAGGAGTTGAGTAGTAAATGCTCAGATCATCTCTAGTTACTTTGTCCTTTCTCATGGAAATTATCAATTATGGTGCTAGTGATTTGATGTTTGGAATTATCATTGGGTCTTACTCTTACCTCCTAATCTCACAGAAGTCTTTACTCAATAGTCTTGGCCTAAAGAAGGGAACTTTTCAAAAAGGCGTGGTCTGCTAGTTTTCCCGTTGATGCATTCGTAAACCTGGGAGGCTGGGATAGACTCGCTGTGCTATTGGTGGTATTATCTCGAACTCAAATGATGATTTTGTGTCCTTTTTTTCATGCCCACTGGAAATTAATCATGCAAAAATCATTCCCATTCCTCGTGCTACCAAATCTCTTTAAGTAATGAGAAATTCCAATTCCATCAAATAATCATTGTTGTTATTGTTTTTATTATAATTATTTTAATTATTAGATGGAAACATTTTTTCTCTCATACATTTTTTATCTGTAAATGGGCATTGCTTCTCCTCAAAAAATAAAATCATGGGTATTTGTAATAATTATGATAATTATAAAAAAATGAAAAACTAAGCAAAAAAAATACATTGCATGGGGATTTTAATCAAACAAAAGATGCGTAAACCCACGTTCAAAAGTAGCATAAAAACAAAGTAAATCAAAAGGAACTATAGGAGTACATTATAAAACGACAGATGGACCAAATCATTTGAAAGAACCATAAGAAGAAAAGTTTATCACCTATGAATATTTTTTTTTTAAAAAATCCATTTTTTCTTTGAATGGAAATATCAAAGAAACTTTTATAAATCATTTCAAAGACATCCTAAATGCATAGAAGTGTGTTCTGGAAGGGTGGGGTTGGGGTTGGGGGGTTGGGGTTGGGGTTGGGGTTGGGGTTGGGGTTGGGGTTGGGGTTGGAGTTGGGGTTGGGGTGGGGGGCGGGGGGAGGATGAGGTGTAGGAAAACATTTCCTTGTAATATCTCTGTGGTCCAACTAAACAAAATACACCAATTCTACAGTAGCAATATAACCAACTTGATAAAATCTATGAAGTATTGAAAATGTGGATCCGCAGATAAAACATATACATACACCATTATATTTACAGCATGCTATCTGGCTACAGATAGCCCTGAATAAGAGACATCAAATTTCTAACAGTTGCAGCCTCACAATATACCTTAAATTTTGTGATTGAAGTCCATGAAATTTGGTTTCAGCTGCTTATGAGCACCCGCGTTGTTGCCAGCTGCCTGATCAGGGATATGGAACTGCTGCTGCTGCTGCTGCTGGTTCTGCTGGCTGCCAAAGGATTGTGCGTTTTGCGCATGTGTTGGAAACTGAGAAAACATCCCCCTGCCAGAAGAGTTGTTGCCTGGTGGAATTTGCCCAGTTGCTATCCTCAATCTTTGAACTTCTTGTCTCAATGCTTCATTCAGAGCTACAAGCCAACAGCAAAGACAAAGTAGGGGTTGAAAAACATACTAAACATGCAGCAATTGCTTAAATTTATGGCACCAGGTAACTGAATAAGGTTTTAGTCCATAATGCATATGAAGGCTATATTGACAATGAAGAAATATACATTGTCGGAACAGACATACCATCTCTCAGCTGTGCTTGTTGCTCCAAAGCCTGCAGACGTAATTTTAGTTCCTTATTCTCAACGGTCAGTCCTGTAGTGTCCCTCTGCATTAAAAAAAGGTATTTGCTTAGCCTTGGTGGAAAACTAAATACAGATAAGTTGTAAAATATATTACCACCTATAAGAGTATAAAGCTTACAAGTCCAAGATTCAAAACTTTTCCTTTCTAACTCTTACTGCATGTTTACTGATTTTTTTTTTGAAAGACTAGTCGTTTTATGCCATCTAAACTTCGCTGCATGTGTCTTAAAACTTGACGAGTCTGATCATGTAACCTCAATGTATACCTATATAGTCCCTTTTGGATCAAACGAGTGCTTTTCCAAAGAGCCCGAACTTGATCAAAGGTGAGAAACTTTTTAGCTGCTCTTCAAAATTATGAAAAAGCCCTTACCGTCAAATCTCACAATAAATATGTTCAAATAGAGATTATTTAACTTCATGAGAAGTTTGAGTTGCATAGCATGGAGTCTAACTCCATCAGGAATTCGTGGTTTAAAAGAAGTGCAGAATTACTTGGATCAAGGAAGATCAACCCTGATGTAGTTGTTTTATTAAAAGCTAGTATTAGCTCGTGCGCTTTATCCTAAAAAACGTATGATACTCAAGTAAAGGAAGAGGCAAACTCCTCCAGAAATAGTTTCATTTGGGAGGATCGCAGATGGGGATACAGAAGATAGAGCAGTTTGTGGGATTCTTGAGAGCGCAAGGAAAAGGTCTACTCTTAACTCACCTCTTCTAGGATGCCATTTAAACAAGTAGTTGATCAATAGAAGCCTGAAATACGTATGTTAGGTATGCAGGATTGCCATCGAAAAGGTATCTTCCCCAAAGCTTAATTTTGGTAGTTTTCAAATTTCCTTTATTGATCAAACAAACCACTGGCATTCTTTTACACCTGCCTTCATACCAGCAAGGGAAAAGGTTAGGAGGCAACTTATCCCCCTTGTATCGGCATCTATACCAGTATACGTATACCTGTTCCTTGTCTCTTTTTTAGTGCCCAATGACGTATTCTATTTGCCCTTACCTTCTGGCTAGAGGTTCCACAAGCTTGATATGCTAATCTTCGATGGAGAGAGCCCAAATTGTCGGATTTACAAGCAGATAGATACCTTAATTACAAAATTCACGCAGCAGTGGTTGCCATTAAAGGGGACATGTTAATGCTCGTATGAGTGAGACGTTGGATTTTGATTTCATAATTGTAGTTGTTACTTTGCATGAACAATGGTTGTGGCTAAAGCAAGGTAATGTTGTAGAGTATCAAAGGAGATTCATTGAGTTGGCTGTTCTTTTGGATGGAATACCGAAAGAGTTTACCAAGGGGCATTACATAATAGGATATAAGATGAGGTGGAGGCCAGTTTGTAGGGATTGTGATCACTGGACCAAGCCATGGATCTCTAATTTAAGATAGAGGAGAAGATGCAACTTGGGTCCAATACCACCAAGCCCAACTATTTAAACCAAATATTCACCCTAAAAACAGAAACCTAAATTCCTCCCATATTTATCCCACTACAACCGCACATTGGAAACACCTCTGTATCTAGCTCAGCCTCTGCCACCACAATCCAATAACCTACGTGTCGCAAACCCAATAGGAGAGAAGGAAACTGAGTGAAAAAGAGCTCCAACACAAAAGGGGGAAGATCTCCCCTGCTTAAACCACTCTATTCATACAAAGATCTGCCTCTGCCACACCCAGTGCTTCAGTGAATTCCACTACTACAGGTTCCAGCGAACTACAACTTCCGATAGTGAATTTCTTGATCCTTCTTCAAGTGTTTGCAAACAAGCTATGGGCTGATAAGCGGTCGCGCGAGTAGCAGGAGATGGCTCAGCTCTACCTTCGCAGGCACCCTACACTACTGCCTACCAGAAGGAATGGAGTTGCTAAGACTGAAGTTCGGAGCTATACCGCACAAAAATAAGCATGTTCTGGGTCCCGATGTCTAGTAGAGTAGAACCGAAACGTGAACACTAGATCGAAGGCTGCTGCAGAGAGAGAAGCTCTCGACTAACTCATATTTGGATGTGTGGCTATCATAGGTCAGCCAAAGAGTTCATTTTTCTCTTTCCTTTCACTGGCCTATAATAATTCTTTCCTTTGCTCTCAGATCATTGTAACCTAGTGAAAACAAACAAGAGCGAATTACTGAATTCTACCTCAAATTGGGTGTTCCTCTCACCTATGAAGAAGAGAAAGAAGAACTTGCATCAGATAACCATTCAAAGACCTCCCACAAGGCCACAACCCAACGATGGGAATCATTGCTCCCAGGACAATTAAGAGGGTGGGGGTGTTTAAGGCATAAGAGACGGTAGTTATGGTCATAACTTCATTTCCACTATGTCGGTCAAGATATTGCAGCTACATTTTAACCCCACTAAAGGTGTCTCTATAGGCATTGGAAAAACAGTTTAGAGGAGGGATGCCAGGGATTATTCTCCATCAGGAGTCATTGAGAAATGAGAATTACTCACCATTCTAGTGCGTGACTTGTATTCTTGGCATAGAGAAACTGGGGACAATAAGTGCCAATTGAATGATTCGGACATTGTCATTCCAAATAGGAGGGATGCCATCACACTCAAAGGCGATCCTTCCTTAGGAAGATCTCTCATCTCATTCAAAGCTATGATTACATTTCTCAAAAAAGAGAGGGGAGGCTACTATAGAAGAATCTTAAGGAAGCCTGGCACCAAAATAAATTTTGTACCCTGGTCTCCTATATTATGAAAACTGTTATAATAACCTATATGGGAATATGGGATATTTTTGATGTATACATAATTACTATAATATTGTTTAACAAATAATTGTATCAATATAAAGAGGCCAAAAAATATGTTTCAGTTAAAAAAGCCCTCAAAGTTGAGGCAAGAGTGGGGGTAAAAAAAAATATAGATCAATATTAAGTGACAGATAAAATGAAATAGTGACAGCTCAACATTTGGACAGCTGGCAGACTGAAAAGTAAACTGTAATCTGCTTGACTTTGAAAGATGAATGCGTGATTTTTTTTTTGAACCAGGCCTTAGTGGCTCGGTGAGAGAAAAAAATCCATACAGAAAAAAGGAAAGTAATGAGCAGATTTGAAGAAAGAAAGAGAAGCACAAGTAGTTCTCAAGAGATCTGTAGAAGAACTACCGGTTGATGGCCACCGGAGGTAGGAACCTATTTTTCCAACCCACTCCCATAATCCATCTTTTAAAACCCAACTCCTCTACCCTTCAGCCCATTTTACAACTCGACACCCTTCCTAATAACCCAACCCTACTTTTGGAACCTATTTTTTCTTATTTTCAGTAACAAGTGCAAGGACATGAGTATGGGCCCAAGATTCACTATTCTCTTCAGTAACCCAATCCGTCTACCCGTTTTTACAAACCCCATCATTCAAAATACTCTGGACCATTCTTACAACCCATGTCTGCAAACCACGCGCTCCAAACACCAATACTAACCTATTCCATAAATCTATCTATGTGAAGCCCCAGACTTATTTTCCAGAGCTAAACCAGTGAAGTAAAATTAAAATCATTCCAATGGGGAGCTCCATGGCAAGCTAAAGTTGTTCCCAGGGACTGGAGTGTAGCGACTAGTGGAACAAAGTTCATTGTTCGTGCCGCCGAGAATCGAGTGTTGACTACTAACCACCTTGAGGACAAGGTGGAAGTTTGAGAGGCCGGTAATACTAAGAATCCATAATCAGGAGAAAGGGCAATTTTAGGTTGTAAACTTTTAATAAATTTGTTAGTAGCTTAGAAAATAAGTTAGGTAGTCTTTTAGGAGAAAAATTCTATATATAGAGCAAATTAGAGAGAGAAAAACATGATGATTATTGATGAGTGTCTTGGTGAGCTTTTAAGAGTTAATTGGGAGAGATTCAAGCCTCTCAAAAGCTTGAATATCTTAGCAGTATGTTGTAATCTCCACTTTGCTAATCTAAATCATCTTCTTCTTCCTTATAATCTGGCATTAATGGTGTCTAAGCCATGTAAATTCACAGCAGAAGAGGAGGGAAAGTAAAATGAGGGAATGAAAAAAATTATGTGAGAGCAAGTTGAAGGATTTGGAGCAAAGTAAAAGGTGGTGGTCTATTTTCTGTCATTCGGATAAAAATTAAGTTAGCTTGGAAAGGGAAGAAAAGGATTTGAAGGGATTTATTTTCCCTTCAGTCTTCACTCTACAATATAATAAATCTTTCCCAGATTGACCAGATTTGGAAAGAAAGATTAGCAGATTGAGACCATAACTGGTAATGTAGGACGGAGAAATTATGTTCAGTAGAAATAACCATTGTTGGATTGAAATCCTTTCACCAGAATTTCATCCAACTTAGTGCATGTCATATTTTTGTCTACCTACCAGGGAGTGGATTATAATTATTTCTCAAGATTTTTCCTAACCCCATTACACAAATATAAAAATATTTCTGCTCAGCTGCAAGTGTGAACCTTTTGCCTTATTTTATACATTGCCTCCATTTCCCTCATCTCAATCAAATTGTTACTTAAACAATTTGTTATTTGTGACTTGAAATCTTGTGAAAATGGCATAAGGCTGACTTTGAATGCACATATCTCTCAATCTATAAATGGTTTTGATGTGATTCAAATTGGAGGTGATAGCTTGTTCCAAGAGCTTTCCAACGAAAGGTCATATGCCCAATTCCACTGAGAAACGAGAAAGTTATGGCTGTTTTACGAAGAACTGTCGAAACTGGAATTTCGTTTCGCGCCCGACTGGGCGGGTTTTGGCCCGACCGGGCGGTTTGGCCTGGGCGACATGTTCTTTTCACGGGTTATTCTAATTTTTACCCTAAGTTTATTAAGCCGTCATTAGAGTTATACTAGGAGATTATTCTAGGGTTTATTAGGGTTTTCCTTATGTTATAAAAGAATCCTCTTGGTGATCATCGTTTGACACACACTTTAAGCCATTAAGAATGTAGGACTCCCTTGTATATTCTCTTTGTTTTTATCCATTATAGTGAAGAAGCTCTCGAATCCCTCACCTGTGGACGTAGGTCTAATTTGACCGAACCACGTAAATCCTTGTGTTCTTCTTGTTTATTTTCTTTATCGTTTTTCTCATTCTTATTATTTTGTTGACTTGTTCCGCATTAATCAAACGCTACACCACCCTTTTCCTAACACAATTAAATTCATCCCTCCCTTTCCCTTCCCTTCCCTTCTTCCAAATCTTTCAATCCAAACAAAGTGTTGCGCAATCACTAAGAGAGTTTAATGTTGACATCAGAGGTAAGTAGTCACGACTCACGAGTAGAGTTTAGTGTTGATATCAAAGATGAATACTAACTGATCGGTGGAGTAACTAAAGATGTGGGACGTACGTACTAGCAGCCATGATATCTTTACCTTGCAATGTTCTCAGATTTAATGTATACAAGTTTGTAAATCAACATGATGGTCAGCTTTAGCACCATACTAGTCATTCTGGCATCACAAAATCATACCAACAATCCAAAGGATGGTTTCACTTCTGATTTGCTAGAGATAATAGTTTGTAAAATTAAAAGGTCAGTTATAGCTGCCCATATTTCCTTTACTGATATTTTGACATACTAAGGAAGACATTTAGCAGCAGATATAAGATCTTACTGCTTTCGTCATATCCCCATGATGATATGGATCCAAAATCAATTATTTGTGAAACTTTCTAAAACCTATAACTTAGGATTAACCTGGTTTGAAGCAACTTTACACCATTAAAATGGCTTCAGTGTCAAGCACAGGAAGGATATCATATCAAACACTGTGGACTCAGACTTATATGGAAAATCAACACATGAATACATAACACTGAGTCATGAAAAGAGCAACTAAGATAAAAAAATATATATAAAGCACCTGTCAAGAGGGTTCAGTACATGATGAACTTCACAGAGGTCCAACGTAAATTGTTTTACTTACCTGCAGCAATGTGACTTGTGCAGAAAGAGTAGTTGCTTCAGTCTGCAGTGTCTGTACCCTTCTCTCTAACTCCCCAGTGTATCTGATTTTCCTTTCCTTTGATCGGGCTGCAGATTGTCTGTTCGCAAGAATCCTATATAGAAAAAGATAAGAGAAAGCAGGCAATGCTGTAGTTGATCAGAAAGATCTTATACACAAGCACGAGGAAGAATGTTGAAAGCATTTTAAATCATTTTATAACAAGAAAATAAGTTAGGAAAAGGTTCAAAAAGAAAGTACTTGATGGCAAAGCGTAAGGAAATTAATAAGCACAAACAGAAGCTCTGTATCCAAGCTGAAAAGGTAATATAATTTTTGTAGTGCAAGTTATGGTCATTTCTTCCTAGTCAAGGTATAAGGTACCAACAAGTAAAATACACACTCATCTAACTTATGAATGAAAAAAATCCCCTTTTCCATACCAACACCTCTTTCTCATCAACACATTAGATTCAGTACTATAGATTTTCATTAACCACAAAGATATCCCACCAACATATCCTACAGGAGCTCAATTCAAGATTTCAAGGCAACCATGATGGTGGTGCCATTACAAGTAACACCCCAATTGAAAAGACTATCTACTATCATATGTCCTTGAACAAGCAAATCCTTCCAGCTCAATTCAAGGCTAACATGATGGCAGTGCGATCATCAGATTCACCCAATTTGCAATAGACAATCTAGTATCATATCTCCACGAATATAACTGAATCCTTCCTAATGATAGAAATGGGCACTCATCTTCAACTTTTTCAGCAGTATGTCCAGCATTCCACTTAATACACAGAACAATGTTTGAACTTTGAAGACCTACCGTTGTTTGCAATGCACTAGTTACATCTTAGATATGCAGCTGGCAGTAAAGTGTTCTAGAACTCAGGTAATGCAATCTAAATACCTCCAATTAGAGGTTTAGAAAGCATATATTCTAAAATCAAAGTAAAAATTAAATATTGACACCCTTGTAAAATAATATTTTTTTAGCATACAGGATAAAACCATTATATTATTTTACTCTTTAACAGCATTACTCATGACCAAAAAAAAAAAACAAGATTCTTCTCTATTTGGAATGAACTCAATACCCTCGAGTCATTCAATCAATGAATTTCTGATATCCATGAACAGCATGAAGCATCATGAAGCTCCACAAACTTTTCTCCAGGTTTTATTAATATTCAGCAAAATTTAAAAATTTAACAATGCCGCCAAACAGAATTCTAAGTGAATCTCTTCATAAAAGATGGATGAATGATGATTGATGCCAGTACTTCGATGCAGGAGCAAGAGATGAACCAGCTGGAGAAACAAATTCTCCTGGTCTATGGAGCCATAAGTAATTAATTTGTAAACAGGTTGAAAAAACTGCTCCATGACTAAGCTACTGTTTCTTTGCTTCTATCCACCAACGAACTAGAGGCAACTGGTTTACATGGCATCTGAGTAACCTTCACAATCAAATCTTCTTTATATGGAGCTTTAAAATACAATATTCTTTGAAGAGTTGGAGTTTTAAAGACTTCTTCAGTTCTTCTTACTACTTTCTGAGTTTTGACTCCTTGAAAGAGAAGAATTCTTAATCTGGAAGGAGTTAATATTTTACTCTATCTTGTAGTTACTTTTGGTAAGTGCGAAGTAATCAGCCCTTCACTAGAAAAACTGAATTAGGATATTTGGTTCAGAATTTTTATTAAATTTAACTTCAAAAATCTCGTGGCCAAATTCTTCATGATCTTTCTCAAAAATTTGCCTTCAATTACGAAAATAATTGTTAAGAAACATTGTTTAGGGAAATCATATATCAATATCATTCCTATATTTTTACTCTAATAGTTTGAGGAGGCAGCTTCTAGCTTTTAGGCTATAAAAACGGGTACCTAGATCCTTTGGTGAAGGTCCGGTAGCCTAGGGTTTAAAGACCTTGACATAAATCTATATCGATATATCTCTTAAGCCTTACTTCACTTTGCAATATAAGCAAGAAAACCTCAAAATATCTATTCTTCAAGTAAAGCTTGTACATCCAGCGACTATTCCCTCCCCCCCTCCAAATATTTATTACTCATAAAATAAAATCTTATCCAGGAAGTAGGATACTGCATGAATTAATAAATTGTCTGCTCTAAAGAAAACTGACCAGTTCCAACATGACATTAATTGAAGAGTAGTATTTCCAAAGTTAGATTTCAGTTTTGAGATAACAAAGGAACAGTTACGTCTACTTTAAAGGGGTTAAAGAAGTTTGAAAGGCCCTGTGTTGTGAAAACTACGGACTTTTATGTATCACATTAAGTAAATAGAACAAAAAGGAATTACGGAAATAGTTTTTGAACAGGTTAAGAGACTGGTGTTTTGGGAAACCGGAATCAGATGAATATTCCTAAGGATAATTTAATCTTGAACAAGTAGCAAAGGAGGGAAAGAAGGAGAGAGAAGGGTTGGAAATTGGTGATCTTTCTAGTGTCAAAGTACAACTCTCACAATAAGGGATCGGCAGATCCAATAAGTCAACATGGAGCAGTGATAAATGGATTTAAAAATCAGATATAAGATCCAGTTATGTGAAACAAGCATTTCTGCTACCTCAAGGGAAGAAATTTCACAATGTGTGAGACATAAAGGTGATAGCTTCATCATGGAAATTTTTTTGCAAGAATACAAAAGTTGAAGAGTGACTAATAGTAATTTGTTTGGACTGACAGAACTGTTTGTGATTGCTGTGTTTGCGATTTGTTAGGGTAATACTAATATATGTAGCAGAAACACAAAGTTCACCGAAGTGGACACTGGGAAAAAAAATCAGCAGATTTTTGCGTAGCAAGTATGGTCACCAAGATCATATGCATGAAAATAACAAAAGATGATGCAATTAAGCAATACACAAGACGTAAAGTGGGTAAATCCTCAATATGAGAGAAAATCCACAATATAAATCCACTACAATGAGAGCATTATAAGAGAGTAAGAGACACAACCTCAACGGGCATATTGACTCAAAGAGGGAATTTAAAGAAAGTAATTGTCAATGAGCATATTACAGCTACAGGAGGTAACTCTGATCGAAAAAAATATTTTGTTTGAAAGTTGTTTGTTTTCTTTGTCTCTGTCCATCAGAAAGTTGTTTATTCATATGTCTTACGCCATGATTAAGCTGTTTGTTTCTATGTCTATGAAAATTAGTAAGTTGTTTCTTTGTGTCTCTCCAGAACTAGAAACTACCTCAAAAACATTGATTCATCACTACAGCAGTTTCACACAAACTACCTGAAGTCCTAGCAACACTCAAAGTCTAAACCTGGAGCTCTTGAAAGACTTAAAGCTTAATGTTAAAAAGATTTAGATATTTGAATCTCACTTTATATAGATACAATATCTAATAATTAGAATTTTCACTGGGAGACTTTATTCAACAGAAAGCTTGTAGAACACATCTAGATTCTTACGTAAATACAGAGAATCTCTTGACCAAATACCTCATGTACTATTAAGGAATTTGTCTCAATTTAGAATAAAAGTACTTTGAAGATATTGTTTAGGGAGACCAGACATCATTTTTTCACTGTACGTTCAAGTAGGTCTTTTGCAGGACCTAGGCTACATAAGTGAGTATCATCTGTACGTGACTACATGTAATAAAAACTTTGAAATATTGGTTAATTATAGAGGTAAGAACTGATTTTACATCACAAATTTGCAGCCAAAAGAAACGTTAGATTCATACAAAATTAAGCACTTTTCTCTGTGCAACAAGCATTTCAGCATTACCTCTAAGGCAAGAAGATTTACAGCGCGTGAGACATAAATGTAATAGTTTCATCATGCAATGTAAAGTTGAAGAGTAGTTAAAAAAAATTGTTTAGAATGACACAAAATGTTTGTGTTTGATGTGTTTCGTAATTTCTCAGTGTAATATATGTAGCACAAACACAGAGTTCACCTAAGTGGACATTTCAAGTTTTGTCAGAGGATCTTTGCATAGCTGGTATGGCTATCAAAAGTGTCAGCATCAGCACAAAAATAACAAAAGAATATACAACAAAGCAATACACAAGAAGCAAAGCAGGAAAATCCTCAATATGAAACAAACAGGACGAAATAGATCCACAACAATTAGAGTACTTCTAGAGACACAACCTCAAGGGGCACACTGACACAATGAGGGTGTTGAAAGAAATTAGCCTTCAAACAGCATATGACAGCGCATAGGAGATAACCCTGATAAAAATAAATTATTTTTTTGTAAGTTGTTTGCTTCTTTGTTTCTGTCCATGAGTAAGTGGTTTGTTTCTATGTTTTTGTGCATGAGCAAGTTGTATGTTTCTATGTCTATGTCAATTAGTAAGTTGTTTGTTTCTTTGTCTCTCTCCAGAACGAGGAACTACCTCAGGAACCTGGTTCATCACTATAACAGTTCAACACAAACTACCTGAGGTCCACGAAATAGTCAAAGTCTAATTTTGAAGCTCTCAGATTTGGAATCCGGTGAATATGTAGTTGAAGGCTTCTTTTGCTACTTTGGACTCCGTGAAAGAGTTAAAGCTTAATGAGGAAAACTTAAGTTGGAAGAAAACATCGAGAATATATTAAGATTCTTACATAAATTCCAGAACTAGAGATCTCAGGGCCGAACACTTCATGTACTATTAAGGAATTTGTCTTGATTTAGAATAAAAATACTTCAAAGATATTACTTGGAGAAACCAGACATCATCTTTAGCTCTCCGTTCAAGTAGGTCTTTTTCTAGACCTAGGTTATATATACGAGACTACAAGTATCACATGTACATGCAGTACAACCTTCCAAATATTGGTTAATTAGTAAGCATCTTTGACACTTTCTTGAGAGTTTCGTTCAAGATTTGTTCCTTTATGGTGTAACACTCTAGTCAGCAAGCGAAATCCTTTTTAACAACCCATTTTTCATCCTTCATAGTTGTGGAGAATATCCATTTCACTCTTCAACCTTCATTCCGTGATGGACTGTATAGTCTTTGCTAAAAGTTTGGCTGCTTAAGCATTTTAGACCTTTTAACCTACATCGTCTTCTCCATTGGCAAACTAAACCTAAGAACCTCCAAAACACTAAACTTTCAACATTTGTTCCCAAACTTTGTCTAGTAACTACTGAATCATTTGATCCTCTCCCGAAAATGCATCACTGTTTCACCAATAACTCTCATACAAACTCTATTCTCTCCTTTCTTCTCCTGCTACAATCAAAAACAGTATGTCGACAACGGCCATGGTTTCTAATTCTACAGTCAATAGAAAAGCATGATAGATTCATACAAAATTAACCATTTTTCCCTAGGGTTTAAACCACAGAAAATCAAAATTTAACCAATAATCAAAATGCAACCAAAAACAAAACAAAATGAATTGATAGTAATACCAAAAACATACAACATTTTCAAAATGGAGGAGAGAGAAAACCTTTTAGCGCGCTTAGGATCAATGAGAGCAAGTTCAGCAAGTCTCTCAGGAGGCATAGCTTTCTTAACACCATCAACCAACATAGACTCTCCTTCAAACATCATCGAACTCGACGAGCTCCCTCCGTCCATGGAGCTCGTTCTCCGATGCATCCCTACTTTTCTCTCTCCACCTTCAATTCCAATTCCACCACCAATTTTACCATCTCCACCACCACCACCAAATGACAATCCATCGAAGAAATCAGCGTCAACCGACAAACTCCGAAGGTGAGCAGCTACAGGAATGTTATTATTATTATTACTACCACCATTATTGTTGTGATGAGGCTGAGGTTGAGGCAACCTAGAAGAGGTGGAAGAAGAGCGATTATCACCGCTAGATTCATCCGACCTGGAAGAATCAACGGCCATAGTAGCTAGATGAGCAGATTGAGGAGGAGAAGGTGGAATTAGGTCTAGAGAAGAGAGGTTGAAGTTGTCGATGTCGAATAAGAAATCATCGTCTTCGTCGCCGGAGAATCGGAAAGTTGTGTCTGAGAGGGCCCTACGGTGGTGGGGTCCACTCCTTTGTGGAGTGGGGTCCACTTGATGATGACTCAGCTTAGAGTAGTTTGCCGGGTTATTCATGGCGACGCCGCCGTTTAGAGAGAATTTAGGACAGAGAAATAAGGGGTTGTTTGGTTGGAGGAGAGAGAAAGTAAGAGAGTTAACTAGTTTTGTAGTTGTAGTTGTAGTTGTAGCTCTTATTTGTTATTACAGCGAATGTGTGTTGTACAAGTGTGGAGGGAAATGGGTGTAATTATTGGATTAAGGATTTAACTAGTGTTATTATATATAGTGTCAAATGTGTAAGGACTTTGGTGGTGTAATCATATTTTCTTCTAATTTTTTACTCATTCTAGTATTTTGTTTTTTTATTACTTTTTTTGGTTTTTTCAAGGGCATAAAAGTCAATGTGTAACTGCTTATTTGGTAAGAAATCGAATTTTTTAGGTATGTAATCTGTTTTT
This sequence comes from Beta corolliflora, assembly GCA_947648045.1. Lineage (NCBI taxonomy): Eukaryota > Viridiplantae > Streptophyta > Magnoliopsida > Caryophyllales > Amaranthaceae > Beta > Beta corolliflora. Next base: position 1,066,754 of record CANSZD010002913.1, read on the forward strand.
TCAAGATTTGGTAATATATCTTCTATGACTAGTGAAAATTATTTTTTTAATGTAGAGGGATAATGAATCAACTAGCTTTGTTCACGTTAACTTACATTTTTAATCAATTAGAATGAATAAACTATAGAAGAAAATACAATAGAGAGTCAATGAAAGATTAGATTTTAAATTATGAAAGATTAGATTTTAAATTAGGAAAGATTGGTTCAATAGATGAAAAGTTAGGTTTAATTACTTCCTCCATTTCGTTTTAAATGCAACAAATGAATATTTTATATCTCACAAAAGATACCCTTTGTTGCATTTAAAACGAAACGGGGGAAGTATAAATATTTCTTCCGTTTATTAATGGATGTATTGTACTGACTGTTTACACTATTTACATATTAATTTTGACCATATTTTATTACTAATCTATAAAAATAAATGACATTAGTTTAATTACTACTTGTATAATGTATTGTATTGACTTTTTTACATTATTTAAATATTAACTTTGATCATATTTTATTACTAATATATAAAGATAAATGACATTAGTTTAATTACTATATGTATAATCTTAATTAATGTATATTTTCAAAATTTTATTTTTTATAAATTTTAATAATATATATTTAAAGATAATTAGAGTCAGAGTTTTGCATTGACAAGTTGTGTGCCTAGTCAACTTGATGCATCTATTCAGATTTAGAGGAAGTATAGTTATTATTAGTAACAATCCATATTATTAGCTGAAATAATTTAGCTCCATGAAATTATTGCGAATTGAACAACGTCTTATTGGTTCCGGCGACATTTCGAATTGTTTGTGTGCTTGACATTCTTTTATTGGATATTGTTTAAAAAACCTTCAGTGAATTTTCCGTATTACAACAATTGTTAAATTTGTTTCCTCGGATTTTATATCATATGACAGATATGGTTGAAGTTTGGCTAGATGGGCGTCGTGTTCATCGCTAAATAAAAAGAGGACATATTCTATTTAAGCAATCTAAGTGTGAGTATTTATTATTTGAATGTATTCGGATTGTTTATAGGTGCATTCTCTTCAAATTATATTTTTATTTAAACTAATTTGAACTAAACTCATTTGAATTTATCAAAAGTTAATGTAATTTATCAAAACTTATTGGAACTTTTATGAACTTATACGAATGTATTAAAACTTAGAAGTTTTTTTCAGTGTCAATTGTGTAAGGACTTTGGTGTAATGAATGGCTTGTTTGGTTGATATAAAAAATCTTGGGAATTAGAAAATTACTAAAAGTGAAAATAAAAAACTTTAGAGTTGTTTTTTTTTTTTTTTTTTTGATAGTCAAGATAAGTTGTATTGCATCAAAAAACTATTACAGATTAAGTTCAAAGTTGAAGATAAAACCTTCAACGCAAGAACACAAAAAACACCAGGCTAATAACAGCCTAAACCCTCTATCTCTTAATGAGATTTACAAACCATCTATGATCACATTGACTAATACTTCTAGGTATGATACTATGAATTCTATTATATACATTTTGTTTTATGTCCCTTGTAACTGTATCTATACATCTCACTTGGTTATTCCACAAAGAATTGTTTCTTTCTTGCCATATATGATATACAATACACATCATGGCAGTGAAGTGCACTTCTCTTCTGAATTTGTTTTGTTTCTTCCTGTGTATCCATTTCATCATCTCATATATATCTTGTGCATTTTTATCCATGCCCAGCCACTGCGATATATTTTCAAAACATCTCTTGCCGAAATAACATTTGAAGAATAAGTGTTGATGACTTTCCATCTCAGTACCACATAGCAAACATAAATTATCCTGGGTTATGCCCATTCTCTGCAGCCTTTCCTTTGTGTTCAATCTCTCCTTTACAGCCAACCACAAGATGAATCTGTGCTTAGGCTGTCCTAATCTGGACCATATAGCTTTAGTCCAGTAGACTTCTCTAGTGATAGGAACAAGGCTTGTATAGCTCTGTTTGATTGAGTAGTGAGGTAAATTCTGCAACTGTTCTTCTGTTAAAAAACCCTTCATGATTTCTTTCACCTTACAGATTGCTCTCCAATACCAACTATCCCCACTCTTAGGAGAGTAATCCCACCAATTCTGCTCCTTGAGATAAATAGAGTGAATCCATTTAACCCATAGATTCTCTTTTTGAGTGGCTATCATCCACACATGCTTTCCCATGGCAGCCATGTTCCACATTTGAAGATTAATAATGCCTAGCCCACCTGCTTTCTTTGATTTGCAAACCTCCTTCCAAGCAACTTTTCCTGGGCTTCCTGAGTCAGCAGTGCCATTCCATAAGAAGCTTCTGCATAGGAAGTTTAGGAAGTGGATTCCTAGGAAGTTCTACTTCTCAAAAGTGCAGGAATTAATTTACTCATCAGTCTCCTTCCGAGGTAAGTATTTCCCATGTGAATGTTCACTTCCTATACCAACCAAACAACTTTAGCATTTCCCGTGAAATAAATTTCCTTGACACTGGAATTTTCTAAGAATATTTGCTTAGCGCATTCAACTAAATGACCACCATATTATCTTCTAATTTTAAGTCATTCTCTACTTTTTTTAATTACTTTTTTGGTGTCCCCCGACCCCAAGGACATGTGAATGTATAGTGTACTAGCAATTACTAATTTGGTAAGAAATCATATAATTTAAGGTATATAATCTGTTTTTATCAAGATTGGTAATAAATCTTTTATGAGTAGTGAAAACTTTTTTTTTTAATTTACTAGAAAATTTGGCACATGTATTGCACGTTCTTTTATAAAATAATATTACTTAACAAACAAAATTTGAATTTTTTTTTTCACTATAGTATTGGTACCGTAACACACCCCAATAACTCTATCCTTTTAAAAGTACCTTTTCGAATAAATAATGAAAAATCATTAAAGTGTTACTGCCACGTGTAAAAATGTTTCGACTTATTCAGAATTTTGCAGCGCAAAATAAATAAAACACTAGTTATTAGGCCCGGACTATGCACCGGGTAAGGAAAATTTTCATTTATTAATATCATACTTTAAAATGATAACACTAAACATCACTTGGTCTAATAGTTAAAACTTTAGTATATAAACTTGAAGTCATGGGATCAAACTCTATACTATGCAATAAATTTCTATTTTTTTTATTGTATGTGGATTACATGGAGTAAAATGCCCTTAGGGAGAGCGCCACTTGGCACCATTCCTTATTTAGGAACGCCTTTTAGTATATATTAGTATAGATTTCAATCCAAATAGTAAAAGTCAAACTAAAGGTCTTACATATTGGAACCAATCATGGGCCACCAAAGTAAACTAAGTCAATATTTAAAATTCAAACAACAAAGATCAACTCTGGAGTTAAAACAAATTGATAGTTAAGAAATTTAATAATATCCCAAAATTCAAAATCAATAATAATATATATAGCTTATCACTCGCAATCCCCATGCATCATGATCTCCCACCTGAAATACAGTTATGACTTATTGATGCACGTGATTGCTCGCCAAACAATACAGTAGTAAAGATGGGTCGTCACAAGATCAATAAGGCATAAGCCATGATCAACATACAAAGCATGCAATTAGCAAAGCTGAGTACATATAGTCCAAGAATGATAAAAGTAAACAACCTATCATAATACTAAAAAACAAATAAAAATCATACAACCCAGGCAAATAAATAATATTTCAACAAAACATGACTCCACTATTAATTTGATTAATTAATTTAGTTTGAATAAGCAATGAACGAGTTGTCCAAACCAAAATCAATCTTCAATGAGAAGACGAGGCAACAAATGCGTCTCTATGCCCCCAAGCCCAATCGATATCGACAACTCAAATATGAGATGGACACACAGATCAAGCGGTCCCCGAAAAGCTCTGGATTACCATCATGTACTCCAACTCCCAGTGTTTAGTACTCTAGACGTGCATTAATCAAGAGTTTTATTGCTCATTCTCTTTCACTTTAAGAAATTAATTGATTCCCCTAAAAAAAAGTAATTAGGGGGCATTTGGTTTGGGGTTTTCAGGAAAGGGTAAGGGAATCAAGTAGCTTGATTCCCTTACTTGTTGTAAACATATCAATCATTCCATTTACCCTCTCCTTTCCCCCAAAGTCCTCTACTTTCATTGCCCACCCTCCCCCAAGGTTTCACTTACCCTTTCTTTCTTCTACCCCATGGTGGCCTTGACCAATCATTGACCACTATCTCACGTATGAGGAAAGACCTGTGAAAGTCTTGGATAGAAAGGTGCATAGTACACGCAATAAGGATGTGAATATTGTGAAAGTGCTTTGGTCTAACCATGAGTCCGAAGAGGCAACGTCAAAAGCCAAAGAGGAAATGAAGAAGAAATATCCTGAGTTATTCATTGAGGTGAGTTACGAGGGCGTAACTCGTTTTCTTTAAGGGGGTAGAATGCGATAGAATTTCGCGCTTTTTGCCTTATTTTATGGTATTTTTATGCATTTTCATGCTTATTTTGGCGATTTGCACATGTTAGTATAAAATAAATTGGTTCTCCACATAGATTAGTGTGTTCATGAGTAACACAAGTGGTTTTAAAGTTGGTAAAGTGTGCACGCGTTGTGACACAAGTATTTCCAAATGGACGTTTTAAGTCAAAATTTTGAAACTGTGAGGGTTTTCCGAAACTTCTTTTAAGAGGGATAGACTGTAATCCCTCACAATTTTATGAATTATTATATATATATTTAAAGCATATTTATATATATTTTAGTATTTAAATAATAAATTTCTTAAAGTGTTGACTATTTTAAAGTCAAAAGGATTATTTAATGTTTTTAAATAATCAAATATTTTAGTGAATCATACTTTGAAAATTATTTTATAATGTAATTAGTTGAGTTGTAGTACAAAGATTTTAATATTGGGTAGAGGAGCCCAAACACCTACAATTTTATATGATCACCTTTTATTTAAATAACCCACAAAGCCCAATTTCCTTTTTGGACCCCCAATGGGGAAACCTATAAATACTCCCATCATTAATAATTTTTGCCACATTACAAACACCCTAATTTTCTCTCATTTCTTCTCTCTCTCACGGTTCACTCTTCTTTCTCTCTCTCCTCACTCGGCCTTCATCTCTCCTCCTTCGGTCCTCCTTGGCTGCCAGCAGCAGCCACCGGCGACGCCGCCAGCGCCGCCCTCCCCTTTGCCGCGTGTTCCTTCTCTCTTTCTCCTTTGGTTATTTTATTCCTCCTCTATATTATTTTAAGGATTGCTTTTATGTTGTAAGTATTGTTTTGATGTTTTAATAATTAAAGTTTGCAACTTTGGTTATATAAATATAAATTTCAGATTATATAATTAGTATAGTAAAGGAATTAAATTTCAGATTTAATATATATGTTTAAGTTAGGGTTTTAAGCATCAAAGTATGGATTTTTAATGTTTTAAGGGTTGGAATTTGTAGTACTATGTTATAGTTTATGAAAATTGAGTACTTTAATATTTATAACTATGTTAAAGTAAGTTTAAAAAGGTTTTAAAGATGTTATATGTTGCTGGAAATTTTATTAACATACTTATGTTGGGTTTTTGAATATCAAAGTATGGATTTTTAAGGGTTTTGATGACTAGTATGGTAGTACTATACTAGGGGTTACTAAAGGTTAAAGTCTTAATGTTTAAGAAGGTTTTAAAATAATTTTTAAGAGGGTTTAAAATATTTTAAAGTTGCTGTAAATTTATAAGGGTATTAATATTTGGATGTTTTGGTATTTGGTAGGCGGAGATTATACCTTGAGTGATTTCTAAGGTTGTGAAAGTGGCCCCTCGTTTTGTCTACACAAGGTACGTACATACCTATGTGTTATTAGACTAGTATCATGTCCTAAGATTAGGATTTGATGTAGTATCATGTATAGGGAACTTTTATAGTTCATATATGACTTATATTCTAGTGAAATTGCAGGTTTTATGCCGTTGTGTGAAGCATGTGACTATGAGAAATATTATATGTTTGTATGGATGATTGATGCAAGCATGTGGGATTGGGAACTTTAATTTTATTAATTTACACGAGGGATTAATAATTATATTGTTATTGGATCATGAATTGTATCATGTTGTTCCTTTGGATTATTATTATTATTATTATTATTATTATTATTATTATTATTATTATTATTATTATTATTATTATTATTATTATTATTATTATTATTATTATTATTATTATTATAATAATTATTATTATTATTATAATATTTACTTTATAAGGACTGTGGGCCTTGTTTAGTAAAGTTGGTTATTCACCTATGGAAAGGTTGGTTGATTGTTGATGTAAGTCAACAAATAAATATTGGTTGATTATTAATTAAGTAATGGAATTATATTCTTGGATTATTTGAGTTACGTTGTATGATCACACTATTTAATTCTAAGATAAAAATAGAAGTTTTGCGTATCCATGATATTTATGTTGGTTGTCTTACTTTGTGAGTCACAATAAATAATAATTTATTAATAACTTAAAGTGGAAAGTGAATATCAATAAGCTTTAGACTTGTGCACGTCTAAAGTGTTGGACTAGTATGAGTTGGAGTACATGGTGGTAGCCCATGGCTTTTCTTGGGACCGGATTGATCACCGTGTTCTATTTGATTTAATTAGTACCTCGATATCGTTGGTCGTTGGAGTACGGAGTCGCGCCCGTACTTCGTCTTATAAATTGAAGACATGTTTTGGTTTGGACAACTCTTTCCATTGCCTATTCAATTTAATATCAATTAAACTATTGGTTGTGGCGTCTAGTTTAGTATAGTCAATCTGTTATCTATTTATGTTATTATTTATCTTTGAGTTAATGTTTATTAGTATCATGTTAGGTTATATTTTATTTAGTATGTAGTACTCAGCTTTGCTGATTACGTGCTTTTCTGTATGTCGATCATGGATGTGCCTTATTGATCCTGTGATGACCCATTTGGTGAGCAGTCTTTCAGGATCAATAAAGCATCGACCATTTCAGGTCTGAAGATGATGCATCATTGGGTTTCGGGATTTCGTCTGGAGAGCTTGTGTTTAGTTCTTTTAATACTTTCATAATTATGGTTTACTCATGGTTTTAATAGTTTGACTTTTGGTTTGGTTTGGAGTTGACCTTATGGTTGACTAAGTTATTTATATTTTCAAAGTTATTATTTATTTCCGCTGCAAAATTCTGAATAAGCCGATACGTTATCACATGGGTGATAATACTTTGATAATTATCTAAGTTATATATATAAAGGTATTTTAAAAAATAGAGAATTATCGGGGTGTTACAAAGTGGTATCTTGGAGCTTAGGTTTTTATTGGCCTTTCGTGCCAATCTTTTATTTAGGCTGCCTAGTTATTTGAAAAGAATTTTCAAAGAAAACAAGTTCCTACTTATTTGTTGTGCTTAAATCATTTTATAAATTCGAAACATGTTTTCGAAGGGATTCGAAAATTTTGTTATAGTCGAAATTTTTTTTAGTTCGATTTTTTTTTTTAGTCCGATTTTTTTTTTTCCATTTTTTTTTCAAAAATTATTATTTAATTTTAGTTGTTTATTATGGTACTTTTAGTTTTATTTTAGTTACTTTATTTATGTTGTGAGAGGTGGGTAGAATAGGAAGGGCATATGTCTGCATTTAAATGTTTTGTTCAGCATGTTTAGTGTTTTTCTCCCTGCTTAATTGTATGATGTCATTCCTGGCTATAAATTATCTGTTGATTGTAGCTTATTATTTATTGTTGGGAATACACGCTAAGTGAGGGTATTATGTATTTATAGATGCGGTATTCATCTGTTAACGGACCACTAGGCATGTCTGATAGTGAAGCTGCCCGAGTAGGAAGCTACTCCAACCCCATTGTGCTTAGTGATGATGAGTATGATATAGAGTCTGATATGGAGAGCTACACTAGCCTAGATATTGTTTTGCATCGTGTCTTAAAAGTAGGCATCCCTGATAGTGATGATGAGGTAATCCAAGAGTTTGACCGTGCTAGAGGGCAAACCGGAAAGGACATCTACAGTGCTACTTGGTGATCTTATCTGAGCAGTGATAGCGATTCAGAGTTGGAAGAGGATGGACCTCAACCTAAAAGGATTCGAAGATATACTAGAGCTAGGAATCCATGTTATTATTATTATGATAGTGAAGACTCTAAAGACTTTGAAGATGAAATGTTTACTCCATAGAAGTATAAATAAAATAAGGATAGGAATGATAATGTAACTCCATAGAATATTTATTGATGTTCTAAGATTAGTAGTTGAATAAGTAGCTAAGCTACAATGGTTTAAATTTCCTTCTTTAGCATCTTTATATTGTTGAGGAATAAGTTGGTTATTTTAGATTGGAAAAAAAATATTCTTATTATCGTTTGAGGAATAAAAGGTATTATTCAATTATTTGAGTTGAGTGAGAATTGTTTTAGTACACGAAAAGGGGGAATATTTTATTTAATTATTGCGATTGGTTTTATTTGATCCTTATGTGATTACTAATGTGAATAATTATTCATGCGTGAATATATGATTGTTATGGTTCATAGTGTGTGAACTTAGTGCTATTGTAATTCCATAAGAATTTTATTTTGATGCGACCTTATTTGGTCAAATCGATTGATGCCTTCGTAGAGAATGACAAGTAAGTTGTGAATCGAAACCTAAAGTTGATTTACGTTAAATTTCAGGTCGCGAAGTAGAATGGCAAACAACGATACCGCGTTAGCCTCTGCTATTCGCCTGTTGGCTGAGAAACTGACTCAAGAAAGGACTGAGCGTCCCGACCCTGCGAGGGATATGTTTGAGAGATTAGCTAAGATTAAGTCGTCGTTCTTTAAGGGGCAGGCTGATCCTACATTCTTAGAGAGCTGGATTAGGGAATTGGATAAGATTTTTAGGGCTGTGAATTGTCCTGAGGCTATGAAAGTAGGTCAGGCTGTGTTGTATTTGAAGGATGAGGCTGATTTATGGTGGAAGGAAAATGGAGATAGGATTAGTGCTGTGGAAGGGTTTATTTGGGATTTCTTTATTTCTGCTTTGAGAGGGAAATTTTACCCTCATTTATGAGAAAGCAAAAGGCTCAGGAGTTCATAAACCTTATGATAGGGAGTATGACCATTTCCGAGTATTATAGCAAGTTCATAGCATTGTCTAGATTTGCACCTGAGGTTGTAGCGACTGAATAGCTGAAAGCTGAGAGGTGTGAGCAAGGGCTGACTGTGGAAATTAAATTGGGATTAGGTGGTGAGACCTTTGTGTCCCTAGATGTTGTTTATGGGAGAGATGCCCATATTTATGGTCTTCAATCAAGGCGAGACAAGAAGAATGCTCTGGTAGGTGAGAAGAGAAAGGATTTCAATTCTGGTGGAAATCAGGGGAATTTTAAGAAGAATAGGAATGGGAATGAGAATCTCCAAGGAAGGAATGGCCAAGGTTTTAATGGTAAGGGCCAGTCTGAGAGAAGTTACAACTGCAAGAGATGTAACAAAAACCATCCTGGTAGAGACCACAAGGGTGAGCTAGTAACCTGTCACTACTGCCAGAAAAAGGGGCATAGAGAGTTTGAGTGCTTCACCAAGCAGAAGAAAGAGCAGAATAGTATTGGGAATGGTAATCAAGGAAGGTCTAGGTTCAACCAAGCGAAAAACCAAGGGTCGAAGCCTACAGGATCACAGAATGGTCAAGGAAGCTACAGTAAGCCTGCTAATGAGAACAACAACAACAGCCAGAGCAAAGCTCCAGGGAAGTTGTTCGTGATGAGTTGCAATGAAGCTGAAAAGTCTGCCGACATAGTTTCTGGTACTTTTTCTATTAACTCCATTCTAGTTAAAGCGTTATTTGATTATGGAGCGACCTATTCGTTTATTTCATCGTCCATTGTAAAAAGTTTGGGGTTAGTAGACTTTGAAGCAATTGATTTGCCTATAAGTATACCTATTGGAGAAGTTATAAGGTGTACTAAGTTGTATAGAGACTTACCTCTGAAGATAGGAGGCTGTGTTTTTCCTTCTAATCTGATTGAGTTCAACCTGGGAGACCTAAACGTTATTCTGGGGATGAATTGGTTAAGTTCATATAAGGCTAAGATAGATTGTGAAGCTCAGAAGGGAGTGCTGAGAAATCCTTTAGGGAAGTTCACTTTATACTGACGATTTGGGAAGACTAAGAATTTTGGGGTCATTTCCGCAATGCAAGTGAAGAAGTTGGTAAAGAAGGGGTGCGAGTTATTCTTTTGTAGTGTGCGAGATCTGAGCAAAAAGGTTGAATTGAAGATTGAGGATCTACCGATTGTGATTGAGTTTATGGACGTGTTTCCAAGTGAGATTTCTGGTATGCCGCCTAAGAGAGCCGTTGAGTTCACCATAGACTTAGTTCCTGGTACTGCACCTATTTCTAAGGCACCGTATAGAATGGCTCCTCCTGAGATGAGCGAGTTGAAGACGCAGTTGCAAGAACTGTTTGAGAAAAGTTATATTAGGCCTAGTGCGTCACCTTGGGGAGCTCCTGTGTTGTTTGTGAAGAAGAAAGATGGAAGTATGAGATTGTGCATTGATTATAGGGAGTTGAACAATGTGACCATTAAGAATAAGTATCCTTTGCCTAGGATAGATGACCTGTTCGATCAATTGAATGGAGCAAGTGTGTTTTTGAAGATTGGTTTGCATGCGGGGCATCACCAATTGAAGGTAGCTGATAAGGATATACCTAAGACTTTGTTTAGGACGCATTATGGTCATTATGAGTTTACTGTGATGCCGTTTGGATTAATCAATGCTCCGACAATATTCATGGACGTGATGAATAGAATATTCCATGAGTTTTTGGATCAGTTTGTTGTAGTGTTCATTGATGATATTTTGATCTATTCGAAGAGTGAAGAAGAGCATGATGAACATCTGAGGATAGTTTTGGAGACACTTAGGAAGAACCAGTTGTATGCAAAGTTCATTAAGTGTGAGTTTCGATTGGAGAAAGTAGCATTTTTGGGTCATTATGTGTCGAAAGAAGGAGTTTTTGTGGATCCTGCGAAGATTCAAGCTATTAGTGAGTGGCCTACACCGAAGAATGTGTCAGATATAAGGAATTTTCTGGGATTAGCTGGCTATTATAGGAGATTTGTGAGAGATTTCTCGAAGATAGCAAGGCCGATGACCAATCTGATGAAGAAAGAGTCAAAGTTTGAGTGGAGGGAGAAGTGCGAGGAAGCTTTTCAGACTTTGAAGGAGCGTCTGACCTCCGCACCTGTTTTAACCCTGCCTGACAGAAATGAAGGATTCGAGGTGTATAGTGATGCTTCGAAGAATGGATGGGTGTGTGTTCTACACCAAAATGGGAAGGTGATCGCGTATGCATCACGTCAGTTGAAACCGTATGAGTCGAACTATCCTACCCATGACCTAGAGTTAGCTGCTATTGTGTTTGCCTTGAGAATTTAGAGACATTATCTGTATGGAGCGACTTGCAAGATCTTTACTGATCATAAGAGTCTGAAGTACACTTTCACCCTGAAGGATCTCAATTTGAGGCAGAGAAGATGGTTGGAATTGATTAAGGACTACGCCCTAGATATCCAATATCATGAGGGGAAGGCGAATGTAGTCGCCGATGCTTTGAGTAGAAAGTCGAGTCATAGTGTGAATGTGTTGGTGGTTCCTGAGGAATTATACCGAGATATGCAAAGGCTTAGTCTAGAAATTCTAAATCCTACGGAGATCGAAGCAAGATTGAGTGCTTTGTCATTGGGATCGTTGATTTTCGATGAGATCAAAGAGAGTAAAGTTGGAGACGATCACCTGTATAAGATTAAGGAGAAGATGAAGCAAGGCAAATAAGTTGACTTTTAAGATTCATGATGATGGAAGCTTGAGGTTCAAAGGAAGGTGGTGTATACCATAAATAGTGTAAAGAGCTTAAGAGGAAGCTTATGGAAGAGGGGCACAATACTCCATATTCTGTGCACCCTGGGGGTGATAAGTTGTATAAGGATCTCAAGGAGATTTATTGGTGGCCGAATATGAAGCGTGAAGTCGATGATTTCATACCAATAACAACTTTGAACTATCCAATGTGCAGGTGGAATACATACATAGTATGTAACACCCCAGAATTTCAAAGGCGGAAAAGAAAGAAATAATAATATATTTGATAGGACGACTGTCGGAATAATTCTTAGAATGTCACTACTACAAGTTTATTTTTAAACTAATTAAGTAAAACCAAACATAATTAAATACTATAAGTAAATTAATTACTTAGATTAAAATCAAAGAGAAAACTATCTCAAACTAAAGACCTTTCAAATAAATCCCTATTATTCTCATCTCCCAACCTGAGCCCCAAAATCAAAGTAAAATCCCCATCAACAAAACTGCTAAAATATACAACAAATATCTGCTCAGTTGGGAGTAATTTTCTGGTAACACAAGCCCCAGTATGCATAGCCCTAATCAAACGATTCGAAGAAGATTATTAAGAAAGGAATAACATGCAATCATTACATCAATAGCATGCACATAGAAATCATAAAGCTCATAGATGAAACAAGTGATCATCAACAATAAGTAAACATGATAGAGTGAGTGACATAATTCTAATGTATATAAATAATAATAAATCAAGAATTCAACAAGTTATTGAGTCAGAAACCGAACGCCAGTGATTCGCAAATCACTTCCTAAGGTTTGTCGGATCGCAATCTCCAGTCGGGTCTATGGGCTTACGTTCCCCCCCCTTGTGTGTCTAAGAATGGCCAAACTCCCGATGCGGGGGTAGAACACGCGAGAACTCCCCGACCTCTCGGACGACAACAATTAACCGAGGTGTACCCCTAGTTCGCAAACCAGGTGGTTGGCATGTTCTTCACCGGGGACTACATCTATCCCACCGGATATTCTTATCTCAAAAAACAATCATGCATACAATCCAAGTATCATTCATCTAAAATATTCGTCAAAAGGGATGCCACCCGGCCTTATACCCACATTTCATCAAACAGATCTTCATAATTCCTCAAAATAAATAACTTACGAATTTTCAACAAATAACTCTCTTAATAACACTTGAACATCTCCAAACATCATCAATGATAATATACTGGTTTTTACAGCAACCACAATTCAATAAAAATACACCACCAATTAACTCTAAATCATATTCATTAAAAGAGTAGTAACAATTAATCATTTCCTTTCATAAATCAAACATAAACATGTGGTTACCCAATGATACATACTGTATACTACTGAAAATCAGCAACCCATAATATAATAAATTATGAATTATTTCTGATTTACAAGCCTTCAAACAATTTAAAAGTGTATCCTCAATTTCATCACAAAAACACCATAATAATTATGAAACTAACATTCGAGCATTAAAATCACACAAAAATTATCATACGACCCTAATGGCCCTACTGACATGGTAAAATTTTTTTTTTTATTTTTTGGACTCAAAAAAGTTTTTTTAACAGTTATATACAGATTCCTCAAATAAGCCATAATAACAATATAAAAAAATAAAAAGACGCCCAAAAATTACCAAAAATTCACATAACATGTAACAACTCACGGAAATACATATTATTCAAATAAATAAATTTTTATTCCTCTACAAATAATTTTTATGAATTATATACTGACAGAACAGAAATTACAAAAACAGATATATCAATTAATTAAAATAGTAAACAGTAGATAAAAAAATTATTTAAGGACCGGCTGCCCCAAGCCCAAAACCCACACAAAACTTTCGGCCCAAATTCAACAACGATCCATGCTCCGAAAGCCCGATACGCGATAAAACGGTTAATTCCTAATTCGCGCCTAAACCTTGAAAATACTTAATAATGAAAATAATTCTAATAAATTATATTATAAATATAAATATAATAAACACATTAGCACGCCACATGCGATGCAACATTTCATCACCCAAGTCGGTCCAACAACGTTACAAAAACGCTACGCGACAAAACAACATCCTAAACGCCTAAACAAATAACGAAATTAATATAACCTTTAAAATAAATAACTAACAACTTAAAATAAATATATATATAAATATATCACAACATATAAATATATATACACATTTTCACAACACGTTCCAAAATAATCTAAATAATAAATTATTTATTTTTACGAAAAATATCATTTTAAAATAAACTAACACCAAAAATAAAGAGTGAAAATTACGGGGTGTTACATAGTATTCCACAAAATCATTTCACCTGTACAACATTCAACTTGAATATATTAGACAACCTTCAATAATTCAAATCCACTTTACTTTATTTCTAAACCATTCTGTAAAACTTTCAAATATAACCTTTCGTAATCTGTGAGTAGGAAGTAGTAAAAATCCAATGAGCTAGCTAGGCTCACTGGATAAGGTAAACACCAAAGCCCCTAGTATGCATACCCCTAACTCGATAACGAACCGAGAAGGAAGACAATTGGCAAGAGTATTGATCATCATACTCCCAACTACTAAATAGATTGTTGAGACACCGTTAACTCAACCTACTTTCCATACTCGAGGAATACCGCTTATTGACAACCCCACATTTTATACAATCTTAGTAAACTTAGTAACAATGAGGAACTTCCTCCTTTTAATAATCTCAAACTTATCTCACGAGGAACTTCCTCCTTTTAATAATCTCAAACTTGTCTCACGAGGAACTTCCTCCTTTTAATATAATTCTCTTAAATAATCTCATAAATTATTTTGATATAAATATCGTCAAAACAATTAAAGCTCCATAAATAACATCGTGAAAATGATTCCAAACTCAATATAAATCACAAATCAATATGAAATACTTTTGAAATAATCTGTACAAGCTTAGTATGAAATCTTACCTTATTAGCAAGCCACAATCAACCAATCTCAATCACAAGTCAAAAAGGTTCCTTTACGAACCCGGAATCTACAATATAATAATATAGTATAAGTCACTAGACTATACTTCATACAGTTGATCTAAAAATAGCACAAGCTAGTTAATAGGCTTTCACTAAACTGGAAACAACTCAACTTGTCACAATCTAAGAAGTCACAAATTAAAGTTCATAGATTAAAGGTCAATGGAAGCAACCTGAGCAATAAACCTGGATAGTCAAATAATAAGGATGGAGTTGACTCTAATACTAAAAGTCCATTATAAAACATTCATAAGAAAACATTGAAACTTAAAACATTCGAAACTAACTATACTTTTTATCAATTTCAGCAGAAACTTAAAATGGACATAACTTCCTCCTACGATATCTAAATCAAGCGTTTCTTGAGCCTATCCTGAGTAAAATTTCACTACGAACAACTTTTGTGAAATAGTATTTTTACTAAAAATGCCCAGAAACTGCTTAAAACCGCATTTTACGAACTGACGTGTAATTCATACGAGATACACTATAAATTACTTTGAACACAAGTTTACTTAACATTCCATTAATCTCAACTAACTACTAAACACCTAAATAAACATCCTATTCATTCAATTACACACCCAAACAATTAAAATCAAAACCCCCAATTTAATTTATCTCAAGAACCCTAAACTAACAAAACCCCAAATTCGAAAATTAAACCAAAAACTGAAATTAAAACATGACAAAGAATCTTACTTGATTAATAAAGTGATTGGAATGTAAAAGAGTGTAAAAAGACCCGAAATCCGCAAGCCCGAAAAAAAAACCAATTCCCCTCTTCAAAACTAACAAAACAAAGATGAAGATGGAGATGATGATTGATGGCAGCTTTGTAGTATAAATGATTTCCTTGGTTGAAGCAAGAAGTAGAGAGAAAGGAAGAAAAATGATGAGATGAGGTCTCGTGGGTTTAGAGAAGATGGAAGCAGTACAACTCCCCTGCTTTCTTTTTCTTTCGTTCTTCTTCTCTCTCTTTTTCGTTCCTCTTTCTTTTTTTTTTTCTTTATAATACTAATATATTTGTAGTTAGGTACTTAACCTTGGAAATTTAGGAATTAACTTTTGACCCCTTTTAAGGTAAAGTCAATTAGTGAGAAGTAAAATATATTTAATAAAAGAATATTTTAGTTTATTTTTGGAAACTATAATAATATAAATAATTACTAAACAATATAAAAATACGGGGTGTTACAATCTACCCCCCTTAAAATAAGTTTCGTCCCAAAACTTAAAGTATTACCCATATGATCAAACTTATACTCTTGTTTTTTTTTTTTTTTTAAAACAACTCATTAACTCTATAAGTTAGCCAACTACTATCACTCTGGATAACATCTCCAACAACCACATCATTTTGGAGAACATCTCCGACAACTAATTCACTTCCTCATAGATCAATTCAATTGATCACCTTTATAACCAAACAATCACTCCAACTAATATATTCATACCATAATAAGGAGAACCAACACCTCATAGCAACACCTCATAGATCAATTCATTTGATCACCCTTATAGACATACAACCATTTCAACTAAAAATGTTCACACTATAAGAAGTAAAACATGCAACATATTACAAGGTTTACCATAAAACTTTACCATAAAACTTCCAATCATACACGAATTATGTATACTTTAGACATTAAGGTATACATCACATATGAAATCATAACAACTTTTAGCACCAAACACACAATTGGCTCGAAATCTACCTCCCTAAAAAAGAAGTTACGCCCTCGTAACTAACAATAACATGAACAAGAGATGGGGACAATTCCTCGGTGTTGTGGTTTGACCACAAAACCTTTACTATCCATTTCTCAACCCTACGGGTCTCACGGATATATTGATCTAGAGTGTCAACTAGAACTCCAACTATCACCATGTGAAGAGTTACTAATACGATGTTGTAACTAAGAAACATGGAATACATTACCAACACAATCAACTATCCTTTTAAGGATCACATATGGACCGATAAACTTGGGAATCAACTCCCTTACTAAGGCTTAGACACGGCGGGAAAGAATCTAAGTCGAGCTAAACCGAACCACTACCGTCACACTCGTTGGACTATATCATAGAGTGTGGAATTCAATTCATAACTACACTATGGTTCAAAAGCGCTTTAAATAATAACATAGGTTTTTCTCGAAAATTCGGTAGAGTTTCCTTTGTAAAATGGACAACTCGAAATGAGAAAAGGTGTTCTAAACCTGTTACAATCACAATACATAAAAGCATTTCCAAATCCAGTACTCAACGTTTTCGCGGAGCAACAACTAACCCGAACTGAGAGTACTATCTCTCTTCTAAAAATAGAAGTAAAGACTCATACAATATGAATTCACCATTACATGGTTGGGCGTACTCGCCAAAAAAAAAAAAAAAAAAAAAAAAACGTAAAACAATTCACAACTCGACGTATAGAACTTCAACTTGAAGTTATTACAACACTCACAATCACCAATGCATACCACAAATGGCAAAACAAAACATTTCAACAGTCGCATCAACATTGGGCTGAGTCCTAATCCACACACATTCATAGCACATATTTTGGAGTTTATGACTCGCACGTAATCAATGACACCACGACAATCACATCAAAGCACACTAAGCACTTTCATCCAAGAGTACTTAAATAACCTTACGCTTGAATATGGACACAACCAATTGTCTTTCTTCTAAAACGATTCTGTATTGAAAATCCAATAATAAATGACCCTTATATAGAACTCTTGTTTTGCAAAACTTTGCTCAATCCTTCTTACTGTCACAACAGTTTTTTTTTTAGACACGAGGTAACAACATGCTAAACTTTATCGCTCTGAAACAATTTCTTGACGAGATCCAATCAATCCAAATAATAAGGCATATATTTCCGCTACCAGAGGCTTGAAACCTCTGTCAATGGGGTCAATGGGGTCGAACATAACCCTGACAACAAAGGTGGAGTTTATACTCGGCATTAGTTTGACTCATAGTCCTGACAGTGGGAGGCATGGGGACTTGAAACCTCCACGATGGGGCCGGCCATCCAACTATTCCCTTTACTTCAATCGAAATCCAGACAAGTTTTAAGCACATATCACGATTTCAAATATTCTTTACTAAACACCAAATCTCCTACTACTTGGTAACACTCGAAACACATTATAAAACGGTAGAAAGCTCCATTGAGAGACCTTCAAGACTCACAATCCGTGAATGACTTGCCCCCTTGCAAAAATTTTCAAAAACGTGTTCTTAACTTTTCCAAAATTCACTCAAATCGTTGTAGAAAAACCATTTCTAGATCTATACGAGAATGAATCCACAACCTTAATTGAAACGTTTCTAAATCACTTTCACATGCTACACAAACAAATTGAATAATCTCACATAGTCTTTGGTAGGGTAACTTACTCGTTGACCAAACAGGGCCAAGTCGAGCTACTAAGGTAACACAGAAAATGATATGCTCTATTCACATGAAACTAAAGCTGACTTTATACGAAACTCCTTTTAGACCATGTCTCAAAACTAACACACATCATAAACCGTTCACACACTATAGTTTCACGAAATAAAATTTCAAGTCATGCAAGGATACGTGAATCACATAAACTAACGACTCCATCAACAATAATAGTGGTATTACCCTTGCATACCGATACTCAACATTCCAAGCATAGCAATCAAGAGTTAACTTAAAACTCACTTCTCAAGGTTCACAAAATAGATATGGTCCAGTATACTTCCTTAGTTTCTATTAAATTCATTAGTTTCAACTCAAACGACTAGTCATATACCTTCGACATGATAAACTTAACCCTTACTCACTTAAAACTTAATCAAATTAATCAATTACACACTTGGACCACTATAATGACTTAGTATCATTCGTCGGACAAGACTTAAGTAAATTGAATTTGAGCACATTTAACCATTCCTAATAGCATCTAGGTCATTAACAACGATTTGTTTAACTTTAAGTGGGCGTCTAACGCCCCAGAACGACACAAAGAAGAGCTTGTTATAAGTTATAACCAAGTTATCTCGGAGTGCTCAACTCATTAACATGGTACAACTATAACTCCACAACTACAGTCATTTCATTAAACAAGTGCAAGAAACTGTGGGACCTGTAGCTTGTCATTCAAGATTAGTGACTACCAATCCAAAGAGTTAGATTACTTCAACTTGTACTCCTAACACTAAACTCAATGAGAAGAAAGTCTCTTCGTTAAACCAATCTATATTAGACTCGCTAACCATTTTAGTGTTATTAGACCTTGATCACTACCAAACAAATCACATAACGAGGAACTACGCGTCCCATCATCGACATGACTCGAGTTGACACTATGCCTTGCATATGTCACCACTCCATAGCCTTACTAGGTACATGATAGTTACTAGTTGTTCTATAATGATCTCAATCGACTCCTTGGCACTGACAAATAAACAGTAATACTTTACCAGGGTCAAACTGTTGACCCTTATCACGTTATGAGCTGACTTTGACTAATCACGGGTTTGCTACGAGAAACCGACCTACTTGGACTAATTCCTTTTTCCTTTAGCTATACACTATGAATACTCCATGAAAGTCAATAGAACACGATAACTTACAGTAGATAGTCATATCATGACTCGCTAGACGACTTTAACCTCACGTAAACAAGGTCTACAGGCATGACCAAGAGAGCTAATAACTCGAGTTTCAACTCTTGTTATAGCCTCAACACACAATCATACACTAACAAGTCAATTCATAGCACTTAATCAACAAGACTAGCATATCCAAGACATAACCAAACCATTCCCCGTAAGGTTTTCAATTTACAATTCACACCAACTACAATTCATATATGCCATCACGCAACTCAATCAGTTTGCAATTCAAGAATCAAGTAGTTAATCACTAAACATTCTCAAGGCCAAAAGATGGACAAAGTATGGGAGGTGGGTGGGTCTAACACAACAACACACACAAGAACAAAAAATAAAATAAAGTGCCACTTTAAATGAAATAAGGCTCACCCTTATCCACAATAATAATTCGTCCTAATGCGAACATAAAAAAAAAAACCAACAAGCTAGATACTTAAATGAAATAGGTGACGATAAAATTAACATCAAGACGGAATGTCACCCCAGAGTTCCCGTAAACAAATGGAACTAAATTTCGCATTATGCGACTCAAACTTGAACTTATAGCACACTCTCGGCTATGCATCAAATTAAAATCACAACCAAACAAAGATATACTCGATATGATTTGCCTTTACTAGCCAATCATACCAAACATGGAAGCAAGCACAACTAAACTTGAATCAAACATAGAACTCAACTAGTTCCACACTTACCCAACTCATTGACGTTATCAAGTCAAACATCCACATAAGAGGGATCTACAACAACTACCATACGCAACAACCACATGTAATCCCTTACTTCCCATATCTCAATCTTACCTCGGCTTTTCAAATTTTAATACCTCATTTATTTAGTCTTACTTAAGGTTACAACCTCAAAGTTACAACTCTAGGCACACCCTACTAAGTCACAAAGATCTACCTCAAGGTAGGGATGGATCCAACTTCCAATCAAAACAATGATTAAAACTTTCGTACTTTATTCTTCATCATTAACACGCACCCCCGCCGGTGGTCTTAATGGTGATGAACAATCCACGTAGGGAGAAGTACTTTCTCCTAAAAACATATTTTCAAAATTTTCAAAATAACAAAGGAATTTGGAGATCCCGACAGGTTCTAAACCGATGGTCACAACTCTAGGTCTCAATCCTAGGCCACAACTCAAGGACAACCTCCAGGGCAAACCTAAGACCCTACACCTTGGCTCTAAACTGGTGGCTCATCCTCTAGACCATTCTAAGCTCATGTCTAGGCTCTAGCCATAAACTCGAACCGTTGGCTCTGATACCAATCTAACAACCCCGAATTTCCACATTCTTTAGAAAACATATCGAGTACAAAGCATGGAAAATTCAAGAGTCGTTATGCCGCGGTTATTAAACATTTAATAACAAAGAAGGCAAAAGGTACTACTACTAGTACATAAATTAATTATTAACTATTACAACTAAAAGAAAATGTAATTAATTAATACACTCCTATAACAAACCATAATTCTAAACTATTGCAGCGGAAGTCTTAACTTTAATAAGTCTATATCTAGGTGAAGTCAACGCTCTCACCCAATATAAGCTAGTCACCATCAAGCCCTGCACATTGAAGACATGTAATATCAGCCAAAAAGGCTGAGCAAGATTTCATACCAATAACAACTTTGAACTATCCAATGTGCAGGTGGAATACATACATAGTATTCCACAAAATCATTTCACTTGTACAACATTCAACTTGAATATAATAGACAACCTTCAATAATTCAAATCCACTTTACTTTATTTCTAAACCATTCTGTAAAACTTTCAAATATAACCTTTCGTAATCTGTGAGTAGGAAGTAGTAAAAATCCAATGAGCTAGCTAGGCTCACTGGATAAGGTAAACACCAAAGCCCCTAGTATGCATACCCCTAACTCGATAACGAACCGAGAAGGAAGACAATTGGCAAGAGTATTGATCAACATACTCCCAACTACTAAATAGATTGTTGAGACACCGTTAACTCAACCTACTTTCCATACTCGAGGAATACCGCTTACCGACAACCCCACATTTTATACAATCTTAGTAAACTTAGTAACAATGAGGAACTTCCTCCTTTTAATAATCTCAAACTTATCTCACGAGGAACTTCCTCCTTTTAATAATCTCAAACTTGTCTCACGAGGAACTTCCTCCTTTTAATATAATTCTCTTAAATAATCTCATAAATTATTTTGATATAAATATCGTCAAAACAATTAAAGCTCCATAAATAACATCGTGAAAATGATTCCAAACTCAATATAAATCACAAATCAATATGAAATACTTTTGAAATAATCTGTACAAGCTTAGTATGAAATCTTACCTTATTAGCAAGCCACAATCAACCAATCTCAATCACAAGTCAAAAAGGTTCCTTTACGAACCCGGAATCTACAATATAATAATATAGTATAAGTCACTAGACTATACTTCATACAGTTCATCTAAAAATAGCACAAGCTAGTTAATAGGCTTTCACTAAACTGGAAACAACTCAACTTGTCACAATCTAAGAAGTCACAAATTAAAGTTCATAGATTAAAGGTCAATGGAAGCAACCTGAGCAATAAACCTAGATAGTCAAATAATAAGGATGGAGTTGACTCTAATACTAAAAGTCCATTAATAAAACATTCATAAGAAAACATTGAAACTTAAAACATTCGAAACTAACTATACTTTTTATCAATTTCAGCAGAAACTTAAAATGGACATACCTTCCTCCTACGATATCCAAATCAAGCGTTTCTTGAGCCTATCCTGAGTAAAATTTCGATACGAACAACTTTTGTGAGATAGTATATTTGCTAAAAATGCCCAGAAACTGCTTAAAACCGTATTTTACGAACTGACGGGTAATTCATACGAGATACACTATAAATTACTTTGAACACAAGTTTACTTAACATTCCATTAATCTCAACTAACTACTAAACACCTAAATAAACATCCTATTCATTCAATTACACACCCAAACAATTAAAATCAAAACCCCCAATTTAATTTATCTCAAGAACCCTAAACTAACAAAACCCCAAATTCGAAAATTAAACCAAAAACTGAAATTAAAACATGACAAAGAATCTTACTTGATTAATAAAGTGATTGGAATGTAAAAGAGTGTAAAAAGACCCGAAATCCGCAAGCCCGAAAAAAAAACCAATTCCCCTCTTCAAAACTAACAAAACAAAGATGAAGATGGAGATGATGATTGATGGCAACTTTGTAGTATAAATGATTTCCTTGGTTGAAGCAAGAAGTAGAGAGAAAGGAAGAAAAATGATGAGATGAGGTCTCGTGGGTTTAGAGAAGATGGAAGCAGTACAACTCCCCTACTTTCTTTTTCTTTCGTTCTTCTTCTCTCTCTTTTTCGTTCCTCTTTCTTTTCTTTTTTTCTTTATAATACTAATATATTTGTAGTTAGGTACTTAACCTTGGGAATTTAGGAATTAACTTTTGACCCCTTTTAAGGTAAAGTCAATTAGTGAGAAGTAAAATATATTTAATAAAAGAATATTTTAGTTTATTTTTGGAAACTATAATAATATAAATAATTACTAAATAATATAAAAATACGGGGTGTTACAGTCTGACCTGTCAGAAAGTAAAGATCGACCATAAGAGACCAATGGGGAAGGTTCAATCCTTAGAGGTTCCTGGATGGAAGTGGGATTCTATATCAATGGACTTTGTGACTGCTTTGCCAAAGACGAGAAATGGCAATGATACTATTTGGGTTATCGTGGACCGTCTGACGAAGTCTGCTGTATTCGTGCCGATCAAAGAAACATCGAAGAAGAAGCAACTTGCCAAGACGTATATCAAGCACGTGGTGAGACTGCATGAAGTCCCGAAGGACATCATTTCAGATCGTGATTCGAGGTTTCTCTCGAAATTTGGCAAAAGGTCCAGTTGAATCTTGGAACAACGTTGAAGATGAGTATTGCGTTTGATCATACGACCGATGGTCAGACTGAAAGGACCAATCAGACTATGAAAGATATGTTGAGAGCGTGCGCGATTGATTTCCAAGGAAGTTGGGAAGATCACTTGGATTTGATCGAGTTTTCATATAACAATAGTTACCATGCGAGTATTAAGATGGCTCCATTTGAGGCGTTGTATGGAAGGAAGTGTAGAAGTCCCATTTTTTGGAATGATTTTAGTGAAAATGTAGTGTTGGGGACTGAATTTAATGAGGAGACCGTCAAGAATGTGAAGTTGATTCAAGCTAGAATTCAAGCTGCTCAAGATAGGCAGAAAAGCTATGCTGATATGAAGCGAAGAGAAGATGAATTCGCAGTTGGTGATAAGGTGTTTTTGAAAGTGTCACCGACAAAAGGTGTGATGAGATTTGGCAAGAAGGGCAAATTAAGTGCCAAGTATGTTGGCCCATATGAGATTTTGCAAAGAGTTGGGAAGGTAGCCTATAAGATGGCTTTACCAATGGAGTTTGAAAAGATGCATGACGTATTTCACATTTCTCAACTTAAGAGACATATCCCCGATGAGAATCATGTTCTGGAGTCCGAAAGAATTCAAATCGATAGTAGCCTCACTGTAGGCGTGTTTTTATTTCGCCTACGCGGTGTGAGCGCGCATTATATTTGACTACCCCATTGTTAAGGTTTTATTGAAAATTATTTTAAAAGAAGTCGCCAACAATTCTTTTTAGGAAGAATCATAAACCTAATTAGATATGGGAAAACCATAGGGACAAATTATCCAATGTAGATTTCCCCGTCTAGACTCCATAGATGGTCAAAATGAACCAAAGATTGAGTTCGGGGGTGAGGGTACGAATATGGTCATAATGAACCACATTCACCCAAAGTTGGCCTCTACTAAATATCGATTCATTACAAATTTTATGCCCAAGAATAACCATATAATGTTTTTATACACCCTAAAAATATTTAGTCTAGGTTGGTTCAAGAAACACATAAAAGACTATTTTTTAGTGATATGTTATTATGCAATCATATTACAAGGTTCCTAACAGGTTGTCCAAATTAATCTGATTAATGTTAGAACAGTTCACATTGGTGTGCCTGACACGGCCAGCCCAATCAGATTTAAACATGTGTAAACGCGTTTTTGAAAAGATAGAAAAGAAAGTTTACGTCTTACACAGGACTTGCGTCAGACGCAGGACTTGCGTCAGACGCAGGACTCTGTGTGAGTCACAAGTCCACGTGTCAGGCGCTCATTGGCTCGCCTGACGCGTTCAGGCCAATGCGCTGGACGCACGTGGCGAGCTGAGCGCAACCGCCGCGTCCGGCGCATATTCCAACATATTCGTTTTTTGATTCTACGCGTCTTTCGAAGATACTTTTTTTATCCCTAAAATCCGGGGATTGAATTTCACGGAATAAAGAATCTGATTTGTATTTAAAATATTTATCAAAGATAAAAATATTTATAAAAAATATTTATTAAAATAATAAATATTTAATTGGGCTCTTAAACGGACTTAAAATATTTTATGGGCTTAAAATACAATTAATCATCATGAACAATTAATTGGGCTTTAGAATATCATTTCAAAACACAATTTTAGATTGGTTCTTTAGATTGCTCTTCCGTTGGGTCACGCCAACTAATACCGCGGTATGTTTTATCATTGGATCCTTAAATGGAGAGACACGATTATGTGTCTACAGAAACCCCCACTTTGACTAAGGTTCAGGAAACCGATAGTCAAAGTATACGGTGTCGGGACGGAGAATGATTCTAAACGCTCTGCAGTTTAGAACTGATCTATATACGTCGGTCTCTGCAAAACAAAGTTAGTATGCAGGATAATAACTACTAGCAATTTGATTACCTGCAGAAGAAGATGTTAGCAGATAGGTGCAAACAACTCACATAAAGCACATAGTGATGCAAATAACACAAACTTAGACTCTCTATGGATGCATGAGACGCTATGCAAGGATTAAGGTTATGCAAAGCTAAGGGATGACACGTCATGCAAGGTCAGGGTTATGCAAGACTAGAATGTATGTAATGCAATGCAAGGTCAGGATTTTGCAAGGATGCAATGCAAGGTCAGGATTTTGCAAGGCTAGAAGATGTGTAGAATGATCGAATGATTAGAAAGGAATAGAATAGTTTTCGAAAACTGTTTTTTGTAAGTAATCGGGGTCCGTAAACGAGGTCCACATATTACAACTTTTCGGGAGTTTGATTTGAATAGGAGGAACCACCACACATAGGAAGCCTCCACTTTGGGTGAGATTGCCTTGAATTAGCGTTAAATGACCATGCCCCGGCATTATTTAGGCACTACCCAAGGGGTTGCCGCTATTGCTGACTTTTGCTGCAGGCGAAATTGGTAATCTACCGTCTTCAACCATATCCTGTAGAGCATGCTTCAAAGTCCAGCAGTGTGATGTCATATGCCCGTTTCCCTGATGGTAATTGCAATAGGCATTGTGATTCCATTTACTGGATCTTTTCTCAGGAGCAGGGTCCGGAGTAGGACCAATAGGCTGAAGTGCTCCTTTTGCATGAAGCCTCATGAAGGCTTCTTCTAGAGTCATGCCCAATGGAGTGAATGTCCTTTGAGGTCCTTGATCACCTCTCTTGTAAGTAGTTAGGGCATTGATGTCGTTGCTTTTAGAAGTAGAAGGGTTGTTATTACTCTTCTTGAAAGAGTTGCTGTTGTTGGAACTCTTGTTCTTGTTGGCTTATACCTCTTCTTCGATCAGCAGGCCCACCTTATAGAGCTTCGTGAAAGACTCTATGGGTTGGAATTTGAGATGATCCCCATACTTATTTCAAAAGTTTCAGAAGACACGTCTGAAAAGGTGAGAACTCGTTTGACGAGTCTGGGAGTAGGTTGACCTTGTATCCTCTCTGTCGCGCGTTCCCAAGTTATAATCTCACGACCTGTCCTGAACAGAAATCGAATGGACCTCGTAAATTTTAAGAAATGATGCTTCGAAGTGAGAAATGGAAATGAAGGATGGAGAAATGGAAATGGAGATGAGAGATGAGAAATGAAAGGGGAGATGGAAATGAAAATGGGAACGATGGCGACATGAGCCAAACTATATGCAGATGCAAATGTGGACTGGACTGTACTGGACTGGACTAGCCTATGCAAACGGACTAGACTCAGAAGGATTGCCTATGCTAGCTTCGCTAGGCTTAGGAAGGAATTGGCTTGACCAGACTTGATAATTTTGGGCAATTATGGACTTAGGGCAGACTAGCTTCGCTAGACTCGAGGATTTGGACTGCTATATACGTAAGATAGGAGTAGCTTCGCTAAACTCGGAGGGTGCCTTTATGGTCTTAGGGATGACTAGCTTCGCTAGGCCAAGGTGCCGTTATGGACTTACAGGGATGGCTAGCTTCGCTAGGTCAAGGTGCCGTTATGGACTTAGAGGGTGCCGTTATGGACTTACAGGGATGACTAGCTTCGCTAGGTCAAGGTGCCGTTATGGACTTAAAGGGTCCCGTTATGGACTTACATGGATGACTAGCTTCGCTAGGTCAAGGTACCGTTATGGACTTAGAGGGTGCCGTTATGGACTTACTGGGATGACTAGCTTCGCTACGTCAAGGTGCCGTTATGGACTTACAGGGATGACTAGCTTCGCTAGGTCAAGGTACCGTTATGGACTTAGAGGGTGCTGTTATGGACTTACAGGGATGACTAGCTTCGCTAGGTCAAGGTGACGTTATGGACTTAAAGGGTGCCGTTATGGACTTACAGGGATGACTAGCTTCGCTAGGTCAAGGTGCCGTTATGGACTTAAAGGGTGCCGTTGTGGACTTACAGGGATGACTAGCTTCGCTAGGTCAAGGTGCCGTTATGGACTTAAAGGAAATGCTAGCTTCGCTAGACTTAATGGTTTGGACTTCGTCCTATATGGGTTTGGAATTGGACTGGACTGACTTAGGAAATGAGTTGGGCCTTATGTGCACCTAATTTTGGACTTAGTCTATATTGGTTTGAAGTTGGACTTGGAAATGCACATGGGCTTGACATTGAAAATGGATTGAAATAGACTTGGACTGGGCTTGACATAGACTAGGGTTCACATAAAGATGCAAATGGGCCTAGATTTTGACATGGGCTAGACTTATATGGGCCTAAGACGGACTCTAATGCTAGTGGGCCTAATATGAATGCAAGTGAATTGGATTGATTGGATTGGATTAAAGGTGCTTGGACTGGGTTTAGAATTTTCGAAATTTGTTTTTGAAAGGAACCCCTTGTTTTTATCTTTTATTAGGAAAAGATGATGGATTAATTTGAAAAATATTTTTTTTATTGAATAGGTGGTATGATGATGATTAGTAAATGTTTTCGAAAAAGGTAGAATAGAAGAGGGTGTAGGATTGATTTTGAAAAATGTAATTTTTGAAATCGGTGAATATGGTAAGGTAAGATTGATAGGGAATATTAGTTGAACGGCAGGGAGAAGGTAGACATGCATGACAATTCTAACTCTACCATGACCAATTTTTTTTCTAGATGCACTTTTTTTTAAGGACAGACTCAACCTTGCATGAAAAGACTGATTTTTGAATTAGGTGAGACCTTTGATTAGACCATGTACTACGCGAATGCAGACAGACAAACATAGGACTGTACATAGGATCGACCATTATGACGACTAAATCGACAAAAAGCGTGCGATGCACAGACTGCGTGCCGCGCAAGCATTGCTGCGCGCGGCGCGGGAGTGTTGCGCCAGGCGCAACTTAATGCGCTTGGCGCACTACTCCCCGACACATTTTTCGGGGATTTAGGCGACAAATAGGCCGATTGACTAATTTTTGTTTGTATTTAGACACGATTTTAGGTACGAGCATAATAATGACAATTTGACAAGATAATAACAGGCAAAAATTGCAATCACAAGCAAATGTCATGTAACATGGATGCAAAAGTTCCAACCTAAAGTCTAGTTCTATGTTTCAAACTATTGGTCAGGTTTAGGTTCAGTCTGAAAGGGTCCATGACTAAGAGATTAATCCTACGCTTCGTACCCCTGCTTAAAGAGGTGGCCACGTGTAAGACGCACTCCAGTTCTCAAGTCAGGAACAAGAGAACAATGCCATGGTTGGGTAGGTTTGCTTATGACTAAGATCCAACACTATCGCTCAGGAAGCTTTTTGGAAGGACAAAGCGCAAACCCCCCGGGGTGGCCTCACACATAGAACATGTGCTAATGAGGCAAGGTAGATTATCCTTATGGTGGCTGAACAATAGCCATGCATATGCAAAACTGTATATTATTCAAAGGCATAAAAGGAGAATGAATCGTATTTTTCAAGTTTCACCCACTCATTTAAAAAAATTTAATATTTTTAAAATCCTCCCCAGTGAAGTCGCCAAATTGTAGGCGTGTTTATATTTCGCCTACGCGGTGTGAGCGTGCATTATATTTGACTACCCCATTGTTAAGGTTTTATTGAAAATTGTTTTGAAAGAAGTCGCCAACAATTCTCTTTAGGAAGAATCATAAACCTAATTGGATATGGAAAAACCATAGGGACAAATTATCCAATGTAGATTTCCCCTTCTAGACTCCATAGATGGTCAAAATGAACCAAAGATTGAGTTCGGGGGTGAGGGTACGAATATGGTCATAATGAACCACATTCACCCAAAGTTGGCCTCTACTAAATATCAATTCATTACAAATTTTATGCCCAAGAATAACCATATAATGTTTTTATACACCCTAAAAATATTTAGTCAAGGTTGGTTCAGGAAACACATAAAAGACTATTTTTTAGTGATATGTTATTATGCAATCATATTACAAGGTTCCTAACAGGTTGTCCAAATTAATCTGATTAATGTTAGAACAATTCACATTGGTGTGCCTGATGCGGCCAGCCCAATCAGATTTAAACATATGTAAACGTGTTTTTGAAAAGATAGAAAAGAAAGTTTGCGTCTTACACAGGACTTGCGTCAGACGCAGGACTCTGTGTGAGTCATAAGTCCACGTGTCAGGCGCTCATTGGCTCACCTGACGCGTTCTGGCCAATGCGCTGGACGCACGTGGCGCGCTGAGCGCAACCGCCGCGTCCGGCCCATATTCCAACATATTCGTTTTTTGATTCTACGCGTCTTTCGAAGATACTTTTTTTATCCCTAAAATCTGGGGATTCAATTTCATGGAATAAAAAATCTAATTTGTATTTAAAATATTTATCAAGATAAAAATATTTATAAAAAATATTTATTAAAATAATAAATATTTAATTGGGCTCTTAAACGGACTTAAAATATTTTATGGGCTTAAAATACAATTAATCATCATGAACAATTAATTGGGCTTTAAAGTATCATTTCAAAACACAATTTTAGATTGGTTCTTTAGATTGCTCCTCCGTTGGATCACACCAATTAATACCGCGGTATGTTTCATCATTGGATCCTTAAATGGGGAGACATGATTATGTGTTTACACTCACGTATGAGGAAAGACCTGTGAAAGTCTTGGATAGAAAGGTGCGTAGTACATGCAATAAGGATGTGAATATTGTGAAAGTGCTTTGGTCTAACCATGAGTCCGAAGAGGCAACGTGGGAAGCCGAAGAGGAAATAAAGAAGAAATATCCTGAATTATTCATTGAGGCGAGTTACGAGGGCGTAACTCGTTTTCTTTAAGGGGGGTAGAATGAGATCAAAGAGAGTCAAGTTGCCTTATTTTATGGTATTTTTATGCATTTTCATGCGTATTTTGGCGATTTGCACATGTTAGTGCAAAATAAATTGGTTCTCCGCATAGAAAAATGTGTTCATGATTAACACAAGTGGTTTTAAAGTTGGTAAAGTGTGCACACGTTGTGACACAAGTATTTCCAAATGGACGTTTTGAGTCAAAATTTTGAAACTGTGAGGGTTTTTGTGTCAAGTTTCGGGACGAAACTATTTTTAAGAGGGGTAGACTGTTATCCCCCACAATTTTATGAATTTTTTAAATATATTTAAGGTATATTTATATATATTTTAGTATTTAAATAAGAAATTTCTTAAAGTGTTGACTATTTTAAAGCCAAAAGGATTATTTAATGTTTTTAAATAATCCAATATTTTAGTGAATCATACTTTGAAAATTATTTTATAATGTAATTAGTTGAGTTGTAGTACAAATATTTTAATATTGGGTAGAGGAGCCCAAACACCTACAATTTTATATGATCACCTTTAATTTAACGGTTTTTTCACCAAGTACCCCCGAGTTTTCAAAAAATTCACGTGGTACCCTCCAACTTTTCAAAATACACGGGGTACCCCTAAATTTCATAATAATTCACGTGGTACCCTCAAATACCCTTAATGACTAACGGCGTTAACCGCCGTTAGCCATTAACCCTAATTTTCTCTTTTTAAACCCTAATTAACCTCTAATCCTAACCCTAATCCTAACCTCTATATCTAACCCTAACCCTAAACCTAACCCTAACCACCCCTCCCCCCCACCCTCCCACCACCCCTACGGCCTCCCCCCCCTCCCACCACCCCCCCCCCCCCCCCACCCCACCCCCCCCCCCCACCCCCACCCCCCCCCCTCCCTCCCCCCACCCCGTCGACACCCTCTCCCCCCCCCCCGCAGCCCCACCGCTCCCCGGCCCGTCGACACCCCATCCCCACCCCGCCCACCGCTCCCCACCCGTCGACACCCCACCCCCACCCCCGCCGTCGAATCCCTCCTCCCCCCCCTCGTCGAATTCACCCCCCAAATCCGCGGCCCGGTTCGCGTCGTCGGCCTAGTTCGCGTCGCGGCCCGGTTCGTGAATTCCGCAATCCACGGGGGTGGGGGGGATGGGTCCGCAATTGACGGGGGGTGGGGGAATGGGCGCACAAATCGACGGGGAGGGGGGTGGGGGAAATCGACGAGGGAGAGGGGCTGCTGCAGGGGATGGAGGTGGGGGGGGGGGGGGGTGGGGTGTCGACTGGGTGGGGGGAGGGAGGGGGCTGCGGGGGTGGTGGGAGGGTGGGGGAGGGGTGGTTAGGGTTAGATTTAGGGTTTAGGGTTAGATATAGGGGTTAGGATTAGGGTTAGGATTAGAGGTTAATTAGGGTTTAAAACAGATAATTAGGGTTAATGACTAATGGCGGTTAACGCTGTAACACCCCAGAAATTCAAAAGCGGAAAAAAAAAGAATTAATATATTTAATAGGACGATGGCGGAAACATCGTCTTTTGGGAATGTCACTACTACAAGAATAGTGTTTAAATAACTAAGTGATAAAAACAAACTTAAGTAAATACTATAAATAAATTAATTACTTAGTTTAAAATCGAAATGAGAAAACTATCTCAAACTAAAAAGAAGTCTAGAACTAAAACACCTAATAGAATATTTCTCGCATCTCAACCAGAGCCCAAAATCAAAGAAAATCCCCATCAATAAAACCTGCAAAATATACAACAAATATCCACAATCAGTGGGGAGTAACTAACAGCTCTCCCAGCCCAATATAAGATTCAAATAGCAATTTTAAGTAAAGTTAAAATAAATGTTACTACACAGCAACATGCTTCTAATAACAATAAGTAAATCAACAATAGTGAACTTAAGATAATCATACAAGATCCATAGCATAAGCCTCCAAAATAATTAAACAAAATAATATAATAGGTTTTGAGAAAGAGCAGAACGCCAGTGGATCGCAACCCACTTCCTAAGGTTTGTCAGATCGAAATCTCCAGACAGCCTATGGGCTTACGTTCCCTCGCCTCGTGTCTAAGAATGGCCAAACTCCCGATGCGGGATAGTACCCGGCTCGGTACTTCCCAACCTCTCGGACGACAATCAATCGGTAATACCCCTAAATCGCAACCTAGGTGGTTGGCATGTTCTTCACCGGGGACTACATCTATCCCACCGGATATCTTAATCTCAATAAAACAGTTCTACAAATAAATATAATAATTTATTCATCCATTAATCCTCAAATATAAATAATAAGGATGCCCTTAAGGCCTTACACCCAAAATCAGCAGAAACTAGGATCGCAATACAAGAGTTTCAATTCAACAATATTTATTCTTCCCAAAGTATTAGTAATAATAATACTAATAAAATCATTTCACCAGACTAAAAAGAATAGACCTTCATTAAAACATAATTATACACCAAAAACACAGTATAATCAAATACTCTAACTACTACACTCTCGTTGTCTGAGTTTGGGTACAAGGTTAATTACAACATTAGTTATAATACCCCCGGTACATAACTCTTGGCGAAACGGTACTAAAGACAATATTATTCTCCCTCGAGTACTGTAACATCGACAACTTAGATATTGATTAATGAAAGTACAACATTATTATAATCTCAATTTAATTACAAACAACAATACCATCATAAAATAAATAAGACACTCACAATATAACTAAAAGTAAATATATCATTCAACTCAATAATAAAAATAAATAAATAAATAAAACATGCAACAACTCTTCAAAAAGCTCCATATATCAAGATTTCACCTCAAAACAAGTCTTAACATGCTTCAACACAACAAGGTACGCCTTTTGAAATGGTTTTAAACATAAGCAGCAACTTCAAATAGACATAACTTTCAGAATACACAGCATTTTTATGAAATTCTAAATGCATGTTAAAGATTATCTCAATAGCTTTCCAAAAAGTGGTCATATGCTCAATTCTGAGGTAAAACGACTGAGATATGACACTTTGAACATACACTGTCCAAACTAGTCGCGGGTCGTGAAATAGCTCGCGGGCCGCGAAAGACCTTCTGTTTCTTTTCCTCGTGCACAACAATAGGTATGCTATTTCACCCAAATTTTCACCACATATACTCATACATCAAAATGAAACATACCCAAACCAATATATGATTATACCATAGAAATTAACTAGTTTAACATGAGGATTAACATAAAACATAAATTACATAGCCCCCAAACATGATAATTCAACATAAAATAACTATTCTAACATGATTAATCACAAATACATGAATCATAGCCCAAAATAAATAAATTTCCAGATTACTAAAACCACAAGAATTCATCCAAAACTACACCCAACCTTAAACAACATTCAATAAACATGCTTAAACATAACCCTAACATCATGCTACTAATTTTTCACAAATTCCTAATACTTTCATGATAATAATACATATAACATCACAAGCATAACATTAGGCATGAAGAATAATATTTATCCAATCCTAACATGATACTAACATGAATAAAAATAACAAGAACAATTCTAATAGCACCATAATATATTCCTAAGCCTAATAACATGATTTCTAGCCTACTAACATAAATCCTAACAATACCAAAATCACTACTCTAATCCTAACGTGCTAGAAGAGATGCTAGTTACCTTGATTTTAGGTGGAAAATAATATTAGAATGGCAAAGAAAGAAGAGAATAACATTGCTCCCGAAAACTCCAAGAAAACCGGATGAGTCGTCTGTTTGAAATGGAAACTGCAGATGCGTCTTTCACTTTCTTCAAAAACAAATTATACCAGGAGCAAGATCTTTCCGATTAGATGAATTTTCACTACTCACACGTCCAATTCCGATAAGAGACAAAGGAGATATGATGCAAACAAGTTAGGTGTGCAGAAATGGCCGAAAATGCGAGAAGGGAGAAGAAGAAGAGTTGTAATGCGTTTTTCCTGATTGTTTCCAGCTTTTGGAGGGGGGTTAAAGTGCAGAAAGTAATGAGATTATTCACCTCATTAATCAAAGAGTTTAAGGGTGCATTAAGGTGGGTTAATGGGGGGTTAATGGTGGCAATTGATATGGGGTTTATGAAGGTTTGACTCCTCATCTCTTGGTGGTTACAAAGAGGGTTAGAAGATGCTAATACTATGCTTAATACTCCTCTAAATTTCGGACATCATAAAAAGGAAATGGGGTTGCAAAATTCGTTACGTTGGTCGGTCCAAAGTATAATTAACGCTTAAAATAAAATCACACGCTACCTAATTTTATAGAATAAAAATTACTAACTATATTATAAAACAAATACGCACATTAATAATAATAACAAATAAAATTCCTAAATAAATATCTACACTTTAAATTAATAATCACAACAACATAATACAATAATTAAATAATTATACACTTTCAAAAATAGTTTTTAATAATAAATTATTTTATTTTAATGGCAAATATCATTTTTAATGTAAACAACGCCAAAAATAAAGATTGAAAATTACGGGGTGTTACAATCACTCCCCCTTAAAGGAGTTTCGTCCTCGAAACTTCAAAACAACCAAGAGATCAAAAGAAAATACTCTAGATAAGGAACATTAAGAAAAACACACATCAATGGATTTTATTAAGAACTAAACAACTTTGCGGGTATAACATTTGATATCTCAAATAATATACATTTTATTTTGGAAGACCAAAAAGAGTTGTATTGTAAAGAAGTATGGTAACAACCATCATTTATAAAATGTGAAAGAACCAAAGACAAGTAGGTAAAAACGCTTGCACAATAAACTATAGGTAATTTTGCAAAAGAAGCAGGAATAAATATTTACGTAAAATTATAAAAGAATAAATCTGAACATACATAAATATTTTCAGAAAAGAAACGAAGAAGCAAAAGTTCGTAAATTGATAGCCAAACCAATTTAAAT
Organism: Beta corolliflora; assembly: GCA_947648045.1. Taxonomy (NCBI): domain Eukaryota; kingdom Viridiplantae; phylum Streptophyta; class Magnoliopsida; order Caryophyllales; family Amaranthaceae; genus Beta; species Beta corolliflora. Next base: position 1,102,012 of record CANSZD010002913.1, read on the forward strand.
AGAGATAACCACACATGCTTATACTCCACTTAAAGAGATAAGAACACTTTAATAAAGAGTAGCTAACTGCTTTATTAAAATAGCACGTACGAACTCAAGTCAAGACATATGTTATAAGAGCGTACGCCTCCTAAACATATATATGAAATTTAAAGTTCGCAAAAGAAATTGATAACTTTAAAATAAATTTCACAACGACGAAACACTAATAATAAATAGGCGATAAAATACTAAATAATAAACAACAATTTTAAAATTTGCCAAGTCGACACAAATGTGCATGGAACCACCCATTGCAACCTAGTATCAACAAAACAATATTTGAAAGTCTTCTTATCAAATCGACATTAAAGTTTACCGGAATCACCCAATATAAACTTAATATCAACTCAAAAAGAAAACTAACTCAAAATAGATAAAATGTGTCAACTTATCAAATTGACATACAAGTCAAAGGAATCACCCATTATGACTCAATATCAACTCAAACAAGTTTAAAATTTAGACTTATCAAATTGACATACAAGTCAAAGGAATCACCCATTATGACTTAATATCAACTCAAACAAGTTTTAGATTTCGGCTAAAAATAATTTTCTTTTCAAAGAGAATAGCAAAATATTAACAATAACAAAACTTGAATATCAAAATATAATTCTAATATAAGTATAAAATTTATTAAGAGCAAATGTATAAAATATTATTTGAAATATGAGCTCAAGTTCGAAAGTTTTGTAAATGACAAAAAAAAATAAATATGAAGTACTCACATAAAACCAGCACTTCGTTGAAAGAAATAGACGATATATATTGTCTCACATAATAAAACACACTATTAAGCAACCATAAAAATAGAATAACAGCAATGCACTATACATGACTATGTTAAAATAAAATAGAAGTTTATTTTTAAAATGCACAACACAAAACAATTTAAACACGTAACTCAACCCCGAACTAGAGGGCTATAAATCACTTCGCTTTCACTGTGCACTCTGATAACAAGAAAGGTTAAACGTAGGAGGCCCTGCAAATAAGATTAGCAAACTTGGTAGACTAATTCCACCAATAAACAAGTAACTATACATATTATATATGCTCCACAAGCATGAGAGCACACCACATTCCATAAGGCTTACTCTTACTTACTCTACCCATCTTTCTCTCATTATAGCGAAACTACAAAACTTAATTCTAAACAGATTTTATCTTGTAAGACTAACTAATAATTCTAACGAATTATTAGCAACTCTTTTCAGAGTTTAGGAGCGTTTTGCTCTGATACCAACTGTAACACACCAGAAATTCAAAAGCGGAAAAGAAAAAGAATTAATATATTTAATAGGACGATGGCGGAAATATCGTCTTCTGGGAATATCACTACTACAAGAATAGTGTTTAAATAACTAAGTGATAAAAGCAAACTTAAGTAAATACTATAAATAAATTAATTACTTAGTTTAAAATCGAAATGAGAAAACTATCTCAAACTAAAAAGAAGTCTAGAACTAAAACACCTAATAGATTATTTCTCGCATCTCAACCCGAGCCCAAAATCAAAGAAAATCCCCATCAATAAAACCTGAAAAATATACAACAAATATCCACAATCAGTGGGGAGTAACTAACAGCTCTCCCAGCCCAATATAGGATTCAAATAGTAATTTTAAGTAAAGTTAAAATAAATGTTACTACACAACAACATGCTTCTAATAACAATAAGTAAATCAACAATAATGAACTTAAGATAATCATACAAGATCCATAGCATAAGCCTCCAAAATAATTAAACAAAATAATATAATAGGTTTTGAGAAAGAGTAGAACGCCAGTGGATCGCAACCCACTTCCTAAGGTTTGTCAGATCGAAATCTCCAGACAGCCTATGGGCTTACGTTCCCTACTGCCTATGTCTAAGAATGGCCAAACTCCCGATGCAGGATAGTACCCAGCTCAGTACTTCTCAACCTCTCGGACGACAACAATTAATCCAGGTAATACCCCAAAATCGCAACCTAGGTGGTTGGCATGTTCTTCACCGGGGACTACATCTATCCCACCGGATATCTTAATCTCAATAAAACAGTTCTACAAATAAATATAATAATTTATTCATCCATTAATCCTCAAATATAAATAATAAGGATGCCCTTAAGGCCTTACACCCAAAATCAGCAGAAACTAGGATCGCAATCCAAGAGTTTCAATTCAACAATATTTATTCTTCCCAAAGTATTAGTAATAATAATACTAATAAAATCATTTCACCAAACTAAAAAGAATAGACCTTCATTAAAACATAATTATACACCAAAAACACAGTATAATCAAATACTCTAACTACTACACTCTCGTTGTCTGAGTTTGGGTACAAGGTTAATTACAACATTAGTTATAATACCCCCGGTACATAACTCTTGGCGAAACGGTACTAAAGACAATATTATTCTCCCTCGAGTACTGTAACGTCGACAACTTAGATATTGATTAATGAAAGTACAACATTATTATAATCTCAATTTAATTACAAACAACAATACCATCATAAAATAAATAAGACACTCACAATATAACTATAAGTAAATATATCATTCAACTCAATAATAAAAATAAATAAATAAATAAAACATGCAACAACTCTTCAAAAAGCTCCATATATCAAGATTTCACCTCAAAACAAGTCTTAACATGCTTCAACACAACAAGGTACGCCTTTTGAAATGGTTTTAAACATAAGCAGCAACTTCAAATAGACATAACTTTCAGAATACACAGCATTTTTATGAAATTCCAAATGCATGTTAAATATTATCTCAATAGATTTCCAACAAGTGTTCATAAGCTCAATTCCGAGGTAAAACGACTGAGATATGACACTTTGAACATACACTGTCCAAACTGGTCGCGGGTCGTGAAATAGCTCGCGGGCCGCGAAAGACTTTCTGTTTCTTTTCCTCGTGCACAGCAATATGTATGCTATTTCACCCAAATTTTCACCACATATACTCATACATCAAAATGAAACATACCCAAGCCAATATATGATTATACCCTAGAAATTAACTAGTTTAACATGAGGATTAACATAAAACATAAATTACATAGCCCCCAAACATGATAATTCAACATAAAAAAACTATTCTAACATGATTAATCACAAATACATGAATCATAGCCCAAAATAAATAAATTTCCAGATTATTAAAACCACAAGAATTCATCCAAAACCACACCCAACCTTAAACAACATTCAATAAACATGCTTAAACATAACCCTAATATCATGCTACTAATTTTTCACAAATTCCTAATACTTTCATGATAATAATACATATAACATCACAAGCATAACATTAGGCATGAAGAATAACATTTATCCAATCCTAACATGATACTAACATGAATAAAAATAACAAGAACAATTCTAATAGCACCATAATATATTCCTAAGCCTAATAACATGATTTCTAGCCTACTAACATAAATCCTAACAATACCAAAATCACTACTCTAATCCTAACGTGCTAGAAGAGATGCTAGTTACCTTGATTTTAGGTGGAAAATAATATTAGAATGGCAAAGAAAGAAGAGAATAACATTGCTCCCGAAAACTCCAAGAAAACCGGATGAGTCGTCTGTTTGAAATGGAAACTGCAGATGCGTCTTTCACTTTCTTCAAAAACAAATTATACCAGGAGCAAGATCTTTCCGAGTAGATGAATTTTCACTACTCACACGTCCAATTCCGATAAGAGACAAAGGAGATATGATGCAAACAAGTTAGGTGTGCAGAAATGGCCGAAAATGCGAGAAGGGAGAAGAAGAAGAGTTGTAATGCGTTTTTCCTGATTGTTTCCAGCTTTTGGAGGGGGGTTAAAGTGCAGAAAGTAATGAGATTATTCACCTCATTAATCAAAGAGTTTAAGGGTGCATTAAGGTGGGTTAATGGGGGGTTAATGGTGGCAATTGATATGGGGTTTATGAAGGTTTGACTCCTCATCTCTTGGTGGTTACAAAGAGGGTTAGAAGATGCTAATACTATGCTTAATACTCCTCTAAATTTCGGACATCATAAGAAGGAAATGGGGTTGCAAAATTCGTTACGTTGGTCGGTCCAAAATATAATTAACGCTTAAAATAAAATCACACGCTACCTAATTTATAGAATAAAAATTACTAACTTTATTATAAAACAAATACGCACATTAATAATAATAACAAATAAAATTCCTAAATAAATATATACACTTTAAATTAATAATCACAACAACATAATACAATAATTAAATAATTATACACTTTCAAAAATAGTTTTTAATAATAAATTATTTTATTTTAATGGCAAATATCATTTTTAATGTAAACAATGCCAAGAATAAAGAGTGAAAATTACGGGGTGTTACAAACGCCGTTAGTCATTAAGGGTATTTGAGGGTACCACGTGAATTATTATGAAACTTAGGGGATACCTGGTGAATGTTGAAAACATGGAGGGTACCACGTGAATTTTTCGAAAACTCGGGGGTACTTGGTGAAAAAACCGTTTATTTAAATAACCCACAAAGCCCAATTTCCTTTTTGGACCCCTAATAGGGGAACCTATAAATACTCCCATCATTAAAAAAATTTTCCACATTACAAACACCCTAATTTTCTCTCCTCTCTTCTCTCTATCACGAGTCACTCTTCTTTCTCTCTCTCCTCACTCGACCTTCCTTTCTCCTCCTTCGGTCCTCCTTGGCTGCCAACAGCAGCCACCGGTGACGCCGCCAGCCGCGCCGCCCTCCCCTTTGCCGCGTGTTCCTTCTCTCTTTCTCCTTTGGTTATTTTCTTACTCCTCTATATTATTTTAAGGATTGGTTTTATGTTTTAAGTATTGTTTTGATGTTTTAATAATTAAAGTTTGCAACTTTGGTTATTTAAATATTTCTCCCGTTCTGTTTTAAATGAAACATTTGCTTTTTCACGCAACCCAACGCGCTTCTGTAATTATTAATATATTTAGTTGTGCACACGTAAAAAATATAAAAAAGTTAAAATTTGATAGTATGCATCGAGACGAATCTAACAAGATCCCACTTGACTATGTTTTTCTTTATATAATGGCGATAAATTAGAGTCAAAATTAATCAATGAATAGTGTCATTTCACCCAATGTTTCATTTAAAACAGAACGGAGGAAGTATAAATTTCAGATTATATATGAAAAAGTCCCCTATAACAAAACCCAAAACCCTAAACCTCTGCTGGCGTAGGATAAGGTGAGTGCTATCGTGCGCCGGCGTAGATTATGGGCCGGAAAAAGAAATCTTCCGGGCAGGTGAGTAGCTCGTCGACTCCGGGAGACCCTAGTAATGGTGAGCAAGGACCAAAAATACAACCTTTGATTTCGAGTGATGGTGACACTAATGGAATCGTAACGCGTGAAGTGGCAGCTACTAAAGTTTCAGCGGTGGAGGTTCAGGTAGTTGAAAACTCAGAGGGTGAACAACTGAATCATCAAGAAACTGCAAAACAGAGGTGCAAGGGGTTTACAACATCAAACCGTATCTCCGAAAAAAGTATGGGACTGAAATTTGTTGCATTTTCTATTGTTAATGGCAGTCCAGTTGCAAAGCTTGATAAGATAGAAGTTGAAAAAATGAGTGAATGTTGGATGAATGTTGTGGCGGTGTATGTAGTTGGTCAAAACCCTTCATTGACAGCCATTACTCAGTATATTAATGCTAATTGGACTTTAATTAATGAACCAACAATTTTCAAACATGATGAAGGTTTTTTCATTATAAGATTAAAATCAAGGGAGGAGAGAGATAACATTTTATATGCTGGACCTCACCTGTTCTTTGGGAAGCCAATGATTGTCAAGCATTAGAGTGCTACTTTTAATTTCCATGAAGAGATACTTAAAGTGATTCCTATATGGGTGAAACTGCCTAACCTTCCTCTTAACTGTTGGGGAGAAGACTCTCTAAGTAGGATAGGAAGTGTTCTTAGGGTTCCATTGTATGCTGATGACTGCACTAGTAAGAGGTTGAGAGTGTCTTTTGCTAGGCTGCTAATTGAACTTGATGTGACACAAGATATTCCTAGAGAGATTTCTGTTGAGGATCCTTTTGGAGTTGTGTTTAAGCAAAAGGTGGTGTTTGACTGGCTCCTACCATTTTGTAAGAAGTGCCAAATGGTGGGACATAATTGTGGGGCTAAAGTCCCTGCTAAGGCTCCTGTTAAGGTAGTGCAGAAATGGGTTGTCAAGAAAGGTACAGAAGTTCAGGATGATGGTAAGCAGGTGAGCAATAGTATACAGGATAATGCTGAAACTAGTATTCCTATTACTATTGATTTGGGGGTGGAAAATGAAGAAATTCTTTGTTCTGTCTTTGTCAATTCTACTGCTACTCCTGTTTCTACACCTAATGCTTCACAAGAAAAAGAACCAGAAGAGGGGGTGTGGAAAATGGTTACTAGGAAGAACAAAGATAAAGGCAAGAGTGTGGTGCAAAGTGGGATTCATCTTTAATTTGGCTTAGGGCTACCTGGGGGTGCTAGGGGACCTAACCCCTATCTGTCTTAATGATAGTTACTACCTGGAATGTCAGGGGAATGAATGATCCCCTGAAGGTGAAGGAAATTAAACACTTCCTTCATCCTAATAAAGTGACTATCTGTGCTCTTCTTGAAACAAGGGTTAGAGTTCATAACTGCAAAACAGTTCAGAAAAAATTTGGAAAAGGTTGGAGTTGGGTTTGTAATTATGCTCACTCTAACAAAGGGAGAATTTGGCTTGGGTGGGTTACTGGAGAAGCTAAATTAGTTGTTCAGTTTGTTTCTGAACAGGTGATTATAGCTGAGGTGCAGAATGGTGTTGGGGCTTTTATGTTCTATCTGGTGGCTGTGTATGGTTTACATACTATTGCTACTAGGAAAAGCCTTTGGACTGAAATTTCAAGCTTTGTAAATGGTATTCATCAACCCTGTATAATGATGGGAGATTTTAATGCTATTTGTAGTGCTGTTGACAGGGTAAATGGGGTGGATGTGAATGAAGCTGAAACTGCTGATTTCCGCAGTTTTATTCTTGACAATCGGCTCATGGAAGCTCCTTCAAGTGGGCATTTTTACTCCTGGAACAACAAAGGAGTGGGTCTGGAGAGAATTTCCAGCAGAATTGACAAAGCTATTGTCAATTGTGCTTGGATCAACCAATTTTCTGAGGTTGTGATTAAATATCTTGCTGCTGGTATCTCTGATCACACCCCTCTTCTGTTTGACATTGGTGATTCTCAACCTCAGGGTGGTAGACCCTTTCGTTTCCTGAATTTTCTTGCTGATCAAAATGGCTTTATAGAAGTTGTGCAGGAAGCTTGTCAGTCTACTTCTAGCCCTTACAAGATGAAGAATATTTGGGAAAAATTGAGAGCTGTAAAGCATGCTATTAAAAGCTTTCATTCCAAAAGCTTTTCTAAGGCTCATTTCAAGGTGGAGGAGCTTAGAAAGAAGCTTGCTGCTATGCAAGCTCTTCCTGAGATGGATTTTGATCCTGTTGTATAGCAAGAAGAAAAATTAATTCTAGATCAGTTAAGGAAATGGTCTAGGATTGATGAGAGTGTTTTGCAACAGAAAGCAAGGATCAATTGGATTACTTTGGGGGATTCCAACTCAAAGTTCTTTTTTACAGCAGTGAAGGTGAGGAATGCAAAGAATAAAATTGCAGTTCTTCACAATGCTCAAGGTGAATTGTTGACTGAAACTGCAGCTATCCAAGATGAAGTTATAGGCTTTTATTGGAAGCTATTGGGTTCAAGCTCTGAGAATCTGGAGGCTATTGATTTAAATGTTGTTAGAGAGGAACCTAGATTAAAGCATGAAGCTTGCTGTTTGTTGACTCAACAGGTGACCACTGCAGATATTGACCTTGCTCTGGAGTCTATTGATGACTCAAAAGCTCCAGGTCTGGATGGCTTTAATGCAGTTTTCGTTTAGAAAGCTTGGCATATCATTAAACATGATATTTATGATGCTGTCTTAGATTTCTTTGATAATGCTTTCTTTCACAAGCCTGTCAACTGCACTGCTATTACTTTGGTTCCCAAAATGGAAAATGCTTTGTATGCAAAAGACTATAGGCCTATTGCTTGTTGTTCTATTGTCTACAAGTTGATTTCCAATATATTAACTCACAGATTACAGATAGTGATTACAGAAGTTCTGAGTTGCTCTCAAATTGGCTTCATCCCAGGTAGGCATATAGTGGATAATATTCTTTTAGCAACTGAGTTAATAAAAGGGTACAATAGGAGTCATATGTCTCCTAGGTGTGTAATCAAGGTAGATATTAAGAAAGCCTATGACTCAGTTGAATAGGTTTTCTTGGAGAGTATGCTTAAGGAGTTGGGATTTCCTGAAAAGTTTAATCAGTGGGTCATGGCTTGTGTCAAGTCTGTGTCCTACTCTATTTTACTGAATGGTGTGCCTTCCATCCCTTTTGCTGCTAAGAAGGGTTTAAGACAAGGGGACCCCTTGTCTCCTTTTCTCTTTGCCTTAAGTATGGAGTACTTAAGTAGATGCTTGGGTGTTATGAGTAAAAATCCTGACTTCAACTATCATCCCAAATGTGAAAGAATTAACTTGACTCATCTAATGTTTGCTGATGATCTGTTCATGTTTGCTAGAGCAGATCACAGTTCAATTAGGAAGATTATGGATGCTTTTCACAAGTTTTCAAGGGCTTCAGGGCTTGAAGCAAATAATGAGAAAAGCTGCATATATTTTTCAGGGGTTAGTCAGGATGTTGCTGCTCAACTTGCTGCAATTCATATGCCTGTAGGTTTGTTACCTTTCAAGTACCTTGGTGTTCCCTTGGCTGCAAAAAAACTTTCTTTCTCTTAGTGTAAACCACTGATTCATAGGATTACAGCCAGGGCTCAAGGGTGGATGGTTTAGTTATTGTCTTATGCTGGCATGCTCTAGCTGGTTTAAACAATTTTAGGAAGTATGCAGAATTATTGGGGGCAAATCTTCCATTTGCCTAAGAAGCTGATTAAAGCTGTTGAAACAATTTGCAGGAAGTTTTTGTGGACATGAGGTATAGAGCAGTCTAAAAAAGCTCCTGTGGCTTGGTCTTTCATACATCAACCAAAAACTGCAGGGGGCTAAATGTTGTTAATATGGTGCTTTGGAATAAAGCTGCCATTCTAAAACAGCTATGGGCCATCTCCTTTAAGTAAGATAAACTCTGGGTGCATTGGGTGAATGCCTATTATATCAAGAGAGGCAATATTGATACAGTTACTGTTAGCAGTAACACTTCTTGGCTTTTCAGAAAAATCCTTGAGTCTAGGGAATTGTTGGTGAGAATAGGTGGTTGGGACAAGGTGAGCACTCAACATGAGTTTAGCATCAAGAAAACTTATAAGCTCTTGCAAGATTCCTTTGATTGAGTGGATTGGAAGAGACTTGTCTGCAATAATAAAGCTTCCCCTAAAAGTAAGTTTATTCTTTGGATGGCTTTATTAGATAGGCTTGCTACTGCTGAAAAGGTCCATAAGTGGAATAGTGACTGTAGCCTCATTTGTAAACCGTGTGATGTGAAGGAGGAGACTGTGCAACATTTATTCTTTGAATGTGGTTACAGTATGACTGTGGGGAAAACTGTTCTTCAGTACATAGATTTACTTCCTCAAAAGAATGCAATTGAAGAGCTAATAAGAAGTATGCATAAAGCTAGAAGTAAGAAAGGTAAAGATAAGATTTATGTTATGATGTTTATTGAGTGTATCTATGCCATTTGGCTTCAGCGTAACAACAAGTGTATTAGGAACACTCTGATGGCCCCTCATGCTCTTGCTAAGGAGATTATCTTTAAAGTTGCTTGTAACCGTAATGAGCAAGAAAGAACTAGGCTCATTTTGATGTAGTAGTGTGTTTGGTTGGATGGGTTAGGAGCAGCCTGTTGCTCTATTCATCCTTAGGTTGTACCCCATTTTTTTGGTTATCAATAACTATTTTGAATAGCCAAAAAAAAATTCAGATTATATAATTAGTATAGTAAAGGAATTAAATTTCAGATTTAATATATGTGTTTAAGTTAGGGTTTTAAGCATCAAAGTATGGATTTTTAATGTTTTAAGGGTTGGAATTTGTAGTACTATGTAATATTTTATGAAAATTGAGTACTTTAATATTTATAACTATGTTAAAGTAAGTTTAAAAGGGTTTTAAAGATGTTATATGTTGTTGGAAATTTTATTAACATACTTATGTTGGGTTTTTGAATATCAAAGTATGAATTTTAAAGGGTTTTGATGACTAGTATGGTAGTACTATACTAGGGGGTACTAAAAGTTAAAGTCTTAATGTAATTTAAGAAGGTTTTAAAACATTTTTTAAGAGAGTTTAAAATATTTTAAAGTTGCTGTAAATTTATTAGAGTATTAATATTTGGATGTTTTGGTATTTGGTAGGCGAAGATTATACCTTGAGTGATTTCTAAGGTTGTGTAAGTGGCCTCTCGTTTTGTCTACACAAGGTACGTACATACCTATGTGTTATTAGACTAGTATCATGTCCTAAGATTAGGATTTGATGTAGTATCATGTATAGGGAACTTTTATAGTTCATATATGGCTTATATTCAAGTGAAATTGCATGTTTTATGCCGTTGTGTGAAGCACGTGACTATGAGGAATATTATATGTTTGTATGGATGATTGATGCAAGCATGTGGGATTGGGAACTTTTATTTTATTAATTCACATGAGGGATTAATAATTATATTGTTATTGGATCATGAATTGTATCATGTTGTTCCCTTGGATTATTATTATTATATTTACTTTATTAGGACCGTGGACCTTGTTTAGTAAAGTTGGTTATTCACCTATGGAAAGGTTGGTTAATTGTTGATGTAAGTCAACAAATAAATATTGGTTGGTTATTGATTAAGTAATGGAATTATTCTTGGATTATTTGAGTTACGTTGTATGATCACACTATTTAATCCTATGATAAAAATGGAAGTTTTGTGTATCCATGATATTTATGTTGGTTGTCTTACTTTGTGAGTCACAACAAATAATAATTTATTAATAACTTAAAGTGGAAAGTGAATAGCAATAAGGTTTAGACTTGTGCACGTCTAAAGTGTTGGACAAGTATGAGTTGGAGTACATGGTGGTAGCCCATGGCTTTTCTTGGGACCGGATTGATCACCGTGTTCTATTTAATTTAATTAGTACCTCGATATCGTTGGTCGTTGGAGTACGGAATTGAAGACATGTTTTGGTTTGGACAACTCTTTCCATTGCCTATTCAATTTAATAGCGTCTAGTTCAGTATAGTCAATCTGTTATTTATTTATGTTATTATTTATCTTTGAGTTAATGTTTATTAGTATCATGTTAGGTTATATTTTATTTAGTATGTAGTACTCAACTTTGCTGATTACGTGCTTTTCTGTATGTCGATCATGGCTGTGTCTTATTGATCCTGTGATGACCCATTTGGTGAGTAGTCTTTCGGGATCAATAAAGCATCGACCATTTCAGGTCTGAAGATGATGCATCGTTGGATTTCGGGATTTCGTCTGGAGAGCTTGTGTTTAGTTCTTTTAATACTTTCATAATTATGGTTTACTCATGGTTTTAATAGTTTGACTTTTGGTTTGGTTTGGAGTTGACCTTATGGTTGACTAGGTTATTTATATTTTCAAAGTTATTATTTATTTCCGCTGCAAAATTTTGAATAAGCCGATACGTTATCACACGGGAGATAATACTTTGATAATTCTCTAAGTTTTATATAAAAAAGTATTTTGGAAAATAGAGAATTGTCGGGGTGTTACATACTATGTCCCAAACTCTTAGACATACATGTACCTTGTGTAAACTATTCTTTGTGCCACCTTAGTGCACTAGAAATCACTCAAGCAGCATTCCCGTCCTACAAGTACACTACAAGAAAACACGACATTTTTCGATGTTTTTTCGTCGCAAAAAAGCGTCACTATTTTTATTCTCGATGCTTCAAGAAAGCATCACTATTTTCGGAGCCGAAATATAGTGACGCATTTTGTTGTCACTATACGAGAATATTTTGACAGTTTCTGGAGTCACTATATGGAAATATCGACGCTTTTTATAGTCGATAATTTTCATACAACTTGTTCCCCAACAATCTCGCCAAACTATATTGATGCTCTGAAGTGTCACAATTCGCTTTTATTATTAAGCTTCCCTCCAACTTTTTTATACGCATAATTGTACATGATATATAATATTTTCAAATCTTGTAATGTATGTGTAAGTCTTCTCAACTCTAAATAACACATACGATTATAATATATGTATATATATCTATATATATATATGTATATGTATATGTATATGTATATGTATAATATTTTCAAATCTTGTAATGTATGTGTAAGTCTTCTCAACTCTAAATAACACATACGATTATAATATACATATGTATATGTATATGTATAGGTATAGGTATAGGTATAGGTATAGGTATAGGTATAGGTATATGTATATGTATATGTATATGTATATGTATATGTATATGTATATGTATATGTATATGTATATGTATATGTATATGTATATGTATATGTATATGTATATGTATATGTATATGTATATGTATATATATATATATGTATATGTATATATATATATGTATATGTATATATATATATATATATATGTATATGTATAGAAGTGAGTTCCCTATTTCATATTCTGCTATATGTAGTTCAATAAAATTTACATTTTTTATATTTTTCTTAGTATTTTTTATTTGTTTTAGCCTTACATTCTTTTGCTATGTGACCTATCTGTCCACAATTATAACATCTACATCTTTTTGGATTTTTTGCATATTTATAGATTTTTCTTTTAATAAAGTAATTTTTATTTGATCGTTTCTTATTTTTATATTTTCCATATGGTTTGAATCTTTTATATCGTCTTTGCATAAATTTGGGT